>JAQOWZ010000055.1:0-600000 GCA_035578165.1 Stenolophus ochropezus | reverse complement strand
ATTTTGAAAATAATTATCTATTTTATTAATATAAATAATGTGAAATAACATACCAAAATTTATAAACTGATACATTTTTATATTGCCAAAAAAAAACATGATTATATTCATGTTTTTCTGTTGCTATGTTCATTTATATATTTATGAAGCTGAATTATATATGTATTTATCTACAACTATTGTTATTGTTATTAATAATTTATTTTTTATTATAAATATCAATATAAATGATTATAAAAGTATAATAAATACAATTTGAATAGTTATTTTGGAATTTAAGTGATCCTGTGGCGTCATCTGTTGAGGTATATATGAACTACTCACACATAACTGAAAATTTATATGCCTGTTAGTTGTAGATAAAGTAACCAATTTTTATACGTTCTTTTGCATTATTTCTTAATGAAAACATGAATTTTCGTGCAGTACAATCACAGTCAAGTTCGACTAAGAGAATAAGAATATTTGGTTTGAAAAGATGTTTATTGTTTCATACATCAGTTACAAATGGATAAATGGATAGGTAATTTGTTTATGTAAACGTTTACATCTGAGAAATCATCTCATTTCATTATAAAATACTACATAATTTTGAAAAATGTAATCTCTATTGTAATCAAATGTTTTCATCAGAAATGTTAAGAAATGCGTATAAAGAAAGAGTAAATTGCAATTAATAAAAGTTTAATAAAGTGCAGATACATCATTTATTTATATACTAATTATTTTACAATAAATTGTTAAACAATTCCCTCCAAAACTGTATGAAATAAAGGCTTGTCAATTTTGTCCACGTAATCAGACAAAATCTATAGTCTAACTATCTAAAATATTTATCAATTAGATTTAAAAAGTATTTATATATAAGAGAAGAATACTGTACAGTATGAATTTACCTTTGGAAGTGTTTGAATAGTAATCAAATATAGTTTTTTAAACGTCAGTTGTAAATCAATTTTGAAATGTAGTTTTCTTGATTAAATAATCCATTCTGGAATATTCTTTAGTGTGCATTTAATAAAGAATATGTTTTACTATTACTTTTTTTTTATAATTATTGCCCAATAGATTGTTTGAGTTTATAAAAAATTCCATGTTAGAGTATCTGAGTACGTGTAGGTTATAGTCTCATCTAAAAAATAAAATATTTAACTATTAATATATAAATATTTATAATCTATATAAAAGTAACTGTATTGGAGATGATTTCTTATTAAATTTCGTACAATATTTCATTATACATTTTAGTAAATATGACATTTTTCACTTAGTTGTCTCCAACTCAAGTGTCAAATGAACCATTTTTGCTAAATTTTATTATATCCTGCAATTTTTCTGGTTTCATTTTCAAGGGTACATTATAATAATGATTTTCATCCAACGAATTGCCTTATTAGAGAAAACGCATTTTTTGATTAATATTTGGTTGCAGAAAGTGTTTATTGTTTGAAATATCAATGATAAAGAATAATTGGATAGATACGTTGTTTTTATAAACGTTTTTATCTAACAAATCATTTCATTCCATAACAAAATTCAATAGAATTTTTTAAAATCAAATCTTTGTTGTAATCAACTACTTTCATCTGAAATTTGATGAAAGAATACATAAAGAATGTATAAAATGCAGTTACTTACAGTTTATTATAATCCAGATACATAATTTAAAATAATTATTGTACAATAAATTATTAAACATTTCTTCCAAGTGGGTATGAAGGAAAGGTTTGTCAGTATTTTTGAATAAATGTGTTTATGACTGAATACGACGCGGCTTGATTGATTTCCAGAATTTATATTTTTGTCAATAGTATTATTATCCGTAATATTATCTTATTTCTTTTCTATAAATATATTCTTGTTTGGATATCTTAACCAATTAAAAACTATAACTGAAATGAAAACACATATCTAAATACAGCCAAGAATATACAAAATTACATACTTACATTACAGAAAGTAGTGTAATTTTACTTTTAAACTAATTTTACTATATATTTCTCCAAGCAAATACAAGACTTGCATTATGATTGTTTGATTATATTGTAAATAAGGTTTGCCGTAAATTATTATGTACAATGCACTTTTATGATAATCAGTTACACTTCAGTAGTGTTATTGTCAGTAATTTTATGTTATTTCTCTTCTATAAATGTACTCTTGTTTGGGTAACCAATTAAAAATTATAACTGAAATGAAAATACATATTTAAATACAGCGAAACAAATTTAAAATGATATACTTACATCACAAAGTGCATTGCACATATTCTTTTAAACAAAGTTTATTTTATATTTCTTTATATTTCTCTTTGAAAATATAAAACTTGTGTAACGACTTTTTTGGTTATAGACCAACGAATGATAAACGTCAATGTCATAAAATTAAATATTTAAAATACACCACACTTAACATTTAGTGTATTTGTATATATTTCGCTCACTATTATAATGTGTAAAAATATAATTACCTTTACAATATCTCTTTTCATTTTCAAAATAAATCAATTAAAAGTTTCATATTGAATTGTCAAAAATGACGGATGGCACAGTAATTCTTTTTAAATTTAAACCTGGCATCTAGGATATTTTTTTCAGTTTTGTTCCAGTTTTCCTTTTTGGCTTAGTTTTCGATTTTTTACACAAAAACTATACACGGTAAAAATATGGGACACCCGAAAGCGATTGGTCCTCAATAATCCACATCTAATAAAATAATATTAAAATTATTACATGAATGGTTTGACCTGTACCCGTGAGCAAACTTTTTACGATGCTCGAGATGAATCCAACTATATATAGATATATAGATAATGAATCTATCAAAATAGTATATGACTAGCGAATTCTCGGCTACGCCGAGCATTCCCTAGAGCTCCGCTGTCAGTGCAAAAAACAATTGCCGATCGACATGAAACAATTATTTCATATTTCCACGTCAGGCCTCACTAAGACCTTTCATTAGACTGCAAACACGATATACTTCTAATATTTTTTTGCAAAAAAAAAAGGCGGTCGACATGGAACATTTTTGTCAATTCTACACGCTAGCCCTCAACAAGACGTTTCATTTGAGTCCAAACTCGACATAACTTTGAGAACTTTTTGCAAAAAACAAAAGCCGATCGGAATGGGACATTTTTGTCAATTCTGCACGCTAGCCCTCAACGAGACCTTTCATTTGAGACCAAACTCGACATACTTTTGAGAAATTTTTGCAGAAAACAAAAGCCGATCGGAATGTAACATGTTTCTCAATTCTGCACGCTAGTAGATAATGAATCTATCAAAATAGTATATGATGTTTATATCGCTGAATTCAGAAAAAAATGCTCTATCGAATAACCTAAAAATAAACATATGTTCCCATCTAAAAAGAGAAAGTTGTGTCCCGTATTTTGAGAACCACAGGTCAAAAAAAAGTTTTTTTGCTCTTTGTATTAGTCTTGTAAAATGGTGGTTCTTTGCTAATTTAACCAACCTCGTAGCTCTTATAGTTCTCGAGATAGAAATGGTGGCACGCTTAAATGGAACACCCTGTATATTAACTACTCACACATAAGTTATCAAATAATATCATATATTTAATATTCCAACTTTGGAAATTGATGAATTTTTTTCACACCCTTCTACGGGGGGTGCTACTATGTGTTAGACCTAGAAACATTTGTTGTAATGTATATTATTTATTTATAACACGTTCAAAGCGGCACGCGAGACCGTTTAGGAAATAAATAAAAATACATGTTGATAAATAAATGAAATTATAGAGATTTTAAATTTCTCGCGCTTAGGGATTTTGAGATACAACGGTTTAATCATCAAAATACATAAGAAGCAAAGATTTAAATAATACGTTTAACCCAATTTTAGGTATTTTTATTATATCTTAACAATATTTGTATTTTCATACAATACATTTAGTTTGACAGAACTTAAATGTCATAACTTGACACAATAAGTATGAAGTTAGTTAAAGAATATATAAAAATGTATTATTTTGAAAATAATTATCTATTTTATAAATATAAATAATGTGAAATAACATACCAAAATTTATAAACTGATACATTTTTATATTGCCAAAAAAAAAACATGATTATATTCATGTTTTTCTGTTGCTATGTTCATTTATATATTTATGAAGCTGAATATATATGTATTTATCTACAACTATTGTTATTGTTATTAATAATTTATTTTTTATTATAAATATCAATATAAATGATTCTAAAAGTATAATAAATACAATTTGAATAGTTATTTTGGAATTTAAGTGATCCTGTGGCGTCATCTGTTGAGGTATATATGAACTACTCACACATAACTGAAAATTTATATGCCTGTTAGTTGTAGATAAAGTAACCAATTTTTATACGTTCTTTTGCATTATTTCTTAATGAAAACATGAATTTTCGTGCAGTACAATCACAGTCAAGTTCGACTAAGAGAATAAGAATATTTGGTTTGAAAAGATGTTTATTGTTTCATACATCAGTTACAAATGGATAAATGGATAGGTAATTTGTTTATGTAAACGTTTACATCTGAGAAATCATCTCATTTCATTATAAAATACTACATAATTTTAAAAAATGTAATCTCTATTGTAATCAAATGTTTTCATCAGAAATGTTAAGAAATGCGTATAAAGAAAGAGTAAATTGCAATTAATAAAAGTTTAATAAAGTGCAGATACATCATTTATTTATATACTAATTATTTTACAATAAATTGTTAAACAATTCCCTCCAAAACTGTATGAAATAAAGGCTTGTCAATTTTGTCCACGTAATCAGACAAAATCTATAGTCTAACTATCTAAAATATTTATCAATTAGATTTAAAAAGTATTTATATATAAGAGAAGAATACTGTACAGTATGAATTTACCTTTGGAAGTGTTTGAATAGTAATCAAATATAGTTTTTTAAACGTCAGTTGTAAATCAATTTTGAAATGTAGTTTTCTTGATTAAATAATCCATTCTGGAATATTCTTTAGTTTGCATTTAATAAAGAATATGTTTTACTATTACTTTTTTTTTATAATTATTGCCCAATAGATTGTTTGAGTTTATAAAAAATTCCATGTTAGAGTATCTGAGTACGTGTAGGTTATAGTCTCATCTAAAAAATAAAATATTTAACTATTAATATATAAATATTTATAATCTATATAAAAGTAACTGTATTGGAGATGATTTCTTATTAAATTTCGTACAATATTTCATTATACATTTTAGTAAATATGACATTTTTCACTTAGTTGTCTCCAACTCAAGTGTCAAATGAACCATTTTTGTTAAATTTTATTATATCCTGCAATTTTTCTGGTTTCATTTTCAAGGATACATTATAATAATGATTTTCATCCAACGAATTGCCTTATTATAGAAAACGCATTTCTCGATTAATATTTGGTTGCAGAAAGTGTTTATTGTTTGAAATATCAGTGATAAAGAATAATTGGATAGATACGTTGTTTTTATAAACGTTTTTATCTAACAAATCATTTCATTCCATAACAAAATTCAATAGAATTTTTTAAAATCAAATCTTTGTTGTAATCAACTACTTTTATCTGAAATTTGATGAAAGAATACATAAAGAATGTATAAAATGCAGTTACTTACAGTTTATTATAATCCAGATACATAATTTAAAATAATTATTGTACAATAAATTATTAAACATTTCTTCCAAGTGGGTATGAAGGAAAGGTTTGTCAGTATTTTTGAATAAATGTGTTTATGACTGAATACGACGCGGCTTGATTGATTTCCAGAATTTATTTTTTTGTCAATAGTATTATTATCCGTAATATTATCTTATTTCTTTTCTATAAATATATTCTTGTTTGGATATCTTAACCAATTAAAAACTATAACTGAAATGAAAACACATATCTAAATACAGCCAAGAATATACAAAATTACATACTTACATTACAGAAAGTAGTGTAATTTTACTTTTAAACTAATTTTACTATATATTTCTCCAAGCAAATACAAGACTTGCATTATGATTGTTTGATTATATTGTAAATAAGGTTTGCCGTAAATTATTATGTACAATGCACTTTTATGATAATCAGTTACACTTCAGTAGTGTTATTGTCAGTAATTTTATGTTATTTCTCTTCTATAAATGTACTCTTGTTTGGGTAACCAATTAAAAATTATAACTGAAATGAAAATACATATTTAAATACAGCGAAACAAATTTAAAATGATATACTTACATCACAAAGTGCATTGTACATATTCTTTTAAACAAAGTTTATTTTATATTTCTTTATATTTCTCTTTGAAAATATAAAACTTGTGTAACGACTTTTTTGGTTATAGACCAACGAATGATAAACGTCAATGTCATAAAATTAAATATTTTAAATACACCACACTTAACATTTAGTGTATTTGTATATATTTCGCTCACTATTATAATGTGTAAAAATATAATTACCTTTACAATATCTCTTTTCATTTTCAAAATAAATCAATTAAAAGTTTCATATTGAATTGTCAAAAATGACGGATGGCACAGTAATTCTTTTTAAATTTAAACCTGGCATCTAGGATATTTTTTTCAGTTTTGTTCCAGTTTTCCTTTTTGGCTTAGTTTTCGATTTTTTACACAAAAACTATACACGGTAAAAATATGGGACACCCGAAAGCGATTGGTCCTCAATAATCCACATCTAATAAAATAATATTAAAATTATTACATGAATGGTTTGACCTGTACCCGTGAGCAAACTTTTTACGATGCTCGAGATGAATCCAACTATATATAGATATATAGATAATGAATCTATCAAAATAGTATATGACTAGCGAATTCTCGGCTACGCCGAGCATTCCCTAGAGCTCCGCTGTCAGTGCAAAAAACAATTGCCGATCGACATGAAACAATTATTTCATATTTCCACGTCAGGCCTCACTAAGACCTTTCATTAGACTGCAAACACGATATACTTCTAATATTTTTTTGCAAAAAAAAAAAGGCGGTCGACATGGAACATTTTTGTCAATTCTACACGCTAGCCCTCAACAAGACGTTTCATTTGAGTCCAAACTCGACATAACTTTGAGAACTTTTTGCAAAAAACAAAAGCCGATCGGAATGGGACATTTTTGTCAATTCTGCACGCTAGCCCTCAACGAGACCTTTCATTTGAGACCAAACTCGACATACTTTTGAGAAATTTTTGCAGAAAACAAAAGCCGATCGGAATGTAACATGTTTCTCAATTCTGCACGCTAGTAGGTAATGAATCTATCAAAATAGTATATGATGTTTATATCGCTGAATTCAGAAAAAAATGCTCTATCGAATAATCTAAAAATAAACATATGTTCCCATCTAAAAAGAGAAAGTTGTGTCCCGTATTTTGAGAACCACAGGTCAAAAAAAAGTTTTTTTTGCTCTTTGTATTAGTCTTGTAAAATGGTGGTTCTTTGCTAATTTAACCAACCTCGTAGCTCTTATAGTTCTCGAGATAGAAATGGTGGCACGCTTAAATGGAACACCTGTATATTAACTACTCACACATAAGTTATCAAATAATATCATATATTTAATATTCCAACTTTGGAAATTGATGAATTTTTTTCACACCCTTCTACGGGGGGTGCTACTATGTGTTAGACCTAGAAACATTTGTTCTAATGTATATTATTTATTTATAACACGTTCAAAGCGGCACGCGAGACCGTTTAGGAAATAAATAAAAATACATGTTGATAAATAAATGAAATTATAGAGATTTTAAATTTCTCGCGCTTAGGGATTTTGAGATACAACGGTTTAATCATCAAAATACATAAGAATCAAAGATTTAAATAATACGTTTAACCCAATTTTAGGTATTTTTGTTATATCTTAACAATATTTGTATTTTCATACAATACATTTAGTTTGACAGAACTTAAATGTCATAACTTGACACAATAAGTATGAAGTTAGTTAAAGAATATATAAAAATGTATTATTTTGAAAATAATTATCTATTTTATAAATATAAATAATGTGAAATAATATACCAAAATTTATAAACTGATACATTTTTATATTGCCAAAAAAAAAACATGATTATATTCATGTTTTTCTGTTGCTATGTTCATTTATATATTTATGAAGCTGAATATATATGTATTTATCTACAACTATTGTTATTGTTATTAATAATTTATTTTTTATTATAAATATCAATATAAATGATTCTAAAAGTATAATAAATACAATTTGAATAGTTATTTTGGAATTTAAGTGATCCTGTGGCGTCATCTGTTGAGGTATATATGAACTACTCACACATAACTGAAAATTTATATGCCTGTTAGTTGTAGATAAAGTAACCAATTTTTATACGTTCTTTTGCATTATTTCTTAATGAAAACATGAATTTTCGTGCAGTACAATCACAGTCAAGTTCGACTAAGAGAATAAGAATATTTGGTTTGAAAAGATGTTTATTGTTTCATACATCAGTTACAAATGGATAAATGGATAGGTAATTTGTTTATGTAAACGTTTACATCTGAGAAATCATCTCATTTCATTATAAAATACTACATAATTTTGAAAAATGTAATCTCTATTGTAATCAAATGTTTTCATCAGAAATGTTAAGAAATGCGTATAAAGAAAGAGTAAATTGCAATTAATAAAAGTTTAATAAAGTGCAGATACATCATTTATTTATATACTAATTATTTTACAATAAATTGTTAAACAATTCCCTCCAAAACTGTATGAAATAAAGGCTTGTCAATTTTGTCCACGTAATCAGACAAAATCTATAGTCTAACTATCTAAAATATTTATCAATTAGATTTAAAAAGTATTTATATATAAGAGAAGAATACTGTACAGTATGAATTTACCTTTGGAAGTGTTTGAATAGTAATCAAATATAGTTTTTTAAACGTCAGTTGTAAATCAATTTTGAAATGTAGTTTTCTTGATTAAATAATCCATTCTGGAATATTCTTTAGTTTGCATTTAATAAAGAATATGTTTTACTATTACTTTTTTTTTTATAATTATTGCCCAATAGATTGTTTGAGTTTATAAAAAATTCCATGTTAGAGTATCTGAGTACGTGTAGGTTATAGTCTCATCTAAAAAATAAAATATTTAACTATTAATATATAAATATTTATAATCTATATAAAAGTAACTGTATTGGAGATGATTTCTTATTAAATTTCGTACAATATTTCATTATACATTTTAGTAAATATGACATTTTTCACTTAGTTGTCTCCAACTCAAGTGTCAAATGAACCATTTTTGTTAAATTTTATTATATCCTGCAATTTTTCTGGTTTCATTTTCAAGGATACATTATAATAATGATTTTCATCCAACGAATTGCCTTATTATAGAAAACGCATTTCTCGATTAATATTTGGTTGCAGAAAGTGTTTATTGTTTGAAATATCAATGATAAAGAATAATTGGATAGATACGTTGTTTTTATAAACGTTTTTATCTAACAAATCATTTCATTCCATAACAAAATTCAATAGATTTTTTTTAAATAAAATCTTTGTTGTAATCAACTACTTTTATCTGAAATTTAATGAAAGAATACATAAAGAATGTATAAAATGCAGTTACTTACAGTTTATTATAATCCAGATACATAATTTAAAATAATTATTGTACAATAAATTATTAAACATTTCTTCCAAGTGGGTATGAAGGAAAGGTTTGTCAGTATTTTTGAATAAATGTGTTTATGACTGAATACGACGCGGCTTGATTGATTTCCAGAATTTATTTTTTTGTCAATAGTATTATTATCCGTAATATTATCTTATTTCTTTTCTATAAATATATTCTTGTTTGGATATCTTAACCAATTAAAAACTATAACTGAAATGAAAACACATATCTAAATACAGCCAAGAATATACAAAATTACATACTTACATTACAGAAAGTAGTGTAATTTTACTTTTAAACTAATTTTACTATATATTTCTCCAAGCAAATACAAGACTTGCATTATGATTGTTTGATTATATTGTAAATAAGGTTTGCCGTAAATTATTATGTACAATGCACTTTTATGATAATCAGTTACACTTCAGTAGTGTTATTGTCAGTAATTTTATGTTATTTCTCTTCTATAAATGTACTCTTGTTTGGGTAACCAATTAAAAATTATAACTGAAATGAAAATACATATTTAAATACAGTGAAACTAATTTAAAATGATATACTTACATTACAAAGTGTATTGTACACATTCTTTTAAACAAAGTTTATTTTATACTTCTGTATATTTCTCTTTGAAAATATAAAACTTGTGTAACGACTTTTTTGGTTATAGACCAACGAATGATAAACGTCAATGTCATAAAATTAAATATTTTAAATACACCACACTTAACATTCAGTGTATTTGTATATGTTTCGCTCACTATTATAATGTGTAAAAATATAATTACCTTTACAATATCTCTTTTCATTTTCAAAATAAATCAATTAAAAGTTTCATATTGAATTGTCAAAAATGACGGATGGCACAGTAATTCTTTTTAAATTTAAACCTGGCATCTAGGATATTTTTTTCAGTTTTGTTCCAGTTTTCCTTTTTGGCTTAGTGTTCGATTTTTTACACAAAAACTATGCACGGTAAAAATATGGGACACCCGAAAGCGATTGGTCCTCAATAATCCACATCTAATAAAATAATATTAAAATTATTATATATGTATATGATTGGTACCACGTTTTGGTCACTTTTGCATGTCCAATGCTAAAATTATCCATAGTATAGATCATATAGCATGAATATGAATGTATTAACAAAAATATCCATTTCAAAAATAGGTTAAATCTGACTCTTTTTTTGTAAAAAATTATATAAATACTTTCTTACGCGCCCGAATTTTATATTCCTTTATCATATTTTAGCTAAAAGAAAACATTGGACCAAGAAATTTGCTATATCAAGTGTGGTAGGTATTCTAGAATCTAGCCCATGTAGCTTACAATATACAACGTATTCATTAATATGACACCCGAAAATTGAATGTTTATTATCTGATTAGTACTACGTTTCAGTCACTTTTGCATGTCCAATGCTTAAAACCATCCGTATTATAGATCCTAAAGCATGAATATAAATGTTTTAACAAAAATATCCATTTCAAGATTAGCTAAAATCAGAGTTTATTTTTGTAAAAAATCATATAAATATTTGCTTTTGCGCCCGGATTTTATAATGCTCAATCATATTTTAGCTACAAGAAAACATTGCAACAAGAAAACTCTATTTCAAGTGTGGTAGGTATTCTAGAATCCAGTCCATGTAGCTTACAATATACAACGTATTCATCAAGAAAAGGTAAAAATCTGACTTAATTTTTATTAAAAAATCATATAAATATTTGCTTCCGCGCCCGAATTTTATAATTTTTCATCATATTTTAGCTAAGAGAAAACATTGCAACAAGAAAATTGCTATTTCAAGTGTGGTAGGTATTCTAGAATCCAGCCCATGTAGCTTACAATATATAACGTATTCATTAAGAATAGGTAAAATCTGACTTTATTTTTGTAAAAAATCGTATAAATATTTGCTTCCGCGCCCGAATTTTATAATTCTTCATCATATTTTAACTAAAAGAAAACATTGCAACAAGAAAATTGCTATTTTAAGTGTTGTAGGTATTCTAGAATCAAGCCCCTGTAGCTTACAATATACAACGTATTCATTAAAATGACAACCGGAAATTGAATGTTTATTATCTGATTAGTACTACGATTTGGTCACTTTTGCAAGCCCAATGCTTAAAACCATCCCTTGTATAGATCCTAAAGCATGAATATGAATGTTTTAAAAAATATATATATTTCAAGAGGGGTTCAAAGGGGGTAGTGAAGCGCAAGATATGGATCTAACAAGATCCACATAGCCTCTCCTACCCAAATCCGATTCTCACCTCCAAGTTGGTGAACCCCGGGAACCTGAGTTATCCGAAGTTACTCAGGGCTGACGAGAGCGGATGAATGGCCCTCCGAAAAGGGGGTTGTGCTTTGGGCCAACAACCCACTCACGTAAAAACATACCGTTACGAAACTAATACGACTGCCTCGGAACCACGCAGAGTCTAATAGGAAACGACCCAAGCAACGACAAAAGGATTTGATTATAGGAACATGGAATATACTTAGTCTCTATAGACCAGGATTGTTACAAAACGTAATAGAAGAAGCAACTCGGTACAAAATAGATATTTTAGCCTTACAAGAAATACGCTGGCACGGAAAAGACACAATAAAGATTAAATCACATACCGTAATGTACAACGGTAAAACAAGTGGAAAACACGAACTAGGAACAGGCTTCCTAGTTCATAATTCAATCCTCAAACAAATCATCAGCTTCGAAGGGATCAACGAGAGAATCTGCAAACTGAAACTGAAAGGGCATTTCTCTAACATAACAGTCATATGTGCACATGCACCCACTGAAGAAGCTGATGAACATGAAAAAGAAGAATTCTACGACACGCTTGAAAGAGTTAACGAAATAATCAATAAACACGACATGATAATATATCTAGGAGACTTTAATGCTAAGATTGGTCAAGAAAAAAGATGGATGCCGACGATCGGTAGGCATAGTTTGCATGAAAACTGCAACGACAATGGTACACGACTCGTAAGCTTCGCTTGTGCCAAAGGATTGCGGATAGGAGGTACGCTGTTCCAACACAAGAAAATACATAAAGGTACATGGGTCTCACCAAACGGCGAAACCACCAATCAAATTGATCACGTTCTTATAGATAAAAGACATGCAACAAGCTTAATGGACACAAGGAGTCTCAGAGGAGCAGATTGCTCTTCTGTCCATATCTTAGTAAGAGCCAAAGTAAGAGAGAAAATATCAAGAAATTTTGATATAAAAGGGGAACGAAAAGCAAAGTGGAACACAGACCAGCTAAAGATAAAAGAGAAACTGACTCAGTACCAAGTAGCGATTAAAAATAATCTAGCAAACGATAGCATTCCAGAAACTAACGAAAGCGACATCGATACCGAATGGAACAAAATAAAAACAGCTATATGTAAAGCTGCAGAAACAGAAATTGGAAAACAGACTACAAAACGAGGGAATTTATGGTTCGATGAAGAATGTCAGAAAGCAATTGAAAAAAGACGTCAGACTAGATTGGAAGCAATCCAAATACGAACAAGAAGCAAAACGAATAGTTATAGAGAAATACGAAATGAGACCAGTAAACTAATAAGAAGGAAAAAAAGGGAACATCAAGAGAGAAAAATCCAACAGATCCAGGAAGACCATGATAATAAAGATGTAAGAAATATGTATAAAGCTGTACGGGAAATCCAGAGAGGGTACCAACCTCGTACAAATATATGTAAAGATAAAGAAGGTAACCTCCTTTGTGATAAACAAAAAATTTTAGAGAGATGGGCTGAATATTTCAATTTACTACTCAATGGGCACGATGATGCACTAATGATGCAAGAACCAGAGGAGGACAGTAATAGCATGTACCAAGATGACCCACATCAACAAGAAATAGAAGAACCAACACTAGAAGAAATAGAAATGGCAATGTACAAAATGAAATCAAATAAATCACCAGGGATCGATAACATCCCAGCAGAACTTATAAAATACGGAGGTGAGGATCTAGCAAAAGCCATCCACAAGTTAATCATAGAGATATGGAGACAAGAAAAAATTCCGAAGGAGTGGAAAATTGGAATTATCTGCCCTATATATAAAAAAGGAGATAAACAACTATGTAGTAACTATAGAGGCATATGTCTTCTTAACGTTGCATATAAAATTTTCTCCCATATTGTTTACAAGCGAATATCACCATTAGCAGAAAATATACTTGGCGAATACCAAGCCGGTTTTCGTGCAGGGCGCTCAACTGTGGACCAGATATTTAGCCTGCGACAAATACTCGAAAAATGCTGGGAATACAACATTGATGTATACCAACTGTACATAGATTATCAGCAGGCGTACGATAGTATCCAACATAACTCCATATGGAAAATATTAAAACAACATAAAATACCACCCAAACTAATCAGATTAACCAAGGAATGCGTTAAAGAATCCAGATGCAAATGTAGAATCGGAAATGATCTCTCACAAGAGTTCCCAATAAGAAGAGGTGTCAAGCAAGGAGATGTTATATCCCCGCTAATATTTAATCTTGTCTTGGAAAACATCATAAAACAACTGAACATCAATGACAAAGGAGTGATATATAATAGAAGTCGACAAGTACTTGCATTTGCGGATGATATATTAGTATTGGGAAAACGAGAACAAGACATTATAGATACCTTCGGTGAACTAGAAAAGGCAGGAACATCAACAGGTCTCCAAATCAGTATCAATAAGACAAAAATGATGATAGGAAAAAGCGAACCACAAAAAGAGAATAGCTACCTCCAAATCGAAAATAAAAACATAGAACGCGTAAATGATTTTAAATACCTAGGCTCAACAGTCACACATAATAATGACATAACAGCGGAGATTACAAACCGTATAGCAGCTGGAAGTAGATGTCTTTACTCACTAGACAAAATTCTGAAATCAAAACTAGTATCTAGACAATCTAAATTACAACTATATAAAACAAACATCAGACCAGTCGTGACCTACGGGTGCGAAACATGGACACTTACAAAGAAAAATGAGGAAATACTAATGCGCTTTGAAAGAAGAGTGCTTAGAAAAATTTATGGACCAATGCACGACGACGCGCTAAACGGATGGAGATCTCGTATGAACCACGAGCTAATGCAGCTATACGCCGATCAGGATATTGTGGGATGGGCGAAAAGGCAACGAATTAGATGGCTGGGACATCTATATCGAATGCCGGAAGAAAAAATAGCTAAAAAATCATTTAATCTAACACCAACAGGAGAAAGAAGAAAAGGGAGACCACGAACAAGATGGATTGATAACACCTTAGAAGATTTAAGAAAATTAAAAGTACAGAATTGGGTACAAACAACACAAGATAGACAAAAATGGAGAGGCATAGTTGAAGAAGCCAAAGCCCTACATGGGCCATAGAGCATAGTGTGTGTGTATATATTTCAAGAATAGGTAAAATCTGTTATTTTTGTAAAAAATCATATAAATATTTGCTTCCGCGCCCGAATTTTATAATTCTTTATCATATTTTAGCAAAAAGAAAACATTCAACAAGGAATTTGCTATTTCAAGTGTGGGAGGTATTCTAGAATCCAGCCCTCCTAGCTTACATTATACAACGTATTCATCAAGAATAGGTAAAATCTGACTTTATTTTTGTAAAAAATCATATACATATTCGATTCCGCGCCCGAATTTTACAATTCTTCATCATATTTCAGCTAAAAGAAAACATTCCAACAAGGAAATTGCTATTTCAAGTGTGGTAGATATTCTAGTGTCCAGCCTATGTAGCTTACAAAATAAAAAGTATTCATAAAGAATAGGTAAAATAAGACTTTATTTTTGTAAAAAATCATATAAATATTTGCTTCCGCGCCCGGTTTTTATAATTCTTCATTATATTTTAGCTAAAAGAAAACATTGCAACAAGGAAATTGCTATTTCAAGTGTGGTAGGTATTCTAGAATCCAGCACATGTAGCTCACAATATAGAAAGTATTTATCAAAAATAGGTAAAATCTGACTTTATTTTTGTAAAAAATCATATAAATTTTTGCTTCCGCTCCCGAATTTAATAATTCTTCATAATATTGTAGCTAAAAGAAAACATTGCAACAAGGAAATTGCTATTTAAAGTGTGGTAGGTATTCTAGAATCCAGCCCATATAGCTTACAATATACAACGTATTCATCAAGTATAGGTAAAATCTGACTTTATTTTTGTAAAAAATCATATAAATATTAGCTGCCGAGCCCGAATTTTATAATTCTTCATCATATTTTAGCTAAAAGAAAACATTGCAACAAGAAAATTGCTATTTCAAGTGTGGTCGGTATTCTAGAATCCAGCCCATGTAGCTTACAATATACAACATATTCATCAACAATAGGTAAAATCTGACTTTATTTTTGTAAAAAATCATATAAATATTAGCTTCCGCGCCCGAATTTTATAATTTTTTATCATATTTTAGCTAAAAATACATTGCAACAAGAAAATTGCTATTTCAAGAGTGGTAGGTATTCTATAATCCAGCCCATCTAGCTTACAATATACATCGTATTCATAAAAATGACATCCGAAAATTGAATATTTATCATCTGATTGGTACCACGTTTTGGTCACTTTTCATATCCAATGCTTAAAACCATCTATAGTATAGATCCTAAAGCATGAATATGAATGTTTTTATAAAAATATCCATTTCAAGAATAGGAAAATTCTGTTTTTATTTTTGTGAAAAATCATATAAATATTTGCTTCTGCGCCTGAATTTTATAATTCTTTATCATATGTTAGGTAATAGAAAACATTACAACAAGAAAACTGCTATTTCAAGTGTCGTAGGCATTGTAGAATCCAGCCCATGTAGCTTACAATATACAACATATTCATTAAGAATAGGTAAAATCAGACTTTATTTTTGTAAAAAATAATAAAAATATTTGCTTTCGCGCTCGAAATTTCTAATTCTTCATCATATTTTAGCTAAAAGAAAACATTGCAACAAAGTAATTACTATTTTAAGTGTGATAGATATTCTAGAATTTAGCCCATGTAGCTTAAAATATACAACGTATTCATTAAAATGACACCCGAAAATTGAATATTTATTATCTGATTGGTACCACGTTTTGGTCACTTTTGCATATCCAATGCTTAAAACCATCTATAGTATAGATCCTAAAGCATGAATATGAATGTTTTTATAAAAATATCCATTTCAAGAATAGGAAAATTCTGTTTTTATTTTTGTAAAAAATCATATAAATATTTGCTTCTGCGAACGAATTTTATAATTCTTCATTATATATTAGCTAACAGAAAACATTGCAACAAGAAAATTGCTATTTCAAGTGTAGTAGGTATTCTAGAATCCGGCCCATGTAGCTTACAATATACAACGTATTCATTAAAATGACACCCAAAAATTAAATGTTTATTATGTGATTGGTACCACGTTTTGGTCACTTTTGTATGTCCAATGCTTAAAACCATTTATAGTATAGATCCTAAAGCATGAATATGAATGTTTTAACAAGAATATCCATTTCAAGAATAGGTAAAATCGCACTTTATTTTTGTAAAAAATCATATAAATATTTGCTTCCGCGCCCGAATTTTATAATTCTTCATTATGTTTTAGCTAAAAGAAAACATTGCAACAAGGAAATTGCTATTTCAAGTGTGGTAGATATTCTAGAATCCAGAACATGTAGCTCACAATATACATAGTATTTATCAAAGTAGGTAAAATCTGACTTTATTTTTGTAAAAAATCATATAAATATTCGTTTCCGCGCCCAAATTTTTCAATTCTTCGTCATATTTTAGCTAAAAGAAAACATTGCAACAAGAAAAATGCTATTTTAAGTGTGGTAGGTATTCTAGAATCCAGCACATGTAGCTTACAATATACAACGTATTCATCAAGATTAGGTAAAATCTGACTTTATTTTTGTAAAAAATCATATAAATATTTGCATCCGCGCTTGAACTTTATAATTCTTGATCATATTTTAGCTAAAAGAAAACATTGCAACAAGAAATTTGCTATTTCAAGTGTAGTAGGTATGCCAGAATCCAGCCCTTGTAGCTTACAATATACATCGTATTCATTAAAATGACACCCGACAATTTAATGTTTATTATCTGATTTGTACCACGTTTTGGTCACTTTTGCATGTCCAAAGTTTAAAACCATCCATAGTATAGATCCTAAAGCATGAATGTGAATGTTTTAACAAAAATATCCATTTCAAGATATGTAAAATCTGACTTTATTTTTGTAAAAAATCATATAAATATTAGCTTCCGCGCCCGAATTTTATAATTCTTCGATATATTTTAGCTAACAGAAAACATTGCAACAAGAATATTGCTATTTCAAGTGTAGTAGGTATTCTAGAATCTAGCTCATGTAGCTTACAATATACAACGTATTCATTATAATGGCACTCGAAAATTGAATGTTTATTATTTGATTGATACCACGTTTTGATTAGTTTTGCGTGTCCAATGCTAAAATTATCCATAGTATAGATCCTAAAGCAAGAATATGAATGTTTTAACAAAAATATCCATTTCAAAAATAGGTAAAATCTGACTTTATTTTTGTAAAAATCATATAAATATTTGCTTCCGCGCCCGAATTTTATAATTCTTTATAATATTTTAGCTAAAAGAAAATATTGCAACAAGAAAATTGCTATTTCAAGTGTGGTAGATATTCTAGAATCCAGCCCATGTAGTTTACAATATACAACGTATTCATTAAAATGACACCCGAAAATTAAATGTTTATTATTTGATTGGTACCACGTTTTCGTCACTTTTGCATGTTCAATGCTTAAAACCATTTATAGTATAGATCCTAAAGCATGAATATGAAAGTTTTAACAAAAATTTTCATTTCAAGAATAGGTAAAATCTGACTTTATTTTTGTAAAAAATCATATAAATATTTGCTTCCGCGCCCGAATTTCATAATTCTTAATTATATTTTAGCTAAAAGAAAACATTGCAACAAGTATATTACTATTTCAAGTGATGTAGGTATTCTAGAATCCAGCCCATGTAGCTTACAATAGACAACGTATTCATTAAAATGACACCGGAAAATTAAATGTTTATTATGTGATTTGTACCACGTTTTGGTCACTTTTGCATGTCCAAAGTTTGAAACCATCCATAGTATAGATCCTTAAGCATGTATATGTATGTTTTACGAAAAATATCCGTTTCAAGAATAAGTAAAATCTGACTTTATTTTTGTAAAAAAATATATAAATATTTGCTTCTGCGCCCAATATTTATTATTCTTCATTATATTTTTACTAACAGAAAACATTGCAACAAGAAAATTGCTATTTCAAGTGTAATAGGTATTCTAGAATCCAGACCATGTAGTTTACAATATACAACGTATTCATGAAGAATAGGTAAAATCTGACTTTATTTTTGTAAAAAATCATATAAATATTTGCTTCCGCGCCCGAATTTTATAATTCTTCATTATGTTTTAGCTAAAAGAAAACATTGCAACAAGGAAATTGCTATTTCAAGTGTGGTAGGTATTCTAGAATCCAGAACATGTAGCTCACAATATATATAGTATTTATCAAAATAGTTAAAATCTGACTTTATTATTGTAAAAAATCATAGAAATTTTTGCTTCCGCGCCCGAATTTTATAATTCTTTATCATATTTTAGCTAAAAAAAAAACATTGCAACAAGAAAATTGCTATTTCAAGAGTGGTAGGTATTCTAGAATCCAGCTCATGTAGCTTACAATATACAACGTATTCATCAAGAATAGGTAAAATCTGACTTTATTTTTGTAAAAAATCATATAAATATTTGCTTCCGCGCCCGAATTTTATAATTCTTCATAATGTTTTAGCTAAAAGAAAACATTGCAACAAGAAAATTGCTATTTCAAGTGTGGTGGGTATTCTAGAATCCAGCACATGTAGCTTACAATATACAACGTATTCATCAAGATTAGGTAAAATCTGACTTTATTTTTGTAAAAAATCATATAAAAATTTGCTTCCGCGCTTGAACTTTATAATTCTTGATCATATTTTAGCTAAAAGAAAACATTGCAACAAGAAATTTGCTATTTCAAGTGTAGTAGGTATTCCAGAATCCAGCCCATGTAGCTTACAATATACAACGTATTCATTAAAATGACAAACGAAAATTTAATGTTTATTATCTGAATTGTACCACGTTTTGGTCACTTTTGCATGTCCAAAGTTTAAAACCATCCATAGTATAGATCCTAAAGCATGAATGTGAATGTTTTAACAAAAATATCCATTTCAAGATATGTAAAATCTGACTTTATTTTTGTAAAAAATCATATAAATATTAGCTTCCGCGCCCGAATTTTATAATTCTTCAATATATTTTAGCTAACAGAAATCATTGCAACAAGAATATTGCTATTTCAAGTGTAGTAGGTATTCTAGAATCCAACTCATGTAGCTTACAATATACAATGTATTCATCAAGAATAGGTAAAATCTGACTTTATTTTTGTAAAAAATCATATAAATATTTGCTTCCGTACCCCAATTTTATAATTCTTCATCATATTTTAGGTAAAAGAAAACATTGCAACAAGAAAATTGCTATTTCAAGTGTGGTAGGTATGCTAAAATCCAGCCCATGTAGCTTACAATATACAACGTAATTATCAAGAATAGGTAAAATCTGATTTTATTTTTGTAAGAAATCATATAAATATTTGCTTCAGCGCCCGAATTTTATAATTCTTTATCATATTTTAGCTAAAAGAAAACATTGCAACAAGAAAATTGCTAATTCAAGTGTGGTAGGTATTCTAGAATCCAGCCCATGTAGCTTACAATATACAACGTATTCATCATAATAAGGTAAAAAATAATTTTATTTTTGTAAAAAATCATATAAATATTTGCTTCCGCGCCCGAATTTTATAATTCTTCATCATATTTTAGCTAAAAGAAAACATTGCAACAAGAAAATTGCTATTTCAAGTGTGGTAGGTATACTAGAATCCAGCCCATGTAGCTAACAATATACAACGTAATCATTAAAATGACACCCGAAAATTAAATGTTTATTATCTGATTTGTACCAAGTTTTGGTCACTTTTGCATGTCCAATGCTTAAAATTATCCATAGTATAGATCCTAAAACATGAATATGACTGTTTTAACAAAAATATCCATTTCAAGAATAGGTAAAATCTGACTTAATTTTTGTAAAAAATCATATAATTATTTGCTTCCGCGCCCGAATTTTATAATTCTTCATCATATTTTAGCTAAAAGAAAACATTGCAACAAGAAAATTGCTATTTCAAGTGTGGTAAGTATTCTAGAATCCAACCCATGTGGCTTACAATATACAACGTATTCATCAAGAATACGTAAAATCTGACTCTATTTTTGTAAAAACTCATAAATATTTGCTTCCGCGCCAGAATTTTATAAATTATCATATTTTAGCTAAAAGAAAACATTGCAACAAGATAATTGCTATTTCAAGTGTGGTAGGTATTCTAGAATCCAGCCCATGTAGCTTACAATATACAACGTTTTCATCAAGAAAAGGTAAAATCTAACTTTATTTTTGTAAAAAATCATACAAATATTTGCTTCCGCGACCGAATTTTATAATTTTTTATCATATTTTAGCTAAAAGAAAACATTTAAACAAGAAAATTGCTACTTCAAGTCTGGTAGGTATTCTAAAATCTAGCCCATGTAGGTTACAATATACAACGTATTCATTAAAATGACACCCGAAAATTGAATGCTTATTATCTGATTGGTATTACGCTTTGGTCACTTTTGCATGTCTAATGCTTAAAAACATCCATAGTATAGATCCTAAAGAATGAATATGAAAGTTTTAACAAAAATATCTAATTCAAGAATAGGTAAAATCTGACTTTATTTTTGTAAAAAATTATATAAATATTTGCTTCCGCGCGCGAATTTAATAATTCTTCATCATATTTTAGCTTAAAGAAAACATTGCTACAAGAAAATAGCTATTTCAAGTGTGGTAGGTATTCTAAAATCCAACCCAAGTAACTTACAATAAACATCGTATACATTAAAATAACACTTGAAAATTGAATGTTTATTATCTGATTGATACCATGTTTAGGTCACTTTTGCATGTCCAATGCTGAATACCATAGTATACATCCTAAAGCATGAATATGAATGTTTTAACAAAAATATCCATTTCAAGAATAGGAAAATTTTGACTTTATTTTTGTAAAAAATCATATAAATATTTGCTTCCGCGCCCGAGTTTTATAATTCTTCATTATATTTAAGCTAAAAGAAAATATTGCAACAAGAAAATTGCTATTTCAAGTGTAATAGATAATTTAAAATCCAGCCCATGTAGCTTACAATATACAACGTATTTATCAAGAATAAGTAATATCTGAATAAATTTTTGTAAAAAATCATATAAATTTTTGCTTCCGCGCTCGAATTTTATAATTCTTTATTATATTTTAGCTAAAAGAAAACATTGCAACAACAAAATTGCTATTTCAAGTATGGTAGGTATTCAAGAATCCAGCCCATATAGCTTACAATATACAATGTATTCATCAAGAATAGGTAAAATCTGACTTTATTTAAAAAAAAATTATATAAATATTTGCTTCCGCGCACGAATATTATAATTCTTCATCATATTTTAGCTAAAATAAACCATTGCAACAAGATAATGGCTATTTCAAGTGTGATAGGTATTCTAGAATCCAGCCCATGTAGCTTACAATATACATCGTATACATCAAGTATACGTAAAATCTGACTTTATTTTTGTAAAAACTCATAAATATTTGCTTACGCTCCCGAATTTTATAATTTATCATATTTTAGCTAAAAGAAAACATTGTAACAAGATAATTGCTATTTCAAGTGTGGTAGGTATTCTAGAATCCAGCCCATGTAGCTTACAATATACAACGTTTTCATCAAGAATAGGTAAAATCTGACTTTATTTTTGTAAAAACTCATAAATATTTGCTTACGCTCCCGAATTTTATAATTTATCATATTTTAGCTAAAAGAAAACATTGCAATAAGATAATTGCTATTTCAAGTGTGGTAGGTATTCTAGTATCCAGCCCATGTAGCTTACAATATACAACGTTTTCATCAAGAAAAGGTAAAATCTGACTTTATTTTTGTAAAAAATCATACAAATATTTGCTTCCGCGACCGAATTTTATAATTTTTTATCATATTTTAGCTAAAAGAAAACATTTAAACAAGAAAATTGCTACTTCAAATCTGGTAGGTATTCTAAAATCTAGCCCATGTAGGTTACAATATACAACGTAATCATTAAAATGACTCCCGAAAATTGAATGCTTATTATCTGATTGGTATTACGCTTTGGTCACTTTTGCATGTCCAATGCTTAAAACCATCCATAGTATAGTTCCTAAAGAATGAATATGAAAGTTTTAACAAAAATATTCAAGAATAGGTAAAATCTGACTTTATTTTTGTAAAAAATCATATAAATATTTGCTTCCGCGCCCGAATTTAATAATTCTTCATCATCCTATATACTAAAAGGCATGTGTCCTAATCTATATTTATTTTCATCATGACGATCGACAAATTTTCGGACTAACCTACAGATTTTTTTAAATATTCGTAAAATTCTGGGTGGTTTCCTTGAAACCATTGCCAGTGAAAACGTATATATTAATTAAATCACCTTAATTTGGCGAATTAAAAAATAATATCTTTGTTGTTTAGCATATGATATAAATATGTATGTATATAGTATATAAGTACATTTTACAAATTTCAATTAGTGGTTTTGAATTTTTTTTTATTTTAATTGGCAACATATACTTTCTTCATATTACTTAGAGTGTCTTTTTTTAATAATAATAATAATTTTTTTAATAATAAATACATTTTAAGGGTGCATACATATTATAGATTGGAATTTGGCGCAGTAGCCGGTTTAAAATAACACTCAAAAATTAAGTCAAATTAAGTACCTATATTAAATATATTAATTAGTTAATCAGGGTTAATATAAATTAGTATGTACCCGCATAGTTGTATAGAGTTTTTATACACAGAAACATATTTTTTTGTAATTATATTATATTATAGATATGATTACAATACAGAAAATATCTTGCTACAGAAACGAAGTGTAATCTATGTTTTCAATGTTATTTATTAAAAACAATTATTTATTATAATTATATAAATACAAGTTGAATATATATATATATATATATATATATATATATATATATATATTTTTGTTGTAAAATTGAATTGTAAAAAGTTTTTTATAATATTTATTTTGTATTAAGGGTTCTTATTAGCCTCTACCTATGTTCATGTTTGATTTTTAACAGATTCATTGTAGTTCATTGTTTGTCAATGTTACATTGTGCTCTTGGTGAAAAAGTTGAAATTATCTTCTTTGGAATCTTTGTCTTCTGTTTGCGATTATCACTTTGATTTGTGTGATATATACATATATTTTGTATATACTTGCGTATTCCTTTTTTTGTATTTCTGGTGGTTTTATCATTTGTCTTGTAGATTCATCTACATTTTGTTTGTTATTTGAGCAGTTTATTTCCATAAACATATTTTTATTATTTTTATATTGATTTTTTACTTTATCGATATTATTGGTTTCGTTTGTATCTATAAATACCCGTTTTTATTCGTTTTTGTTGTTTGATTTTATTGATTACTTTTTTTATCTTTTGAAAAATGGAACGTGTTGATGGGCACCGTTCTAATTCTCAGTTATACATTTTTAATCATTTTGTCTATACGGGATATACCAGACGTCAAGGAGGCAACACTTATCTTCGCTGTAGAAACAGGGAAACATGTTCGGCCAGTGTTGTACTTCAGAACGGGATACCAAATTTGACTGTTTCTCATAATCATGAGGAGGACTATGTACAGGTGCAAATTCTAAAATTGAAAACCTCGTTAAGGCGTCGGGCACAGTATGAAAATACTGAACTTGAAACCATATTTCGTGAAGAAGAGGCACGTTATCCTGAGGCAGCAGCGGCTATTAGTGGTTTTGCGGGCATTCGGTCAACCATGTACAGGAGTAGGAGGCTTGGAACACCGATGATACCTGCTACGATGATTGAGTACTCCGAAACTATTCGTCAACGGCAGTAAGTTAATAAACTGGGTATTGAAGTAAAAGTATTTTCACAAAATATATTTCAGGTGGTATGGACGTTATGGGCGCGATTTGACCCCGGAGGAAAATGACTTTTACAGAGGACATGTAACAGGTTCCGATGGCAGCATTTCCGTGATTTTTGTATCAGAAATCCTTTTACAACATGCAAGACAACAAGTTGGTGTCCATCTTCACATGGATGCCACTTTTAAAGTGGTGCCGAGAGCAGGGGAAGCATCACAGCTATTTACCATACACTTTTTGTATGATAATATGGTAATTATTTTAGTATATCATATGTTCATTAATATGATTGTTCCTTTTCCTAAGCTCCTTGTAGCTAAATAGAAAATAATATGAATTATAACAATTTTTCACGTCGTTCAGGCTAAGGAATTTGTGTAAAATAAATGAGTTATTCAAAGATTTACAAAATTCCAGCTTTTATGTACTATGTGTATGATACTTTTTACATATTATTATTATTATATATTTTATATTTTTTAGACATTTCCCATTATATTTGCTATGATGGAAAGGAAAACGAGGGCAGCATACGAGAGTGTCTTTGAATATGTAGCTCGAATGCTAAGAAACACTACAGTCCTCAGTGTGATGGCTGATTATGAAACGGCCATGCGAACTGCCGTAGTTCCTTCTTTTCAAGGAGTTAATTTAAAAGGCTGCTGGTTCCATTATGCCAGAGCTGTTTTTAAAAAAGCACAAGAACAAGGTTTATTGCGCGCTGGTGTTAGGCAACAAACGAGAATTTTAATACGGGTAGCGATGGTTTTACCATTATTGCCACGGGAATTGTTGAGAAGCGGAGTGGATGTAATCGAAAGTATATCGCAAGAGCACAACGTTAATGCGGCAAATTTCATTCGCTATTTGCGGCGGCAATGGTTACCTCTCCAAATCAGTGTGTATGGAGAATACCACCGAACCAATAATGCTGTCGAAGCATTTCATAGGCAACTGTACCGGTAAGCATTATAAATATTTATTTTAATTGTTTATTGCTTCTTCTTCACTTTATTGTAGTGTAATGAGACGACCGCATCCAAATATATGGAGCTTCACGCAAAATTTAATTGGCGTAGAACATGCAAAGGCCGTTGATTTCATCAGATTGCAATCTGGCGTTATGCTGCCGCATCAACGCCGACGCCGCTATGTTCATCTGGACCAAAAAATAAGGCGAGCAGAAGAACAACTGGCAAATGACGGCAATATTCGCCGATTTTTATTATTTATGAACTACGGCGTACGATCCATAGAGCGTACTCTCAATAATATCCCAGGTGATTTATATTGTATTCTTCTAAAATTAAAATGATTCATCATTTTTTAATTATTACCTATTAGACATGCCAGCACCACTACCACCTCAGTTGCGGCAACTAACTCCACCGCCAGCGCAAGTCCACACACCATCTCCGCTACCAGCACAAGTCCGCACTCCGTCTCCGCCACCAGTACAAGCCCGCACTCCGTCTCCGCCACCAAGAGAAGCCCACACTCCATCTCCGTCACCAACACAAGACCGGACTCCGTCTCCGCCATCAGCACAAGACCGAACTCCGTCTCCGCCACCAAGACAAGCCCGTATACCGACACCACCACCGCGACAACTTGCTCCAACACCACCGCCTGTTTATGCTCTGCCACCTTGTCTTGTTTGCCTGACAAGCACAAGGCAAGTTTTACTCGTTAATTGCCAGCATTTATGCTTATGCAGACAGTGTGCTGATCAATTTCGTATAAGAGAAAATCCGCATGATGATAATCCTTCAACTCGATGTCCTCTATGTCGTACCCCTATATTAACTGCACCTATTCGGGTGTTTCTATAATTATTCACTTTTCATTATTATTATTCACTGTACATGACAAATTTTGCAACATGTAATTAACCAAATTACATTGCTGCCATCGGAAGCTAGAGCAACGTGTGCTATCATTCTAATCTTCAACTCTTCGTCAAATACTGCCAATGAAAGCTAGAGCAACGTGTGCTGTCATTCTACTCTTTAACTCTTCATCAAATGCTGCCATCAGAAGCTAGAGCAACGTGTGCTATCATTCTACTCTTTAACTCTTCATCAAATGCTGCCATCAGAAGCTAGAGCAACGTGTGCTGTCATTCTACTCTTTAACTCTTCATCATATGCTGCCATCAGAAGCTAGAGCAACGTGTGCTGTCATTCTACTGTTTAACTATTCATCAAATGCTGCCATCAGAAGCTAGAGCAACGTGTGCTATCATTCTACTCTTTAACTCTTCGTCAAATACTGCCAACGAAAGCTAGAGCAACGTGTGCTATCATTCTACTCTTAACTCTTCGTCAAATACTGCCAACGAAAGCTAGAGCAACGTGTGCTGTCATTCTACTCTTTAACTCTTCATCAAATGCTGCCATCAGAAGCTAGAGCAACGTGTGCTATCATTCTACTGTTTAACTCTTCGTCAAATACTGCCAACGAAAGCTAGAGCAACGTGTGCTATCATTCTACTCTTTAACTCTTCGTCAAATACTGCCAACGAAAGCTAGAGCAACGTGTGCTGTCATTCTACTCTTTATCTCTTCATCAAATGCTGCCATCAGAAGCTAGAGCAACGTGTGCTGTCATTCTACTGTTTAATTCTTCATCAAATGCTGCCATCAGAAGCTAGAGCAACGTGTGCTGTCATTCTACTCTTTAACTCTTCATCAAATGCTGCCATCAGAAGCTAGAGCAACGTGTGCTGTCATTCTACTCTTTAACTCTTCATCAAATGCTGCCATCAGAAGCTAGAGCAACGTGTGCTGTCATTCCACTCTTTAACTCTTCGTCAAATACTGCCAACGAAAGCTAGAGCAACGTGTGCTGTCATTCTACTCTTTATCTCTTCATCAAATGCTGCCATCAGAAGCTAGAGCAACGTGTGCTGTCATTCTACTGTTTAACTCTTCATCAAATGCTGCCATCAGAAGCTAGAGCAACGTGTGCTATCATTCTACTCTTTAACTCTTCGTCAAATACTGCCAACGAAAGCTAGAGCAACGTGTGCTGTCATTCTACTCTTTAACATTTCATCAAATGCTGCCATCAGAAGCTAGAGCAACGTGTGCTATCATTCTACTCTTTAACTCTTCGTCAAATACTGCCAACGAAAGCTAGAGCAACATGTGCTGTCATTCTACTCTTTAACTCTTCGTTAAATACTGCCAACGAAAGCTAGAGCAACGTGTGCTGTCATTCTACTGTTTAACTCTTCGTCAAATACTGCCAACGAAAGCTAGAGCAACGTGTGCTATCATTCTACTCTTTAACTCTTCGTCAAATACTGCCAACGAAAGCTAGAGCAACGTGTGCTGTCATTCTACTCTTTAACACTTCATCAAATGCTGCCATCAGAAGCTAGAGCAACGTGTGCTGTCATTCTACTCTTTAACTCTTCGTCAAATACTGCCAACGAAAGCTAGAGCAACGTGTGCTGTCATTCTACTCTTTATCTCTTCATCAAATGCTGCCATCAGAAGCTAGAGCAACGTGTGCTGTCATTCTACTGTTTAACTCTTCATCAAATGCTGCCATCAGAAGCTAGAGCAACGTGTGCTATCATTCTACTCTTTAACTCTTCGTCAAATACTGCCAACCAAAGCTGAGCAACGTGTGCTATCATTCTACTCTTTAACTCTTCGTCAAATACTGCCAACGAAAGCTAGAGCAACGTGTGCTGTCATTCTACTCTTTAACTCTTCATCAAATGCTGCCATCAGAAGCTAGAGCAACGTGTGCTATCATTCTACTCTTTAACTCTTCGTCAAATACTGCCAACGAAAGCTAGAGCAACGTGTGCTGTCATTCTACTCTTTAATTCTTCATCAAATGCTGCCATCAGAAGCTAGAGCAACGTGTGCTGTCATTCTACTCTTTAACTCTTCGTCAAATACTGCCAACGAAAGCTAGAGCAACGTGTGCTGTCATTCTACTCTTTAACTCTTCATCAAATGCTGCCATCAGAAGCTGGAGCAACGTGTGCTATCATTCTACTCTTTAACTCTTCGTCAAATACTGCCAACGAAAGCTAGAGCAACGTGTGCTGTCATTCTACTCTTTAACTCTTCATCAAATGCTGCCATCAGAAGCTAGAGCAACGTGTGCTATCATTCTACTGTTTAACTCTTCGTCAAATACTGCCAACGAAAGCTAGAGCAACGTGTGCTATCATTCTACTCTTTAACTCTTCGTCAAATACTGCCAACGAAAGCTAGAGCAACGTGTGCTGTCATTCTACTCTTTAACTCTTCATAAAATGCTGCCATCAGAAGCTAGAGCAACGTGTGCTGTCATTCTACTCTTTAATTCTTCGTCAAATACTGCCAACGAAAGCTAGAGCAACGTGTGCTGTCATTCTACTCTTTATCTCTTCATCAAATGCTGCCATCAGAAGCTAGAGCAACGTGTGCTGTCATTCTACTCTTTATCTCTTCATCAAATGCTGCCATCAGAAGCTAGAGCAACGTGTGCTGTCATTCTACTGTTTAATTCTTCATCAAATGCTGCCATCAGAAGCTAGAGCAACGTGTGCTGTCATTCTACTCTTTAACTCTTCATCATATGCTGCCATCAGAAGCTAGAGCAACGTGTGCTGTCATTCTACTGTTTAACTATTCATCAAATGCTGCCATCAGAAGCTAGAGCAACGTGTGCTATCATTCTACTCTTTAACTCTTCGTCAAATACTGCCAACGAAAGCTAGAGCAACGTGTGCTATCATTCTACTCTTTAACTCTTCGTCAAATACTGCCAACGAAAGCTAGAGCAACGTGTGCTGTTATTCTACTCTTTAACTCTTCGTCAAATGCTGCCATCAGAAGCTAGAGCAACGTGTGCTATCATTCTACTCTTTAACTCTTCGTCAAATACTGCCAACGAAAGCTAGAGCAACATGTGCTGTCATTCTACTCTTTAACTCTTCGTTAAATACTGCCAACGAAAGCTAGAGCAACGTGTGCTGTCATTCTACTGTTTAACTCTTTGTCAAATACTGCCAACGAAAGCTAGAGCAACGTGTGCTATCATTCTACTCTTTAACTCTTCGTAAAAAACTGCCAACGAAAGCTAGAGCAACGTGTGCTGTCATTCTACTCTTTAACACTTCATCAAATGCTGCCATCAGAAGCTAGAGCAAGGTGTGCTGTCATTCTACCATTTAACTCTTCATCAAATGCTGCCATCAGAAGCTAGAGCAACGTGTGCTGTCATTCTACTCTTTAACTCTTCGTCAAATACTGCCAACGAAAGCTAGAGCAACGTGTGCTGTCATTCTACTCTTTAACTCTTCATCAAATGCTGCCATCAGAAGCTAGAGCAAGGTGTGCTGTCATTCTACCATTTAACTCTTCATCAAATGCTGCCATCAGAAGCTAGAGCAACGTGTGCTATCATTCTACTCTTTAACTCTTCATCAAATACTGCCAACGAAAGCTAGAGCAACGTGTGCTATCATTCTACTCTTTAACTCTTCGTCAAATACTGCCAACGAAAGCTAGAGCAACGTGTGCTGTCATTCTACTCTTTAACTCTTCATCAAATGCTGCCATCAGAAGCTAGAGCAACGTATGCTATCATGCTACTCTTTGAATCTACACCAACTACAACCGTGCAAGTCTACCACGTTATATTGTGTTACAGCGTGCAACATTATTACTTGTTTTATACAATGGATTTTTACAACTGTACTTCATACGCATACGCTTCATTTCTTCGTATCTTATGCTGAAATTCAACTTAATAAGGCTATTAGTTTAAGTCGTACAATCCTTAGGTAAGAATTAAAGAAAAAGTTAAATTATTTAATATGATCATTTTATATTCTGATAGCTATTATGGACGTTCGCAGAACTGAGAGATGCACAAGAAAGACTACGTAAATTTATTACGAATCATGGTAAAATCTTATTCGCAAACCAGTAGAAAGAAGAAAACTAGCAACAAATGTGACAATAATGGATTGTATTGTAGAAATATAGTCTTACTATTAGGAGTCGCCACTGATAACACAAGGTAGCACAAAAATGCGAATAGTTGGGAAAACACTGGATTTCACTGCATCTCACAGCATTAGTTTATAGAGTTTATCTATCAATTTATTATTGTTACCGTAAATTGTAGTGAGATGTAGTATATAAAATATGTTTATGTGGTTAAATTTATTCCACAACTACTCATTTTTTGCAGATCAATCATTGTACAATCTAAAATTTCTCTAACGTTCTTAAATTTTTAAAAAACGTATTGATATATTTAAAATTTGCTGTTGTTGTTCTCTAAAATAAAAATAATTGGTTTTAATGTTAAAGACAAAATCAGTACGAAACATATGTTCTATGTATTATTAGGTCACGTATTACGGTAAATAATAGAAAAATTATAAAAATGCTTTTACTATAATTTTATTGTTCTTTTCAAAAGCAAACCAATTCACTAGTTAAACGTTAAATCAATTATTTTATTACTGGAATTTAAAGATAGATTGCATAAATTTTAGTTAATATTCAAATTGTTTATCATTACAAGTGTCTGAAAATCAGTACGAATAGTCACTCCAATGTACGAGCATTACCATTAATATAAGATACATTGAAAATTATGGAAATTACTTCAAATGAATTGTTTGTTTTCAATTTTAATAACAAAAAAATAATAATTTTCGTCTTTCTGAAATTTTAGATGTAGTCAAAATATCAGATGTTTTTTTGTAGGCATTCTTGTAAATATAAAAATATTTATTTTCTTTTACCGCTGAATGATAATTAAATAAGTATCTCCTCCTATTACCACTTACAACACTATTATTTATATTTCTAAGTATAAAATGCACTACATAATACATACATGAACTAAAATCATACGAAAAACTTCGTCGATTAATAAATAGTGCAGGGATATTTCAGAACTTAAATAATTACTGTACAGTGGTACAAAAGAATTATACTAGTTAAATTTTGAAGAAAATATTTACACTCCTATGCTTTTACTATGCGCATCGACCTTATACACTAGTGTATAAAGGTCAATGAACATGCGATATCTACAATGTTTTCCCTACTATTTTTTTGTCACCAGATGTTAGCTACTTTGTTGGCGACTCCCAATTAGATTCAAAATCAGTTATGTAATTTCGTTATAACTAGACCTAGAATTACATGCATGTAAAAAATATGCCAAAATAATGTACATGTAAACAAAGGCATGTAACTGTAAAAAAATACTGGTTAACGGTTTACCCACATTGACAACATTATAAAAATAAGGGTTTTAATTCGAAAACCGGTTTTTAAAAATTAGAAACCGGTTTAAACCAGTTCATATATCGGCTGATAAAAAAATATTAAAAAAAATAAATAAAAAAATTAATTAAATAAAAATAAGCGACCAGATCAAACAATTAGCTAAGAAAACCATCACACTAGCGTTTCGTGTGCTGTCCAACAAACAGGGTTGAGAAGCTTAAATAATATTGCTGAAAATTTTCTGCAAATGGGTTAGTAATTATGGCCTTCAATAGCAATAGGGAATAAGGGTAATTTGTAAAAAATTGACTTCGGTAACTGAAACTATTCAAGCGGGCGAGAGTGCACGCGCAGCCGCTACTGTCAAAATAAAAACTGCATGAAACAGATGCTGTCAACGAGAATTGAAGGTGACAGCTAGAAACTGAGATATAGAATAAAACAAAAACAAAGGACAACATGGAATACTCTAAATTGAAACATACAAAAAAAGAGAGAGGTACGTAACAGAACAAATGATTCTAAGCCGAAATTAAATGTAAGCAAAATTATAAACAGCTTGACATTTTTAGGTTCTTAGGAATTGATAAGAAAGATTTATAAGAATGAGTAAAATGAAACCGTAACAACTCCTTAAATTCTCTGGGCGCTCCTGGATAATGGGTCTTCTGATTTTTATAAAACTTATTCTCAATGTAAATGTCAAATATATGTATTTCTTTAAGATTGAATTTTATCTGTCTAGCGATAACTTTATTCAGAATAAATGTGCTGATTTATATTGTAAAATTTTATTAGTAAAAATGTTTATATTTCCAGCTTCTGCATTATTAAAATTCCTCTATAAACAAATTTTATGTACAGTGTGAATACTAGAACCTTGACATAGGGAATTTTTGCTATTTTCATCTATGCCGCTAAATATGATGGGGTGTATGTGGTACGGTTGATTAGATTATTTAATTTTGCATCTACTGATATTAAATATTATTGAGTATGAGCTTGCTTAATTGAAATATTTGATGAAATGAATTGTATTTTGACATTTGTCGTTCTTGTGTAATTATAAATTTTCAAACAAAATGCTCCACAACCGAGTGGATAAGATAATGGCTGCATAAATAATACTCATTGCGTAGTCGGAGATCGAGCCGCATTGTAACATTTATTAAAAAAAATTGATTACAACAAACGGATCATTTTTTGTTAATTCCAAACCTTGTGTCAAAATCACTAGTAATAAAATTTTTGTTGTACCAACAACTGAAGTTGATTATTACAAAATCAATAATATTTTGATATATTATTTTATCATTATTGTGGGAAAGACTTCTAAAAATAATCAAATAATTCCTTTGAGTTCAACAAATTTAGTCATATGTTCGTTGATTATCTCAACTATTTCTACTATTCATTCTGTACATAATAATTTCAAATAAAAAAGTAATTTTTATATTACTTTGATACAAATATCCGATTCAAGGTTTAAATATGTATATTATTTATTGTACATTACTTTTACTGGTATATCAAAATAAATTATGCTTTCTGTAAAATATGACGCGGCAAATAATTGCATTAAAGATCGAAAGTAAAGACATCTGTAGTCTACTAGCTGTACCAGTTTGGACGGCGTGGCACTGGGAGTGGGGGGGAGATCGAAAGTAGAGACATCTGTAGTCTAGTAGCTGTACCAGTTTGGACGGCGTGGCACTGGGAGTGGGGGTAACTTTGGACGGCGTGGCACTGCAGAGTAATTGGACGGGGTGGGATTGGACGGCGTGGAACGCCTGGTTTTGGATCCGCTTGGCATTAGTGTATTTGGACGGCGTGGCACTGGGAGTGGGGGTAACTTTGGACGGCGTGGCACTGGATAGTAATTGGACGGGGTGGGATTGGACGGCGTGGAGCGTACTCTTCTTGAGGGCTAGCGTGCAGAATTGACAAAAATGAGCTATGTCGATCGGTTTTTGTTTTTTGCGAAAAGTGAGAAGTATGTGATGTTTGGTATCAAATGAAAAGGCTCGATAAAGCCTGGCGTGTAGAGTTAACAAAAAAGGTCAATGTTGATCGCCTTTTTGTTTTTTACAAAAATTTCTCAAAGGTATGTCGAGTAAAATCTGACTTTATTTTTGTAAAAAATCATATAAATATTTGCTTCCGCGCCCGAATTTTATAATTCTTTATCATATTTTAGCTAAAAGAAAACATTGCAACAAGGACATTGCTATTTCAAGTGTGGTAGGTATTCTAGAATCCAGGCCATTTAGTTTACAATTTACAACGTATTCATTACAATGACACCCGAAAATTGAATGTTTATTATCTGATTGTTACCACGTTTTGGTCTCTTTTGCATGTCCAATGCTAAATTTATGTACAGTATAGATCCTAAAGCATGAATATGAATGTTTTAACAAAAATATCAATTTCAAGAATAGGTAAAATCTGACTTAATTTTTGTAAAAAATCATATAAATATTTGCTTCCGCGCCCAAATTTTATAATTCATCATATTTTAGCTAAAAGAAAACATTACAAGAAGAAAATTGCTATTTCAAGTGTGGTAGGTATTCTAAAATCCAACCCATGTAGCTTAGAACATACAACGTATTCATTAAAATGACACCCGAAAATTGAATGTTTATTATCTGATTAGTACCACGTTTTGGTTACTTTTGCATGGCCAATGCTTATATCCATCCATAGTATAGATGTAAAAAATTATATAAATATTTGCTTCCGAGCCCGAATTTTATAATTATTTTTCATATTTTAGCTAAAAGAAAACATTGCAACAAGAAAATTGCTATTTCAAGTGTGGTAGGTATTCTAGAATCCAGCCCATGTAGCTTACAATATACAACCTATTCATCAAGAATAGGTAAAAATCTGACTTTATTTTTGTAAAAAATCATATAAATATTGGCTTCCGCGCCCGCATTTTATAATTCTTCATCATATTTTAGCTAAAAGAAAATATTGCAACAAGAAAATTGCTATTGCAAGTGTGGTAGGTATTCTAGAATCCAGCCCAAGTAGCTTACAATATACAACGTATTCATTAAGAATAGGTAAAATCTGGCTTTATTTTTGTAAATAATCATATAAATATTTGCTTAAGCGCCCGAGCATATTAATTTTTTATTATATTTTAGCTAAAAAAAAACATTGCAATAAGAAAATAGCTATTTCAAGTGTGGTAGGTATTATAGAATCCAGCCCATGTAGCTCACAATATACAACGTATTCATTAAAACGACACCCAAAAATTGAATGTTTATTTTCTGATTGGTACCACATTTTGTTCACTTTTGCATATCCAATGCTAACTTATCTACAGTATAGATCCTAAAGCATGAATATGAATGTTTCAACAAAAATATCCATTTCAAGAATAGGTAAAATCTGACTTAATTTTTGTAAAAAATCATATAAATATTTGCTTCCGCGAACGAAATTTATAATTCATCATATTTTAGTTAAAAGAAAACATTGCAACAAGAAAATTGCTATTTCAAGTGTGGTAGGTATTTTAAAATCCAGCCCATGTAGCTCACAATATACAACGTATTCATCAGGAATATGTTAAATCTGACTTTATTTTTGTAAAAAATCATATAAATATTTGCTTCTGCGCTTGAATATTATAATTTTTCATCATATTTTAGCTAAAAGAAAACATTGCAATAAGAAAATTGCTATTTCAAGTGTGGTAGGTATTCTAGAATCCAGCCCATGTAGCTTACAATATACAACGTATTCATTAAAATGACACCTGAAAATTGAATGTTTATTATCTGATTGGTACCACGTTTTGGTCACTTTTGCATGTCCAATGCTTAAAACCATCCATATTATAGATCCTATAGCATGAATATGAATGTTTTAACAAAAATATAAATTGCAAGAATAGGTATAATCTGACTTTGATTTTGTAAAAAATCATATAAATATTTGCTTCCGCGCCAGAATTTTATTATTCCTCATCATATTTTAGCTAAAAGAAAACATTGCAATAAGAAAATTGCTATTTCAAGTGTAGTAGGTATTCTAGAATCCAGCCAATGTAGCTTACAATATACAACGTATTTATCAAGAATAAGTAAAATCTGACTTTATTTTTGTAAAAAATCATATAAATATTTGCTTCCGCGCACGAATTTAAAAATTCTTCATCATATTTTAGCTAAAAAATCATTGCAACAAGAAAATTGCTATTTCAAATGTGGTAGGTATTCTAGAATCTAGCCTATGTAGCTTACAATATACAAAGTATTCATTAAGAATAGGTAGAATCTGACTTTATTTTTGTAAAAGATCATATAAATATTTGCTTCCGCGTCCAAATTTTATAATTCTTCATCATATTTTAGCTAAAAGAAAACATTGCAACAAGGAAATTGCTATTTCAAGTGTGGTAGGTATTCTACAATCCAGCCCATGTAGCTTACAGTATACAACGTATTCATCAAAAATAGGTAAATTCTGACTTTATTTTTGTAAAAAATCATATAAATATTTGATTTCGCGCCCGAATTTTATAATTCTTCATCATAATTTTGCTAAAAGAAAACATTGCAACAAGAAAATTGCTATTTCAAATGTGGTAGATATTCTAGAATCCAGGTCATGTAGCTCACAATATACAACGTATTCATCAAGAATTGGTAAAATCTGACTTTATTTTTGTAAAAAATCATATAAATATTTGCTTCCGCGTTCAAATTTTATAATTATTCATCATATAGTAGCTAAATGAAAACATTGCCACAAGGAAATTGCTATTTCAAGTGTGGTAGGTATTCTACAATCCAGCCCATGTAGCTTACAATATACAACGTATTCATCAAAAATAGGTAAAATCTGACTTTATTTTTGTAAAAACTCATAAATATTTGCTTCCGCGTCCGAATTTTATAATTTGTTATCATATTTTAGCTAAAAGAAAACATTGCAACAAGAAAATTGCCATTTCAAGTGTGGTAGGTATTCTAGAATCCAGCCCATGTAGCTCACAATATACAACATATTCATCAAGAATTGGTAAAATCTGACTTTATTTTTGTAAAAAATCATATAAATATTTGCTTCCGCGTTCAAATTTTATAATTATTCATCATATAGTAGCTAAATGAAAACATTGCCACAAGGAAATTGCTATTTCAAGTGTGGTAGGTATTCTACAATCCAGCCCATGTAGCTTACAATATACAACGTATTCATCAAAAATAGGTAAAATCTGACTTTATTTTTGTAAAAACTCATATAAATATTTGCTTCCGCGTCCGAATTTTATAATTTGTTATCATATTTTAGCTAAAAGAAAACATTGCAACAAGAAAATTGCCATTTCAAGTGTGGTAGGTATTCTAGAATCCAGCCCATGTAGCTTACAATTTATAACGTATTCATTAAAATGACTCCCGACAATTGAATGTTTATTTTTATATTGGTACCACGTTTTGGTTACATTTGAATGTCCAATGCTAGAATTGTCTATAGCATAGCTCCTAAAGCATAAATATGAATGTTTTAACAAAAATATCCATTTCAAGAATAGCTAAAATCTGACTTTATTTTTGTAAAAAATCATATAAATATTTGCTTCCGCGCCCGAATTTTATAATTCATTATATTTTAGCTAAAAGAAAACATTGCAACAAGATAATTGCTATTTCAAGTGTGGTAGGTATTCTAGAATCCAGCCCATGTAGCTTACAATTTATAACGTATTCATTAAAATGACTCCCGACAATTGAATGTTTATTTTTTTATTGGTACCACGTTTTGGTTACATTTGAATGTCCAATGCTAGAATTGTCTATAGCATAGCTCCTAAAGCATGAATATGAATGTTTCAACAAAAATATCCATTTCAAGAATAGGTAAAATCTGACTTAATTTTTGTAAAAAATCATATAAATATTTGCTTCCGCGAACGAAATTTATAATTCATCATATTTTAGTTAAAAGAAAACATTGCAACAAGAAAATTGCTATTTCAAGTGTGGTAGGTATTTTAAAATCCAGCCCATGTAGCTCACAATATACAACGTATTCATCAAGAATATGTTAAATCTGACATTATTTTTGTAAAAAATCATATAAATATTTGCTTCTGCGCTTGAATATTATAATTTTTCATCATATTTTAGCTAAAAGAAAACATTGCAATAAGAAAATTGCTATTTCAAGTGTGGTAGGTATTCTAGAATCCAGCCCATGTAGCTTACAATATACAACGTATTCATTAAAATGACACCTGAAAATTGAATGTTTATTATCTGATTGGTACCACGTTTTGGTCACTTTTGCATGTCCAATGCTTAAAACCATCCATATTATAGATCCTATAGCATGAATATGAATGTTTTAACAAAAATATAAATTGCAAGAATAGGTATAATCTGACTTTGATTTTGTAAAAAATCATATAAATATTTGCTTCCGCGCCAGAATTTTATTATTCTTGATCATATTTTAGCTAAAAGAAAACATTGCAATAAGAAAATTGCTATTTCAAGTGTAGTAGGTATTCTAGAATCCAGCCAATGTAGCTTACAATATACAACGTATTTATCAAGAATAAGTAAAATCTGACTTTATTTTTGTAAAAAATCATATAAATATTTGCTTCCGCGCACGAATTTAAAAATTCTTCATCATATTTTAGCTAAAAAATCATTGCAACAAGAAAATTGCTATTTCAAGTGTGGTAGGTATTCTAGAATCTAGCATATGTAGCTTACAATATACAAAGTATTCATTAAGAATAGGTAAAATCTGACTTTATTTTTGTAAAAGATCATATAAATATTTGCTTCCGCGTCCAAATTTTATAATTCTTCATCATATTTTAGCTAAAAGAAAACATTGCAACAAGGAAATTGCTATTTCAAGTGTGGTAGGTATTCTACAATACAGCCCATGTAGCTTACAGTATACAACGTATTCGTCAAAAATAGGTAAATTCTGACTTTATTTTTGTAAAAAATCATATAAATATTTGCTTTCGCGCCCGAATTTTATAATTCTTCATCATAATTTTGCTAAAAGAAAACATTGCAACAAGAAAATTGCTATTTCAAATGTGGTAGATATTCTAGAATCCAGGTCATGTAGCTTGCAATATACGACGTATTAAATAAAATGACGCCCGAAAATTTAATGTTTATTACCTGATTGGTACCACGTTTAAATCACTTTTGCGTGTCCAATGTTTAGATCCTATAGCAAGAATATGAATGTTTTAACAAAAATATCCATTTCAAGAATAGGTAAAATCTGACTTTACTTTTGTAAAAAATCATATAAATATATGCTTCCGCGCCTGAATTTTATAATTCCTCATCATATTTTAGCTAAAAGAAAACACTGCAACAAGAAAATTGCTATTTAAAGTGTGGTAGGTATTCTAGAATCCAGCCCATGTAGCTCACAATATACAACGTATTCATCAAGAATTGGTAAAATCTGACTTTATTTTTGTAAAAAATCATATAAATATTTGCTTCCGCGTTCAAATTTTATAATTATTCATCATATAGTAGCTAAATGAAAACATTGCCACAAGGAAATTGCTATTTCAAGTGTGGTAGGTATTCTACAATCCAGCCCATGTAGCTTACAATATACAACGTATTCATCAAAAATAGGTAAAATCTGACTTTATTTTTGTAAAAACTCATATAAATATTTGCTTCCGCGTCCGAATTTTATAATTTGTTATCATATTTTAGCTAAAAGAAAACATTGCAACAAGAAAATTGCCATTTCAAGTGTGGTAGGTATTCTAGAATCCAGCCCATGTAGCTTACAATTTAAAACGTATTCATTAAAATGACTCCCGACAATTGAATGTTTATTTTTTTATTGGTACCCACGTTTTGGTTACTTTTGAATGTCCAATGCTAGAATTGTCTATAGCATAGCTCCTAAAGCATAAATATGAATGTTTTAACAAAAATATCCATTTCAAGAATAGGTAAAATCTGACTTTATTTTTGTAAAAAATCATATAAATATTTGCTTCCGCGCCCGAATTTTATAATTCATTATATTTTAGCTAAAAGAAAACATTGCAACAAGATAATTGCTATTTCAAGTGTGGTAGGTACTCTAGAATTCAGCCCATGAAACCTACAATATATATCGTATTTATTAAAATGACACCCGAAAATTGAATGTTTATAATCTAATTGGTACCACATTTAGGTCACTTTTGCATGTCCAATGTTTAAAACCATCCATAGTATAGATCCTAAAGCATGAATATGAATGTTTTAACAAAAAAATCCATTTCAAGAATAGGTAAAATCTGACATTAATTTTGTAAAAAATCATATAAATATTTTCTTCCGCGCCCGAATTTTGTAATTCTTCTTAATATTTTAGCTAAAAGAAAACATTGCAACAAGAAAATTGCTATTTCAAGTGTGGTAGGTATTTTAGAATCCAGCTCATGTAGCTTACAATATACAACGTATTCATCAAGAATAGGTAAAATCTGACTTTATTTTTGTAAAAAATCATATAAATATTTGCTTCCGCGCTCGAATTTTATAATTATTCATCATATTTTAGCTAAAAGAAAACATTGCAACAAGAAAATTGCTATTTCAAGTGTGGTAGGTATTCTAGAATCCAGCCTATGTAGCTTGCAATATACAACGTATTCATCAAAAATAGGTAAAATCTGACTTTATTTTTGTAAAATATCATATAAATATTTGCTTTTGCGCCCGAATTTCATAATTCTTTATTATATTTTAGCTAAAAGAAAACATTGCAACAAGAAAATTGCTATTTCATGTTTGGTAGGTATTCTAGAATCCAGCCCATGTAGCTTACAATATACAACGTATTTATTAAAATGACACCCGAAAATTGAATGTTTATTATCTGATTGGTACCACGTTTTGGTCACTTTTGCATGTCGTCAAATGCTTAAAACCATCTATAGTATAGATCCCAAAGGATGAATATGAATGTTTTAACAAAAACATCTATTTCAAGTATAGGTAAAACCTGACATTATTTTTGTAAAAAATCATAAAAATAGTTGCTTCCGCGCACGAATTTTAGAATTCTTCATTATATTTTAGCTAAAAGAAAACATTGCAACAAGAAAATTGATATTTAAAATGTGGTAGGTATTCTAGAATCCAGCCCATGTAGCTTACAATATAAAACGTATTCATCAAGAATAGAAAAAATCTGACTTTATTTTAGTAAAAAATAATATAAATATTTGCTTTCGCGCCCGAATTTTACAATTCTTCATCATAATTTAGCTAGAAGAAAACATTGCAACAAGAAAATTGCTATTTCAAGTGTGGTAGGTATTCTAGATTCCAGCCCATGTAGCTGCGAGGAAAGTGACGTGTGCCACGGGAGCTCTAGGTCGGTCGGGCCAAGGTTTAGCACAGACAGACAAAAGTAAGTTTAATATTTTATTGTACTAAAATTACTACACCTAGTGTTTTACTGAGCCGTAGGAAGTGAAATAGTGACAAACTAATCGCGGTTCTACTCAGCCGTCGACGGAGTTCGCGGTGGGGAACCACCAACGGGTCTTCTCCGATAACTACGGAACGTAAAGCAATGAGAAAAGAGAAAAAAAACTACTAAGTTAAAACGCGGATCTGCCCGACAGCCGTAGAAACACGCGGTGATAACCACCTACGGAGTTTCCCTTTAGGCGTGGAATGCAGTGAGCTGAAGGCACTAAGGAACGGCGGTAGAAGCTACCAACCTGTATCCTCTGACAGCAGCGGAATTCAAGAAAAATGCAAAAATAAACAAGCAACTTACAAAAAGACTCGATTCGAAACAGAACGGTGCGGAAACGGACTGGAACTCTTCTAGGCTGACTGTTAGACGTTATAGTCGTCGTAGACTGAAGAAATACGGCCCCGGCGGTCGTATTTATACCCGAAATTTAATTAATCCTGTAGCTACTGATTTTAAAGTAAGACAGATTGACTTTATATATTGTTATTTTCGTTTAATAAATTGATTTTTATTTTAAAAATTCGCAAAATCACTTCCCTTGGCTTTACAGAGTTTTGTATTGTATTTGATCTGATTTACATATTTTATAAAAATATATCATGGGAATTCGGTCCTCCGAAGCGTTTTGTGTTTGAAGTTGGCAGTACTGCGGTCGCGCGCACGCGCTGGCGCGGCGAACAGATGTTTTTGTGAAAATTTGAAAACTGTGAAAATAACAAGAAAAGATAAGGAAAAGTAACAGCGGTAAGTGTTAAAATGTATTTATTATTGTTTCCCCAAGTGCTGTGGTTGTAGGTTAAATATTGGTGCAAGTTTAGACCCACGTGTTCTTGAGGTTATGTCTCCGGCCATGTGCTTTTTACAAAAGTGTTTCCCGGCGACTATTCGGGAATCCGGCAGACGGTTGGAGATGTCGCACCGCCTCCTGAAGGTGTTTCCAGCGGTTGGCGGCTACTGGTTTCGACGGCGGGTTTGCTTGACCTGGTGTGCGGTCCGGACCTCGTGAAGTCGGTGTTGTGACCTGGTGGAGCAACGAGGAAGGCAGGTATGTGAGCATTGTGACGAGCACTTCGTCACAATAGGTATAGGTACATATAATATTAATTAAAATCTAATATTCTATGATGACCCCAAGATAACGTGTCCGTACTGTTTTCCAAAACAAATCTTTTATCATCGTTTGCTGATAAACATAACTTGTTTTGCTTTTGAGTATATAGTACATGTTTTACTGACTTGAAAATATTTTGATTTGTGTAGGTTATTTGATTTGTGAATAATGTGTTTTTATAGTCATCATGGGACAACTTGTTTTTCACTATATGCGCCTTAATACCTTTTGCTTTTTTTATTTCTTTACTTTCAGTTTTAATTGAATACATTTTTGAACGTAAACCTAAAAATTCCAATATAATTTTGCCACCCATTTCATCTTTAAATTTTCCTAATTCTCCTTTATTGACAAGAGGCAAATTAAATTAATTATTTTCTGCAAAATTTGAAGTATCAAATTCATTCAAATTATTTTTCATTTCGTCATATATATTATTCATTTTGAATTCATCAATAAGTGAATGAGTGTCAGTATATAGTAGTCTTATTTGATTTTCATATTTATTTTTCATTGATTTGTAGTGAAAATTATACATGTGATATTTGGACAATTTTAATATCGTGAAACCTAGATAAATTGGTTTGTTATATTTAATTTCCAATTTATTCATTTGAATAGCTACGAGATTTTCAGAAAATATCGATATGCTATGAAAATTAGGTTTCGTAATAAGACATTCTGCTCCCTCCTTTTTTCTTATATTTTCCCAATGTGTAATTAATTTTACATTTACTCGTTTATCTACGTTTTCCATTGTTTTGCCATATACTGAGTTATTCTTTAATTTATTTAAAATCTTTTTCAAAATCATGTTGTGCTTGTATGCGTAAATTTGTATTGAAATCGATGTATTTTTTTAGCCAGTTTGATTGATCAAACCGTTATCAATGGCTTGTTGTAAATTACGATAATGAATTATATATTTCGATTTGTTATATAAATTTGGAATAAGTTTTTTGTTTTGAAATTTTGAAATAGGCGATACGGTATTCTCTGGACAAAATGGTAAATCATTATGCTTATCATGTAATTCCTCAGGATAATCCAAATCAACTTGTAGAATGAAACCTGTACTTGAAGTTTCAGATATATTCGTTGTATCTAAGATTTCTATTTCGTTTCGTTCAAGCCATTTAAAGTTAGATGTAGGTAGATACATAGACATTGCCAACCCGTACAAATTATTTGCATCTTAATATCCTATACATTTAGAAGGACTATTTGAATCAAACATTTCAACATATTCGTTATTAGCTTTTGAATACCGGTTTGAACACATGGAAACTCCACCACGGATTCCTTTTTTAATAAAATGTAACATTTCGATATCTGTGAAGAGTTCTAAGTTAATTTTCGTGTATTTAAGCATTGCGTCCCAACTTAAAGATGGCGTGGTTAAATACTGACAATGATCCAAACAATACACTTTAAAACAAACATTTCTAATATTTTCGGAAATATCTGCGAGAATTAATACATCAGTCTGAAGGTAAATATTTGAATAATGTAACACGAGCGTGTGAGCGTTTATTTGATTGATTTAAAAATAAGTAAACGTTTATCACTTACCTCTCTAGCAGTGGCTTCTCAGCAACTACACTAACACTTAGCAGGGGAAAGGAATAATTTATAAATTAATTAAGAAGAGACGTTTGATATAATTTTAACAAGTGAAATATATTTAAGAAAATAATGAATAACAATAAAGAAAAATATTACAAACTAAGTACAATAATTAAATGAATATTCCTCCCGCTTCGATGGCTAAGTGCTCAAAAATAAAATATTTTAAAGTTTAAAAAAAAAAGACGCGAACTCGCAATTAGAAGCTTGTTGTAGCTTCACCGACCGAAATCAGACTGATTGCTAACATTTAGTTTTTGAACTAGCATCTTAGCCATCGACTTGCGTGGGGGTATATTTTAAATATAAAAAATACCCATGCGTGGGGTAAAATGTTCTAGAACATTCTATCACAAGTGTTCCCACGCTTTCAGGGGGTGGCTTGGGGTGACTCCAGAGGTGAAGTTTAATATGTCTGGAGATATGGTTGCCATAAACAGTGATAACTGTCACCCGCACTATCGAGTTCCATAGCCATTAAAATCGGGACCGTTATGATATAATTTTAAATGGGTTTATATCAAAAAAATTAACGGCCGCATGCAGTAACTTGACGATGGAAGTCGATATGATTAGGGACCTAGACTATCGATATGCGTCCACAGCGATAATCCAAGTACAGTTCGTGAATATGACAACCGTCTTATTACATCACCCCTGGGTCTGGATATAATTATATCGCACGAGATAATTATACCCAAACGCAGTTACTAAACACAAACTATTAAATTTTATTAATTAATGTGGCAACGCAATTACAAATAAGAGAATGAGAAAAAAATAATTAATTTTTGAAAAAATACAAAACTTACATTATCAATAGGGCTGACGCAGTATCTCGGCAGGAGCTATAGGGGCGGGGGACAAAGTGGTGGAGGCGCACTGGACGGCGGGCACGGTATTGACGTCTGGGTAAATATTGGACGGCTGCACTTCGACGGCTTGGAGCTCTTTGTCGTCGGACTGTCTCCCCAGGTGGTGCAGGTAACAATTGGCCATCGCATGCCATAGGCTGGCCCACAGGAATATTGTCGGTCTGCTGATGTACCCATTACTCGACGCGCTACTAAGTTAGTAACGGCCTTGCGCTCTGTCGGGAACATCAACGCCTTCTGGAAATTTTCCATGTCTTCTCGCGTGTATACGCCGTGAGAACTATTTGGGGCGATTTTCAGCATAGGCAACGATTCACTCTCTTTATTGGCATCAAGTTGGATTGGCTCTGGGCTGGACCGATGGATTCCTTTGGAGATGTCCAGCCAACTTTCCTCCAGATGGTACATAGCTGGAAGATTCTCGTTGCAGTCGACCTCTGTGGCGTGTTCTTGAATTATATGTGTGATTGGCGTCATGAATTTACTTTCATTTTTATACAAAATTGGCAGTTCATTGTAACAGTGCTCAGTGCGTCTGAACTCCACGATTTTTGCACTGCACTTCGCGATATACAATATTTCACCAATCACACGTCCTACGTGACCTGGTGCGTCTTTCACCAAACCACTCACCACATCAGGCGACTCCAATGCTAGAGCGAGTCGGTTGCTGAGTATCTGTTGTCGAAGGCGGCAGCGTCTTATAATGGAATCGAAGATTACTTCTCTCATCCGCCGTTGGACTGCAATCTCCAAGAACTACAGCTTACTCAGGTCGGTGTTTTGCACTAATTTCTTCGATCGTTGGTAGAAGAAGCCGACTGAAGTGTCAAAGATGACCAGTAGACGGTTCTGCTCGGTACGCCATGCCTGTTGTTGGCACAGGAGCTCTGACGTCATGAGCTTCAGTGCAAACACGGTGTCGTAGGCCTCCACAACGACGTACCGCTGCTCGGTGGTGGAACCCTCTATGGTTTGAGTTAGAATTGTGGCGGGACCCTCGTACAGCACGTCGATACCCGTGGAAGAACAGCGATTCACATCTTGAGTCTGCCAAGTAACTTCACCAGCCAAATCGTCGAAACAGTAGCCGGCGCTGTGATGGCAGATTGTCCCAGTGCGTAGAGTTACTTGGTTTTCCTCCACATTAGCGACGGCGGTGTAGTCGTTTAGGCGGATTGTTACGGCTGCGCTGACAACGACGTCCTCGTACTGTACACCATTGTTAGTGTATTTGACGCCGTTGCATTTGCCATTGGGGTCCAAGTACCCTTCGAGGGTCGCTGACACATATGTAGTGTCATTTAGGATAAGTCCCGACACAACTCCAACTCCGATGCCAGACAAGTCTAGACGTCGAAACCGGTGCGCGTTCAGGCACGCCTCCACTCGTACATAGTGGACATAGCGTCCGAATCCGCCGGACACGGCGCTGACATGGGAATGCATCCCACAGTGCTGTATGAGATGCTGCACAGAGACCATGCACGTATAGACGTGCACTTCGCTGAAACGGCGCTCCTGCACGAGCTGCATGCGTCTTACAGTTGTCTTTGTTGCGTTGCGGGGATCGAGGCATGGCTTGACGCGTAGTAGAGACACTCGGGTCAACTCCGTGTCTCGATCTTGACAATCGTATGTCACGATGTCACAGTGGACTGCAATAGCCATTGCTATTAACAATGCCGTTATCCCGTACATCTAAAACAGAACAAAAATTTAACTCAAATTCTACTATAGCGAATCCAGGGCTGATCGGGTACAGATTCGCGACTTCGCGTATTGTATCTGGGTCTTGCAGGTGAATCGGGCTCTACTTCTGTAATTGGTGCAGAAACAGGTACACCAGTTAAGTCTCGTGGACTTGAATTTACAGATTCACATGCAGACTCCAGAACAGCTGCTGGTTCGGATGTAGGAATAGGGGATGCAGGGTCTATACATGGGTGTGACGTGGGCGGTATGGTGGCTGATACTTCACCAACACTGCCGGCGCATGAGGGTTGCGTGATCGGTGACGGTATGTAAGTTGGTTCGGCGTATGAGAATTCGGGCTCCTCCACAGTATCAGCGTTAAGTTCAGTAGGAATGTCAGCTAAACACGGTTTAAGTCTGTTAATATGTACTTTTTCGGTTTTACGTCCGTGTATTAACTTGACTGTTGCGGTCACGTCACGAATGTCAGTGATTCGATAGGGTCCTGTCCATTTTTTAGCTAATTTAGAGCTTAATCCAACTTTAATGGACGGATTAAATACATAAACTCTATCACCGATTGAAAAATTTTTGTCTTTTGCCCTTTTATTGAAATTTTTATGAATACGGTCTGTTGCTTTACTAAGATGTTGTCTAGCGTTTTCGTGCGCAATTTTTAATCTTTGTAAAAATTCGCTTACGTAGTTAGTGTCAGTATCGTATTTAGTTCGTAACGGTTTAAAAATTTCATCGTAGGGTAGTTCAATGTCTCTGCCAAACAAAAGAAAGAAAGGGCTGTCACCTAACGAGGTATGAGAGGTTGAACAATAAGCTGACACTGCGTACGGCAACCACTCATCCCAATCTCTATGTTTATTATCAACGTAATGAGAGATCATATTCTTTAAGGTACGATGCGTTCTCTCAATCATTCCGTTGGCCTGCGGACGATACGGAGTTGTACGCAAATGTTGTACCTGTAAAATTCTACATACTTCTTTCATTACGTTGGACATGAACTCCGAACCGAGATCGGTCAAGATCTGACGCGGAACTCCATGTCTTAAGATGACACTTTTGATTAAATGCTCGGCTATAGTCGGCGCAGTATGGTCACTCATGGGGAATGCCTCCAAGTAACGTGTGAATGAATCCTGTACTGTCAATATGAAGCGATTCCCGTGGTAAGTGGTAACCAAAGGGCCTACAACATCCATCGCGATTCGTTGAAATGGACCGTTGACACGATCAGATTTGACGAGCGGCGCGGGTCGCATATGAGGCGATGTTTTGCGTTGTGCACAAGGTATGCACGCGTTAATAAATTCTTTTACTGATTTATACATGCCTGACCAATAAAATCGTGCTCTTAATCTGTCATACGTTTTATCAATACCACAGTGTCCGGATAACGGTGGTACGTGGTACATTTCAACGATTCGGGATTGTAATGCGGCGGGTATGACTAACCGATCTTCGTATTTTTCGCTGTCTGATTTATGATAAATCAGACCATCAATGTCGCGGTAATAGTCATTACTATCGTCGATTTTTAATTGGGAAATAGTTGGATCTTTTTGTTGCTCTTGTAGAATCGAATAACGATCCCAAATAATGGGCTCAAAGTGGGTTTGCACGGCAAGTGTTCGAACTGGATTAATTCGTGATAATGCATCAGCATTACCATGCTTTTTACCCGGACGATATGAAATTTCAAAATCGTAATTTTCCAAAGTTAGGGACCAACGAGTTAAACGATTATAAGAATCACGAGCCTTTAGCTGCCAAGTAAGGGGTTGATGGTCGACATACGCTTTAAAATGTCTTCCATACAGGTAGCAGTGAAAATGTTTAATACCCCAAACTAGAGCTAAACACTCATGTTCAGTAGTGCTATATCTGGTCTCAGGTCCAGATAATTGTCTACTCGCGTATGCTATCGGTAATTCATGGCCATCATATTCCTGAGACAAAATTGCGCTGATCGCAAATTTTGACGCATCTGTACATAAAATAAAGGGTTTTTCGAAATTTGGAAATTTTAGAATCGGTTCTCGACAAAGTGAGTCACGTAACGTTTCAAATGAATTTTGAGCGTCAGCTGACCAAATAAATTTTGCGTTTTTTCGAGTCAATCGAGTTAAGGGAATTGAAATGACCGAAAAATTATCTATGAACCGTCTATAAAAACCTACGAGGCCAATGAATGAGCGAACTTGTTTAACTGTAACGGGAACCGGATAATTTTTAATAACCGAAATTTTGTCAGGGTCCGGTTTTATTCCAGAATTGCTGACTATATGACCTAGATATTTAGTTTCAGTGGTCATGAATTTACATTTTTCTGGGTTTAATGTTAAATTAGCGGATCTCAAGCGATCTAAAATGTCTTTTAATTTTCTAGTATGATTCTCATAAGAATCATCGCTAAAACAAATAATATCATCCAGATAAACAAAGCAATACGATTCGGTTAATCCAGCTAAAACTGCGTACATTAAACGTTGCCAGGTACTCGAGCTATTTGCAAGACCGAAAGGCATTCTAACGCATTCAAAATGTCCCTAAGGAACTGAAAATGCCGTTTTCTCGCGATCAGCTGGTTCGACTTCAACCTGCCAATAACCCTTGCTTAAGTCAAGAGTCGTAAAACGTGTTGCGCTTCCCAACTGATCCAAAGTTTCTTGCAAATTAGGGATCGGAAAATAATCACGCTTTGTGACAGCATTTAATCCACGATAATCTATACAAAAACGGATTTTATTTTCGCCATCTGAATTTTTCTTTTCTACAAGAACAACAGGTGCTGACCACGGTGAAATTGACGGAACGATAATGCCATCTTTTAGCATATCCGCGAGATGTTCCTTCACAATTTCACGTCTAGCAAAAGGTACACGATACGGAGGGCGTGCGACAGGTCTTGCGTCACCTGTGTCGATAAGATGCTTAACAAAAGACGTGGTACCTAGCGTTTTGTCTTTAGACGCAAACAAATCGCTGTATGAATAAAGAAATTCCCGAAATTTTTCCCGTTCATTTTCAGAAATGTGGTTTAACGGTATTGAGTCGACAATAGGATTCATTTCACAGCTTACTGGGGCTACTGTAGGGTTTTTCCTACTGGGCTGCGACTCAAACGTATCGGCTTGCACAGCTGTGCCGATGGGCGTGTTTCTTTTTATCTCAACGTCAAGTGGGCTAACATTTAGTAAGTTTAACTGAACTTTATTAGTATTACCAGTTTTATTAATAATTACACGAGCAATTAGAACGCCATGTCAACCTGTGTCATATGGTTCTAAGACATAAGTGCCATTCGGGGCACAAGCGTCGAGACGCCCAACACAAAGCGCTGTGTGACGCGCGGGTATTACTAATTGTTCAGCCAAACGAACTTTAAACGTTTTCAAAAGTGCGTGCGTACTAGTAAGAGTACTAGACGAATTTTTAACCAGAGAAGGTTCTGTGACACCTTCACATGATGGTGAGATAATAGATTCAGGTGATGTTTCAACGTCGAGGGGTTCAATGGCAGTTGGAGATTCGATGTTCACCATAGGTAAAGGAGAGTCCTGAATACTAACAATCTTACGCGCAAAATTTATAATTGCTCGGTGCTTATCAAGAAAATCGGCTCCAATTAAGCCGTCAGTATTAAAATACAGCGTGTTCGGACACACAAAGAACTTATGTGAAACATTACGTCTACCGGCGCGTAAACGTAAGCGAGTAACACCGTCGCGATTTAACGTGTTACCAGACACATCAACCAGTGTTTCATTCGCTGGTTCAAAGCTTAGTTTATGCTCCAAAATAACTTTTTTCTTAATAAGAGATACCGAAGCACCGGTGTCTATTAAAAATGTATGATTGTTATTATTCATTTTAAGAGTAACTTTCTTTACTTGGTCATTATCGAATCTCACGACCCTAAGTTTTTTGTCGCATTTTACTATGCTGCCTCCCGCTGGGTCTGTTTTGAGGCAGCTCCTGCGTTTAAAGGACAGCGGTTGTATTTATTTACCCGATGCCCGGCTTTGTAGCAAACGTAACAGAAATCTTGTTTTGGTTTGGGACATGCGGTGTAAATATGATCCTTGTTTCCACAGTTGAAACATCTACCTCTCATTTTCGGAAACAGCTGACAAGTCGTTAACCTTAGTGGTTTCTGAGCCGTATAAGTAGAAGTTGAAGGGTTAGGTGGCGGCGATTTCTTGCGGTCTGATTTTTGTACACTAGGCTGGACATTTATTGCACGTACCGTGTGATGCCGTTGCGCATCAGCTTGGGTTTGTTTAAACAGACGTAATAAAATTTGTTCAGCATATTCTGCGTATGGCAGAGCCTTATCTAACGAATGAAAACGTTTATACCGACAAATTTCGTTTGCCAACCTAGTGTCCAACCCTTCTAGAAACTGATTCATAATCATTGTTTCTTTTACGAATTTTTCGCGAACTGCATCCATACCTGTACTATTTGATGTCGGAATTAACTGTTCGGCGGCGATTTCTAAGCGGGTAGCGAACGCACGCAATGTTTCATCTTTCCCACGGAACATTTTCTTGAAATCGCGTTCTCCACCGGGTAAACCGGTACGTTTACCAAACTGTGCTTGCAGCCAAACTCTCAATTCTAATAAATTTTTAGGTCGTTTTGTTACTGGAATCGAAAAGAAAATATCCCTAGCCTTCCCTCTTAATTTCAATCTAATTACGTTATATGCCTGAAGTTCATTCCACCCGACACAATCCGCAACAGACGCCACTAAATCTAAAAATGCCTCCAGATCAGTTCCGCCAGTAAAAGGTTCAATGTCATTAGTTGACGGTCCTGACGGTGCGGCAGAAGGCCAAGAAGTTTGTGACGATTGACAGGGTGTTGTGGGACGTGCGGGACTAGCAGGGATGCTAGGTTATTGACCTAGTGGCACATAACTGAGACCATAACCGATAGGCGGTACGGGTCCGTATTGAGTGTTTTGTGTGGGATTAATATTAATTAGGTTGAATGGACGGTTGTGAATATGCGGTTGCTAAGGGATAGCTCAATAAATATGATACAGTAGATGTAATTGGTATCGTATAGGACGTGGTAGTAGCAGTTCTAGTATTAGCTACGGTTGATGCTTGCGTAACTATAGGTATGGGTGCAGCTATAGTGGTCGGGTGAGTCGCGGTTACAGGTGAAGTAGTTACTGGCGTAGTTGGGGGATAAACCATTTTGAAAAAAATTTGTAAAAATTTATTTCAACGCGTGATATACAAATATAAAAATTAAATAAATCAAATAAATTAATTCTTTTTCCGAATATCTAAGAAACGCTAATAAAATTAACGCGTCTTTCAACAGATATCCGACTCCGACTGCGCCAAATGTAACTCGAGCGTGTGAGCGTTTATTTGATTGATTTAAAAATAAGTAAAGGTTTATCACTTACCTCTCTAGCAGTGGCTTCTCAGCAACTACACTAACACTTAGCAGGGGAAAGGAATAATTTATAAATTAATGAAGAAGAGACGTTTGATATAATTTTAACAAGTGAAATATATTTAAGAAAATAATGAATAACAATAAAGAAAAATATTACAAACTAAGTACAATAATTAAATGAATATTCCTCCCGCTTCGATGGCTAAGTGCTCAAAAATAAAATATTTTAAAGTTAAAAAAAAAAGAGACGCGAACTCGCAATTAGAAGCTTGTTGTAGCTTCACCGACCGAAATCAGACTGATTGCTAACATTTAGTTTCTGAACTAGCATCTTAGCCATCGACTTGCGTGGGGGTATATTTTAAATATAAAAAATACCCATGCGTGGGGTAAAATGTTCTAGAACATTCTATCACAAGTGTTCCCACGCTTTCAGGGGGTGGCTTGGGGTGACTCCAGAGGTGAAGTTTAATATGTCTGGAGATATGGTTGCCACAAACAGTGATAACTGTCACCCGCACTATCGAGTTCCATAGCCATTAAAATCGGGACCGTTATGATATAATTTTAAATGGGTTTTGTGACGAAGCGTCACGATGCAGTTTTATTTGACAGTATTTTTTTGAACTTAAATTTTAAGTAAAATTTACCGCAGCTCTACCTTCCAAATATTTTAAATCTATTGCCTAGATTTTGCATTCGAATCAAGCAACCGCGCAAGGCCAGCGCGCGCATGTCTAGTAATGGCGGATCAACATGGAGTTTTATTTGTTTACATCGTGTTTTTGTGAAGTTGTTCTACAAACCATTACTCTGATTTTCTTGATTCGAACACCATAAGATGCAAGATAATGTTCTACGTAGTGTAGTGCCAAACACATCGTAGTGGTTTTTGTGAGAGTGGTGTTTTGAAAAACATAACCATCGAACATGTGTTTGAGTTGTAGTCAAGTTACTCGTTCAGTTAATTTCATGCGGCGAAATTAACTCGTTTAGTGACTTAAGGCAATAGTAAGTGTTTTTATTACTGTTTGTATCGTATTAATGTTAAATGTTATTTATTTATATTTATATATAGTATTTGTAATTGTTTTGTGACTATGTTCACCTCTGATGATGGGTACGAGAGGAAGGGGGTGAACATTTTTATAAAAGCGCGGTCTTTGACCGACTGATGGCTTTTTTTTAGTGAGTTTTTGGCCAAATAAAGACGTAAAAAATAAAAGTTGTGAAGCAGAGTTTATTTGAATTATTTTCAGTTGTTTTCCTATTCTTCCACTAGTGAACGTAAGGTAAGTGGAAGTGAAGTATTTATAGGAAAATTGGAAGAGTGTTTTGCCGTTTTTCACACCCTTATGTGAGCAAAACGTGTGTTTGAGAAAATCGTTCATTTTCATCTCGTGCACGAGTTGTGCGTAAGTTGCGATAGTTTGTGAATTCCGATTACTAGGGGCAGAGAAGAACTAGTGATTGCGCTACCACTATCGAGATAATTTTGGATGAATTTCGGCGTAGAAAGAATCCTCGAAACCGTCATTTTGCTTCGTGAGCCGCGGAACAGGATTCGGCTTGTCCATCGGCCACCGCCAGGACTAATCAAGGATAATTCTGCTGAATTTGGTTTTGCGTTCGTTTTTACCTCGCCCTCGCATCGCGTGCACGTGGGTGAGCGAGCAACGCAGGTTGTAAGAATAACCGATTTTTATTCGAAATTTATTTATGCTTTTATTTACGTCTTTTTACTGTCTTTTTTGGAAAGTCGCTCCGTGATGTTGTGTTCAAGCGAGCGACCACAACCAATGTTGGAATCCGAACCTTGGACATTTTTCTCCATTGAGATATCCGTGGCCGTCGTCACTGGAAGTCTGCGAGTTAGACGTCTCTACCGTTACGTAGAGTGGCGCCCGAGATTTGGCAACGAATAGTGCGACAGCGTTTGTATATTTTATTATACCGTGCCTGTCGACTAATTATGGTGCTTTTGCACGAGTTTTTGTTTTGTAGGCTATGACGACGTATTTTCATTGTGTGACGCGAAGGTAACGCCGTAGTCCGTCACACGTTTTCGAGAACGATACGGGCTGACGACGTAACGACGTCACATAATTTTTGGCGCCCGAGCAGGGACGTGGGTATTCCAACCAGCCGAGATAGAATTAAAAACTTACTGGAAAAAAAAAAGAGCATCGTGCATGGAAGCAGTACGTTCCATCGGTCATGCAGGAAGAGGTGATGAGTGCCAATCCAGCCTATACAGAAGCTGACCATTTGGGTACCGCGAGGACCATAGTCAGGGTAATGGCTACTGTTCTACTGGCCAGATATGTCTCGAGACATCGCCAGTACGAGCGTAGTTATACCAGCTGTTACTGGCACGAGCCAGGGCTAGGGATTACCGGAAGAATACAGATGACAAGGATCAGGAGGCCGTGGGACACAGGTAGTGTCGAGGTATTTTTTTTGTAGGGCCGTAACCCCGTACAGCAACTACCCCACTGGAGTGGTGGGGATCGGAGCTGCTGTAGCGAAAGTGATGCCGAGGATCCTGGGGGCCATGGGACACGGGTTGTGTCGGGCCGTTACCCCGTATAGTAGGTGGCCAAGGGCTTCCTCGCGTGGCTCGACGACGCATTGGGTTCGTCTGGATGTCGAGCACGAGGAAGGGTCACAGGGCTACTGTAGCGAGAGTGATGCCGAGGATCATGGGAGCTATAGGACACAGGTGTGTCGAGTTTTTTTTTTTAGGGCCATTTCCCCGGACAGCAGCTAGTCGGATACCTCTTGCGTGGCTCGACTGCTGCCTTGAGTTAGTCGGGATATCGAGCACGACGAAGAGCGTTCTAGCTGCTGGGGCGAATAAGATCCAGAAGTTAGTCATCTGTAGACAGTTCGGCAACCTCAGATGGAGGAAGATTGGCTCGTTGAAGAGGATTGGCAGTAATGAAGCTCATCTAGTGATAACTTCTTTTTTTTTAGAGTCCGCACATGGCATTAAACAAACACACGTTTTTACGTCCCGTTGTGTTTGTCGATCTGTGTTTGTGTACCATGATTGGTGAGTTCTACACCCGATGAACGGCCAAAGACGGTCCGTATCGGTGTACTTTGAGTCCATACACTGTATATCGTAATCTGTTTTTTTCTTTTTATTTTTTTGTTACGGTTTGTTTGCAAAACCAGAGCGTAAGTATACAGCCAACGTGATCGAAACTGATGGCAAAAGTTGATTAAATTTTTGTGTGTTTCATAGTAATGGACAGTAGGAATAGTGCCAGCCAGTCTGTACCTGGGAACGCGACCCAGGGATTCAAGGAAAGGAACGTCGAGAGACGAGGGCGCCGGGAGTAACGCAGCGACAGTAGGTGCCGTCAACACTGCTGCAGAAGTGGCGACACGCACTGCTGATCGTCATGCAGGACCACCTACGGCAAACTCGACTACATCACCGACTGGATACCGGAGAACGCGTAGGACCTGGTGCCACTGCACCAGCGGAAAAGTTCGCGTCCGGATACACTTTCTTACGCTGGGCGACGATTACGAATTCCGGAGCGGATTCGTCGACTACTCTCGCTCAGGCGCTGATGGCTCACCAGGCGGACAAGGGGAAGACCGATGAAGTATAACCGTTTTTTTTATTATTGAGTTTTTTTTACGGTTTTGCATGGGAAGGTAGACGCATTTTTTTACTGTTTTTTTTTGTGAAGAAAAGGGGATGTGTGACGAAGCGTCACGATGCAGTTTTATTTGACAGTATTTTTTTGAACGTAAATTTTAAGTAAAATTTACCGCAGCTCTACCTTCCAAATATTTTAAATCTATTGCCTAGATTTTGCATTCGAATCAAGCAACAGCGCAAGGCCAGCGCGCGCATGTCTAGTAATGGCGGATCAACATGGAGTTTTATTTGTTTACATCGTGTTTTTGTGAAGTTGTTCTACAAACCATTACTCTGATTTTCTTGATTCGAACACCATAAGATGCAAGATAATGTTCTACGTAGTGTAGTGCCAAACACATCGTAGTGGTTTTTGTGAGAGTGGTGTTTTGAAAAACATAACCATCGAACATGTGTTTGAGTTGTAGTCAAGTTACTCGTTCAGTTAATTTCATGCGGCGAAATTAACTCGTTTAGTGACTTAAGGCAATAGTAAGTGTTTTTATTACTGTTTGTATCGTATTAATGTTAAATGTTATTTATTTATATTTATATATAGTATTTGTAATTGTTTTGTGCCTATGTTCACCTCTGATGATGGGTACGAGAGGAAGGGGGTGAACATTTTTATAAAAGCGCGGTCTTTGACCGACTGATGGCTTTTTTTTAGTGAGTTTTTGGCCAAATAAAGACGTAAAAAATAAAAGTTGTGAAGCAGAGTTTATTTGAATTATTTTCAGTTGTTTTCCTATTCTTCCACTAGTGAACGTAAGGTAAGTGGAAGTGAAGTATTTATAGGAAAATTGGAAGAGTGTTTTGCCGTTTTTCACACCCTTATGTGAGCAAAACGTGTGTTTGAGAAAATCGTTCATTTTCATCTCGTGCACGAGTTGTGCGTAAGTTGCGATAGTTTGTGAATTCCGATTACTAGGGGCAGAGAAGAACTAGTGATTGCGCTACCACTATCGAGATAATTTTGGATGAATTTCGGCGTAGAAAGAATCCTCGAAACCGTCATTTTGCTTCGTGAGCCGCGGAACAGGATTCGGCTTGTCCATCGGCCACCGCCAGGACTAATCAAGGATAATTCTGCTGAATTTGGTTTTGCGTTCGTTTTTACCTCGCCCTCGCATCGCGTGCACGTGGGTGAGCGAGCAACGCAGGTTGTAAGAATAACCGATTTTTATTCGAAATTTATTTATGCTTTTATTTACGTCTTTTTACTGTCTTTTTTGGAAAGTCGCTCCGTGATGTTGTGTTCAAGCGAGCGACCACAACCAATGTTGGAATCCGAACCTTGGACATTTTTCTCCATTGAGATATCCGTGGCCGTCGTCACTGGAAGTCTGCGAGTTAGACGTCTCTACCGTTACGTAGAGTGGCGCCCGAGATTTGGCAACGAATAGTGCGACAGCGTTTGTATATTTTATTATACCGTGCCTGTCGACTAATTATGGTGCTTTTGCACGAGTTTTTGTTTTGTAGGCTATGACGACGTATTTTCATTGTGTGACGCGAAGGTAACGCCGTAGTCCGTCACACGTTTTCGAGAACGATACGGGCTGACGACGTAACGACGTCACAGTTTATATCAAAAAAATTAACGGCCGCATGCAGTAACTTGACGATGGAAGTCGATATGATTAGGGACCTAGACTATCGATATGCGTCCACAGCGATAATCCAAGTACAGTTCGTGAATATGACAACCGTCTTATTACAATAATGTTTCATTGTATGACAATTAAATACATTCCAAACATCAATTGCATGTTTGTATTCATCATCTGAAATATGTGATTTATTCATTATATTGAAAAATAAATCTTTTTTTGGTAATTTGGTTTCGTTCAATTTTTCAAAAGAATCCATATATTGATAAGGAAATACTGCTTTTTTAGTCATTAGATTGAATTGTTTACAATTTGTAAAATATTTCGATGTTTCCTTAAACTGATTTTGTTTCAAATTTTTTGCTAAATTGTCAAGTGATTTACCCATGAATTTAAAAAAATCAATAAGTCTAAAACTTAGATATGTTCTTTTAAAATTTATTTCATCATTTAAAACTGTTTTCAAAAATGATATATATTTTTCTTTATTTTGTGGAATTATGTGAATTTTTTCGTCAATAAAAGCCAAATCTTTTATAAACAAATATGAATCATATCCACTTAAATTATGAAAAAATACAGGTATAAATTTAGGAATTTTAAAATTATGGTTGCAATCAAAATGGGCAGCGCTTCTGAACTTACCCGTTAGATGATCATGATCACGAACTTTTTGATTATCGGTAAATTTTTCCTTGCATATGTGACAAACTTTTGCAGAATTATAACTTTGTTCTTCTTGTTGTGATAGAGGAATCATTGAAACAATTGTTTTGAAGTGATTTGTGTAAATATCTTTAGTTTCATTTACGATACATTGAATAAATTTGTCAGATGCAACTTCACCTAAGTACGTGTGAAATTTACTTAACGAATCGTTGTAAGAACATTTTATATAGTAAGCAAAACTATAAGACTTATGAATATGAATAACGTGAGTAAATAATTTATCTGGATATGGTGAACACGTATCTACAGGAATTTGTAACCATTCAAAGTCTGCATAAATAACAAAAGGAACTATTAATTTTTTCTCTTGATGTGTGAACTTATTTTTTCATCCTCAGTAGGTAAAATAGTTACTATTTCCCCACAATCAAAACGTTGATGATCTAATAATTTTTTGTTTCTAGTGAATAGCTCATGTAGCTTACAATATACAACGTATTCATCAAGAATAGGTAAAATCTAAATTTATTTTTGTAAAAATCATATAAATATTTGCTTCCGCGCCCGAATTTTATAATTTTTCATCATATTTTAGCTAAAAGAAAACATTGCAATAAGAAAATTCCTATTTCAATTGTGGTAGGTATTCTAGAATCCAGCCCATGTAGCTTACAATATAAAAAGTATTCATTAAAATTGAATGTTTATTATCTGATTGGTACCACATTTTGATCACTTTTGCATGTCCAATCCATAGTATAGATCCTAAAGCATGAATATGAATGTTTTAACAAAAATATCCATTTCAAGAATAGGTAAAATCTGACTTATTTTTTGTAAAAAATCATATAAATATTTGCATCCGCACCTCAATTTTATAATTCTTCATAATACTTTAGCTGAAAAAAAACATTGCAACAAGAAAATTGATATTTCAAGTGTGGTAGGTATTCTAGAATATAGCCCATGTAGCTTACAATATACAACGTATTCATTAAAATGACACCCGAAAATTGAATGTTTATTATCTGATTGGTACCACGTTTTGGTCATTTTTGCATGTCCAATGCTCAAAACCATCCATAGTATAGATCCTAAAACATGAATATGAATTTTTTAACAAAAATATCCATTTCAACAATAGGTAAAATCTGACTTATTTTTTGTAAAAAATCATATAAATATTTGCAGCCGCACCTCAATTTTATAATTCTTCATAATACTTTAGCTGAAAAAAAACATTGCAACAAGAAAATTGATATTTCAAGTGTGGTAGGTATTCTAGAATATAGCCCATGTAGCTTACAATATACAACATATTCATTAAAATGACACCCGAAAATTGAATGTTTATTATCTGATTGGTACTACGTTTTGGTCGCGCCCGAATTTTATAATTCTTTATCATAATTTAGCTAAAAAAAACATTGGTACAATAAAATTGCTTTTTTAAGTGTGGTAGGTATTCTAGAATCCAGCCCATGTAGCTTACAATATACAACGCATTCAATAAAATGATAGCCGAAAATTGTATTTTTAATATCTGATTTGTACCACGTTTTGGTTACTTTTGCATGTCCAATGCTTAAAACCATCCATAGTATAGATCTGCAAACATGAATATGAATGTTTTAACAAAAATATCCATTTCATGAATAGGTAAAATCTGACTTTATTTTTGTAAAAAATCATATAAATATTTGCTTCCGCGCCTGAATTTTATAATTCTTCATCATATTTTAGCTAAAAGGAAACATTGCATCATGAAAATTGCTATTTCAATTGTGGTAGGTATTCTACAATCCAGCAAATGTAGCTTGCAATATACAACGTATTCATAAAGAATAGGTAAAATCTGACTTTATTTTTGTAAAAAATCATATAAATATTTGCTTTTGCGCCCGAATTTTATAATTCTTTATCATATTTTAGTTAAAAGAAAACATTGATATAAGAAAATTGCTATTTCAAGTGTGGTAGGTATTCTAGAATCCAGCCCATGTAGCTTACAATATACAACGTATTCATTAAAATGCCACCCGAAAATTGAATGTTTATTATCTCATTGGTAACACGTTTTGGTTACTTTTGCATGTCCAATGCTTAAAACCATCCATAGTATAGATCCTAAAGCGTGAATATGAATGTTTTAACAAAAATATTCATTTCAAGAATAGGTAAAATCTGACTTTATTTTTGTAAAAAATCATTTAAATATTGGCTTTTGCGCCCGAATTTTATAATTCTTTATCATATTTTAGCTACAAGAAAACATTCCAACAAGCAAACTTCTATTTCAAGTGTGGTAGGTATTCTAAAATCCAACCCATGTAGCTTACAATCTAAAACGTATTCATCAAGAATAGGTAAAATCTGACTTAATTTTTGTGAAACATCATATAAATATTTGCTTCCGCGCCTCAATTTTATAATTCTTTATCATACTTTAGCTAAAAAAAAACATTGCAACAAGAAAATTGCTATTTCAAGTGTGGTAGGTATTCAAGAATCCAGCCCATGTAGCTTACAATATACAACGTATTCAAAAAAATGATACCCGAAAATTGAATGTTTAATATCTGATTGGTACCACGTTTTGGTCACTTTTGCATGTGCAATGCTTAAAACCATCCATAGTATAGATCCTAAATCTTGAATATGAATGATTTAACAAAAATATCCATATCAAGAATAGGTAAAATCTGACTTTATTTTTGTAAAATATCATATAAATATTTGCTTCCACGCCCGAATTTTATAATTCGTCACCATATGCGTCACCATGGCGGCTGTACTTAACTTAAGTCAAAATGAGCAATGAGTTAAATTGTAAACTGTGCAGAAGAAAGTTAGTAAACGGTGTTACATGTGTTGTGTGCAAGAGTGGTTTTCATTTAAAGTGTGCAGATATTAATGATATATCAGAACTAGAGAAAAAAAAGTGGAATTGTGACGAATGTCAAAATGGGTGTGCTTTAGACTATACTATAAGCGACAATCAAGAAGTAGTCAATGATGATATTACACGGTATGTAGCAGAAAATGATCTATTAAAACAACAAATATTAACTTTACAAAAATTAGTAAATGAGTTAGAAAAAGTAAACAAACTTATGATGAAAAAAAAAACAAGATGAAAAAATAAAACAGTTCGAATTAAAAATAACTGCAAATCCAACTGAGCAAAGATAATTTAATTAATGAAATTAAAAAGTCTGTTGACCCGGCAAAAAATAAACTAAACATTCTAAATGTTAAAAAAACTCAAAATGGAGACACTATAATTTTTTGCGGAAATAAAAATTCAGCGCAGGACATCAAAACTAGTCTAGACAATAATGAGAAATTTAAAAATCAAATAACGACCGAAATTGCACAGAAATATAATCCGAAATTAATAATTTATAATGTTGATATAAATCAAATAAGTAACAATGAGATTTTTATAAATAATAAAACAATTTAAAGGAAAATAATATCTCTCCAACAATTAAAATTCTCAAAAATATCAAAGTTGATGATAACAATTGCCATGTAATAATAGAAGTTGATAGTGAATCATGGAATAATTTAATTAAGAATAATAAAATCTATATTGGATGGAAGCGATGCTCTGTAAAAGAAACATTTAATATAATACAATGCTTTAAATGTTGTGACGTCGTTACGTCGTCAGTCCCTATCGTTCTCAAAAACGTGTGACGGACTACGGCGTTACCTTCGCGTCACACAATGTAAAATACATCGTCACAGCCTACAACACAGTAACTCATACAAAAACATAATAATTAGTCGACAGGCACGGTATAATAGAATATACAACCGCTGTCGCACTACTCGTTTCCAAATCTCGGGCGCCACTCTACGTAATGGTAGAGACGTCTAACTCGCAGGCTTCCAGTGACGACGGCCACGGATATCTCAATGGAAAAAAATGTCCAAGGTTCGGATTCCAACATAGGTTGTGGTCGCTCGCTTGAACACAACATCACGGAACGACTTTCCAAAAAAAGATAGTAAAAAGACGTAAATAAAAGCATAAATAAATTTAGAATAAAAATCGGTTAGTCTTACAACCTGCGTTACTCGCTCACCCACGTGCACGCGATGCGAGGGTGAGGTAAAAACGAACGCAAAACCAAATTCAGCAGAACTATCCTTGATTAGTCCTGGCGGTGGCCGATGGACAAGCCGAATCCTGTTCCGCGGCTCACGAAGCAAAATGACGGTTTCGAGGATTCTTTCTACGCCGAAATTCATCCAAAATTATCTCGATAGTGGTAGCGCAATCACTAGTTCTTCTCTGCCCCTAGTAATCGGAATTCTCAAACTATCGCAACTTACGCACAACTCATGCACGGGATGAAAATGAACGATTTTCTCAAACACACGTTTTGCTCACATACAGATGTGAAAAACGGCAAAACACTATTCCAATTTTCCCATAAATACTTCACTTCCACTTACCTTACGTTCACCAGTGGAAGGATAGGAAAACAACTGAAAATAATTCAAATAAAAACTCTGCTTCACAACTTTTATTTTTTACGTCTTTATTTGGCCAAAAACTCACTAAAAAAAGCCATGAGTCGGTCATTGACCGAGCTTTTATACTGTTCCCCTCCGCCCCTCCATCCCGGAGGGTGAACATAGTCACAGATCAAAAAAATATCACATATAAATAAATATAAATAAATAACATTTAACATACAATATAACAATAATAAAAACAATACACTTACTATTGCCTTAAGTTACTAAACGAGTTAATTTCGCCGCATGAAATTAACTGAACGAGTAACTTGACTACAAACCAAACACATGTTCGGTGGTTATGTTCTTTAAAACTACACTTTCACAAAAACCACTGCGATGTGTTTGGCACTACACTATGTAGAACATTATCTTGCATCTTATGGTGTTCGAATCAAGAAAATCAGAGTAATGGATTGTGGAACAACTTCACAAAAACACGATGTAAACAAATAAACTCCATGTTGATCCGCCATTACTAGACATGCGCGCGCTGGCCTTGCGCGGTTGCTTGATTCGAATGCAAAGTCTAGGCAATAGTTTTTAAAATATATGGAAGGTAGCGCTTCGGTAAATTTGACTTCAAATATACGTTCAAAAATACTGTAAAATAAAACTATATCGTGACGCTTCGTCACACATCCCCTTTTCTTCACAAAAAAAAACAGTAAAAAAAATGCGTCTACCTTCCCACGCAAAACCGTAAAAAAACTCAATAAAAAAAACGGTTATACTTCATCGGTTTTCCTCTTGTCCGCCTGGTGAGCCATCAGCGCCTGAGCGAGAGTAGCCGACGAATCCGCCCCGGGATTCGTAATCGTCGCCCAGCGTAGGAAAGTGTATCCGGACGAAAACTTTTCCGCTGGTGCAGTGGCACCAGGTCCTATGCGTTCTCCGGTATCCAGTCGGTGATGTCGTCGAGTTACTCGCGTGGAGACGATAGTGACTTCGACGAGTTTGCCGTAGGTGGTCCTGCATGACGATCAGCGGTGCGTGTCGCCACTTCTGCAGCAGTGTTGACGGCACCTACTGTCGCTGCGTTACTCCCGGCGCCCTCGTCTCTCGACGTTCCATTCTTTGACTCTCTGGGTCGCGTTCCCAGGTACAGACTGGCTGGCACTATTCCTACAGTCCATTACTATGAAACACACAAAAATTTAATCAACTTTTGCCATCAGTTTCGATCACGTTGGCTGTATACTTACGCTCTGGTTTTGCAAACAAACCGTAACAAAAAAATAAAAAGAAATAAAACCAGGTTACGATATACAGTGTATGGACTCAAAGTACACCGATACGGACCGTCTTTGGCCGTTCATCGGGTGTAGAACTCACCAATCATGGTACACAAACACAGATCGACAAACACAACGGGACGTAAAAATGTGTGTTTGTTTAATGCCATGTGCGGACTCTAAAAAAAAAGAAGTTATCACTAGATGAGCTTCATTACTGCCAATCCTCTTCAACGAGCCAATCTTCCTCCATCTGAGGTTGCCGAACTGTCTACAGATGACTAACTTCTGGATCTTATTCGCCCCAGCAGCTAGAACGCTCTTCGTCGTGCTCGATACCCGACTAACTCAGGGCACCAGTCGAGCCACGCAAGAGGTATCCAGCTAGCTGCTGTCCGGGGAAATGGCCCTAAAAAAAAAAACTCGACACACCTGTGTCCCATGGCTCCCATGATCCTCGGCATCACTCTCGCTACAGTAGCCTTGTGGCCCTTCCTCGTGCTCGACATCCAGACGAACCCAATGCGTCGTCGAGCCACGCGAGGAAGCCCTTGGCCACCTACTGTACGGGGTAACGGCCCGACACAACTCGTGTCCCAGGGGCCCCCATGATCCTCGGCATCACTTTCGCTACAGCAGCTCCGATCCCCACCACTCCAGTGGGGTAGCTGCTGTACGGGGTTACGGCCCTACAAAAAAAAATACCTCGACACTACCCGTGTCCCACGGCCTTCTGATCCTTGTCATCTGTATTCTTCCGGTAATCCCTAGCGCTGGCTCGTGCCAGTAACAGCTGGTATAACTACGCTCGTACTGGCGATGTCTCGAGACATATTTGGCCAGTAGAACAGTAGCCATTACCCTGACTATGGTCCTCGCGGTACCCAAATGGTCAGCTTCTGTATAGGCTGGATTGGCACTCATCACTTCTTCCTGCATGACCGATGGAACGTACTGCTTCCATGCACGATGCTCCTTTTTTTTTCAGTAAGTTTTTAATTCAATATCGACTGGTTGGAATACCCACGTCCCTGCTCGGGCGCCAAAAATTATGTGACGTCGTTACGTCGTCAGTCCCTATCGTTCTCAAAAACGTGTGACGGACTACGGCGTTACCTTCGCGTCACACAATGTAAAATACATCGTCACAGCCTACAACACAGTAACTCATACAAAAACATAATAATTAGTCGACAGGCACGGTATAATAGAATATACAACCGCTGTCGCACTACTCGTTTCCAAATCTCGGGCGCCACTCTACGTAACGGTAGAGACGTCTAACTCGCAGGCTTCCAGTGACGACGGCCACGGATATCTCAATGGAGAAAAATGTCCAAGGTTCGGATTCCAACATAGGTTGTGGTCGCTCGCTTGAACACAACATCACGGAACGACTTTCCAAAAAAAGATAGTAAAAAGACGTAAATAAAAGCATAAATAAATTTAGAATAAAAATCGGTTAGTCTTACAACCTGCGTTACTCGCTCACCCACGTGCACGCGATGCGAGGGTGAGGTAAAAACGAACGCAAAACCAAATTCAGCAGAACTATCCTTGATTAGTCCTGGCGGTGGCCGATGGACAAGCCGAATCCTGTTCCGCGGCTCACGAAGCAAAATGACGGTTTCGAGGATTCTTTCTACGCCGAAATTCATCCAAAATTATCTCGATAGTGGTAGCGCAATCACTAGTTCTTCTCTGCCCCTAGTAATCGGAATTCTCAAACTATCGCAACTTACGCACAACTCGTGCACGGGATGAAAATGAACGATTTTCTCAAACACACGTTTTGCTCACATACAGATGTGAAAAACGGCAAAACACTATTCCAATTTTCCCATAAATACTTCACTTCCACTTACCTTACGTTCACCAGTGGAAGGATAGGAAAACAACTGAAAATAATTCAAATAAAAACTCTGCTTCACAACTTTTATTTTTTACGTCTTTATTTGGCCAAAAACTCACTAAAAAAAGCCATGAGTCGGTCATTGACCGAGCTTTTATACTGTTCCCCTCCGCCCCTCCATCCCGGAGGGTGAACATAGTCACAGATCAAAAAAATATCACATATAAATAAATATAAATAAATAACATTTAACATACAATATAACAATAATAAAAACAATACACTTACTATTGCCTTAAGTTACTAAACGAGTTAATTTCGCCGCATGAAATTAACTGAACGAGTAACTTGACTACAAACCAAACACATGTTCGGTGGTTATGTTCTTTAAAACTACACTTTCACAAAAACCACTGCGATGTGTTTGGCACTACACTATGTAGAACATTATCTTGCATCTTATGGTGTTCGAATCAAGAAAATCAGAGTAATGGATTGTGGAACAACTTCACAAAAACACGATGTAAACAAATAAACTCCATGTTGATCCGCCATTACTAGACATGCGCGCGCTGGCCTTGCGCGGTTGCTTGATTCGAATGCAAAGTCTAGGCAATAGTTTTTAAAATATATGGAAGGTAGCGCTTCGGTAAATTTGACTTCAAATATACGTTCAAAAATACTGTAAAATAAAACTATATCGTGACGCTTCGTCACAATGTAATAAATTTGGCCATAAAGCGAATAAATGCACAATAACATCAGAAATTTGCGGGAAATGTTCGGAGAACCATGATACTAGAACTTGTAAATCAGAAACATTAAAATGTATAAATTGCTTTAATTATAATACTAAATTTAATACAAAATTCCCGGTTAATCATACAACAAAAAATTTTGAATGCAATTATTATAAAAGGATCATGCAAATAGTCAGAAATAAAACAATGTACAATACTGAATCGATATAGCAATTAAAAAATAAACAAGAAATAAAAATAATTCATTTAAACATACAAGGCCTAGTAAATAATTTTGAGAGTATGGAGTATTTAATTAGTGAAAATAAGCCAGACTTATTATTACTAAGCGAAACTCATATCACCGACGATATAACAGAAAATGAAATTAAAATAACAAACTATAAAACAATACATGCGTATTCAGATTCAAAACATACTGGAGGAGTAACTATATACATAAAATATAATTTGAATTATAAAATAATCCTAAATCAATCTTATAATAAAAATGCATGGATTATAGTCATTAATTGTAATTTGAACAACTCCAAATGGAATATAGGTATAATTTATCATTCACCAAGCTCTAGTGATGCAGAATTTCTAATTCGATTGGAAGATTGGTGTGAAAATTTATTAGACCACTGCGACTACGCTATATTAACAGGTGATTTTAACATAGATATGCTAAAAGATAATACATACCAGAAGAAATTACTACAAACAACACGAGAAATATCGCTAACCCAGATATTAAAAAGACCCACAAGGATTACATCAAATAGCAAAACTCTAGTCGACCCAGTATTTACTAATGCAAAAAAAATAATCCAAGCAGAAATTTTAGAAAAAGAAAAAATCTCAGACCACGAAACAATACAAATATTAATTAAAGACAATTATAATAAAAATATTATCAGGAAAAGAACCATAAGAAATTACTCACTCGATGGATTCAAGGAAAATTTAAGAAAATGTAACTGGAATGAAATACAAAAAATGAACATAAATGAAAGATCTGAAAATCTACACACTGCATTAAAAAAGAGTATGCGACAATTCATATTTGAGAAAAATATCGACGAAAACAAAACAAACCCAATAGAATGGATGAATGACTCACTAAAACAACTTAAATAATTAAAAATTAATTTTTATAAAATTGCAAAAGAAACTAATAATCAAGAAGATTGGAATAAATATAAAGCACACCGAAATAAATATTTATACAGTATTAGGCAAGCGAAAAATAATAATTTTAAAAAGAAATTACAAATGGCAAATGGGGATCAGAAAAAAACATGGAAGATATTAAAAGAACTAACAAATAAAAAAAACAGTCGATTCAGTTAATACCGTAAACATAAATAACAAAATTATCACAGAAAGTAGTAAAATTGCAGAATATTTAAATAATTATTTTGTCGAAAGTATTAAAGAATTAAATAATTCAATAAAAGAAGATATCGCTAAAATTAATATATATATATATATATATATATATATATATATATATATATATATATATATATATATATAATGGACTGAAAAGCAATACAACAGATGAAGATAAATTCAAATTTAAATCGATAAATATAAACGAACTCAAATATATCATAAGTGAATTTAATAATAAAATTGACATTGACTTTTTAGATAAAAATAAACTTTTGAATATTTTTCCTGTCATTGGAGACACATTATTAAGTGTTATTAATGACTCTTTAAAATATGGTATAGTACCAAACAGTTTAAAATGTTCAATTATTACACCAGTGAAAAAAATACCAGGGACAAACAAGTGCGAGGAAATGAGACCAATAAATACAGTGAACATTATTGCAAAAATTTTAGAAACGTGTGTGTTAAAACAAATAAAAACTTATATAGACGAAAAGAACATTATTATTATGGAACAGTCGGGCTATCGGGAGAAACATTCTTGTGAAAGTGCACTCAATTTTGTCATTAATGAATGGAAGTTAGATATTGAAAATAATAAATCTGTTATAGCAATATTTTTAGATTTACGTAGGGCTTTTGAAACTATAGATAGGGAGATACTTTTAAAAAAACTAGAATATTAGGGATTTGGTGAAACTAGTATTAAGTTGTTTAATAGTTATTTAAGTGAAAGGAAACAAAGTACCAAAATAAATAATGTATTATCTAGTGAAATTAATGTAGATATAGGGTTACCTCAAGGAACAGTATTAGGAGCGTATCTATTCATTCTGTATATAAACGACATTACTACAGTTGTATAATATTGTAAAATTAAATTATTTGCTGATGACACCTTGTTATATCTACCAGTAGAGAATATTCAAGAGGAAATATATAAAGCACAAAACGATATAGATTGTATACATGAATGGTTGAATGTAAATAAATTAGTATTAAATGTAACTAAAACGAAGTACATGATTATAAATAATAAACATAACTTTAACACTGCAATAAATACATCAAACAATGAATTAGAAAGAGTTTATAATATTAAATATTTGGGTGTTGTAATAGACTCTAAACTAAAATTTAATGAACATGTAGACTATATTTGTAACAAAATAGTAAAGAAAGTTCAATTTTTACAAAGAATTAGAAATAAACTTAATTACATTGAGGCAGTCAATATTTATAAAACTATCATAGCTCCACATATAGATTTCTGTGCCACAATATTATTCCTTTGTAATAAAAATCAACTGCAGAGATTACAGCGATTACAAAATAGAGCTATGCGTTGTATCCTGAGAGTAAATAAATATACCAGTATAAATAACATGCTAGAAGCACTTCACTGGTTAAATGTTAAGCAAAGAATTTATTATTTAACTTTAATATTTATTTACAGAATTACCAATAATTTATTACCCAGTTATTTAAATATAGGATGTAAATTTAAGTATGAAATTACAAAATATAACTTGAGAAATAAAAATGATTTTAATATAAGATTTGTATCAAAAACTTGTACACAGAATTCTTTATATTATAACGGAATTAAAATTTACAATTCTTTAAATGAATGTATTAAGTGTGCAAAAAGTGTACCATTATTTAAAAAGAAATTGATTACATATGTAAAAATTTTTGTATAAATATAGTATTTAATATGTATTAATATTTTATTGATTATGTAGTAACTAATTATGTTAAATAAAGATCTATTACTATTACTATTACTATTTTAGCTATAAGAAAACATTGCAACAAGAAAATAGCTATTTCAATTGTGGTAGGTATTCTAGAATCCAGCCCATGTAGCTTACAATAAACAAAGTGTTCATTAAAATGACACCCGAAAATTGAATGTTTATTATCAGATTGGTACCACGTTTTGGTCACTTTTGCATGTGCAATGCTTAAAACCATTCATAGTATAGATCCTAAAGCATAAATATGAATGTTTTAACAAAAATATCCAATTCAAGAATAGGTAAAATCTGACTTTATTTTTGTAAAAAACCGTTTATATATTTGCTTTTGCGCCCGAATTTTATAATTTTTCATCATATTTTAGCTAAAAGAAAACATTGCAACAAGAAAATTGCTATTTCAAGTGTGGTAGGTATTCTAGAATCCAGCTCATGTAGCTTACAATATACAATGTATTTATCAAGAATAGGTAAAATCTGACTTTATTTTTGTAAAAAATCATATAAATATTGGCTTCCGCGCCCCAATTTTAAAATTCTTTATCACATTTTAACTAAGAGAAAACATTGCAACAAGAAAATTGCTATTTCAAGAGAGATAGGTATTCTAGAATCCAGCCCATGCAGCTAACAATATACAACGTATTCATCAAGAATATGTAAAATCTGACTATTTTTTTGTAAAAATTCCATATAAATATTTGCTTCCGCGCCCGAAACTTATAATTCTTCATCATATTTTAGCTAAAAAAAAACATTGCAACAAGAAAATTGCTATTTCAAGTATGGTAGGTATTCTAGAAAACAGCCTTTGTAGCTTACAATATACAACATATTAATTAAAATGACACCCGAAAATTGAATGTTTATTATCTGATTGAAACTACGTTTTGGTCACTTCTGCATGTCCAATGCTACAATTATCTATAGTATAGATCCTAAGCATAAATATGAATGTTTTAACAAAAATATCCATTTCAAGAATAGGTAAAATCTGACTTTATTTTTGTAAAAAATCATAAAAATATTTGCTTCCGGGCCCGAATTTTATAATTCTTTAACATAACTTAGCTAAAAGGAAACATTGCAACAGGAAAATTGCTATTTTAATTGTGGTAGGTATTCTAGAATCCAGAACATGTAGCTTACAATATACAACGTATTCATCAAGAATAGGTAAAATCTGACATTATATTTGTAAAAAATCGTATAAATATTTGCTTCCGCGCCCAAATTTTATAATTCTTCATCATATTTTAGCTAAAAGAAAACATAGCAACAAGAAAATTGCTATTTCAAGAGCGATAGGTACGAGTATTCTAGAATCCAGCTCATGCAGCTAACAATATACCACGTATTCATTAAGAATAGCTAAAATCTGACTTTTTTTGTAAAAAATCATATAAATAATTGCTTCCGCGCACGAATTTTATAATTCTTCATCATATTTTAGCTAAAAGAAAACATTGCAACAAGAAAGTTGCTAATTCAAATGTGGTAGTTATTCTAGAATCAAGCCCATGTATCTTACAATATACAAAGTATTCATCAAGAATAGGTAAAACCTGACTTTTTTTGTAAAAAATCTTATAAATATTTGTTTCCGCGACCGAATTTTATAATTCATTATCATATTTTAGCTAAAAAAACATTGCAACAAGAAAATTGCTATTTCTAGTGTGTTAGATATTCTAGAATCTAGCCCATGTAGCTTACAATATACAACTTATTCTTCAAGAATAGGTAAAATCTGACTTAATTTTTGTACAAAATAATATAAATATTTGCTTCCGCGTCCGAATTTTATAATTCTTTATCATATTTTAGCTAAAAGAAAACATTGCAACAAGAAAATTGCTATTTTAAGTATGGTAGTTATTCTAGAATCCAGCCCATGTAGCTTACAATATACAACGTATTCATCAAGAATAGGTAAAATCTGACTTTATTTTTGTAAAAAATCATATAAATATTTGCTACCGCGCCAGAATTTTATAATTTTTATCATATATTAGCTAAAAGAAAACATTGCAACACGAAAATTGCTATTTCAAGTGTGGTAGGTATTCTAGAATCCAGCCCATGTAACTTACAATATACAACTTATTAATCAAGAATAGGTAAAATCTGACTTTATTTTTGTAAAAAATCATATAAATATTTGCTTCCGCGCCCGAATTTTATAATTTTTATCATATATTAGCTAAAAGAAAACATTGCAACACTAAAATTGCTATTTCAAGTGTGGTAGGTATTCTAGAATCCAGCCCATGTAGTTTGAAATATACAACGTATTCATCGAGAATAGGTAAAATATGACTTTATTTTTGTAAAAAATCATATAAATATTTGCTTCCGCGCTTGAATTTTATAATTTTTTATCATGTTTTAGCTAAAAGAAAACATTGCTACAAGAAAATTGCTATTTCTAGTGTGATAAGTATTCTAGAAGCCAGCCCATGTAGCTTACAATATACAACGTATTCTTCAAGAATTTGTAAAATCTGACTTTATATTGTAGAAAATCATATAAATATTTGCTTCCGCACCCGAATTTTATAATTCTTCATCAAATTTTAGCTAAAAGAAATCATTGCAACAAGAAAATTGCTATTTCAAGTGTGGTAGGTATTCTAGAATCCTGCTTATGTAGCTTACAATATACAACGTATTCATCAAGAATAGGTAAAATCTGACTTAATTTTTGTAAAAAAACATGTAAATATTTGCTTTTGCGTCCGAATTTCAAAATTCATTATCATATTTTAGCTAAAAGAAAACATTGCAACAAGAAAATTGCTATTTCAAGTGTGGTAGGTATTCTAGAATCCAGCCCATGTAGCATACAATATACAACGTATTCATCAAGAATAGGTTAAATCTGACTTTATTTTTGTAAAAAATCATATAAATGTTTGCTTCTGCTCCCTAATTTTATAATTCTTCATCGTATTTTAGCTAAGAGAAAACATTGCAACAAAAAAATTGCTATTTCAATTGTGATAGGATTTCTAGAATCCAGCCCATGTAGCTTACAATATACAACGTATTCATCAAAAATAGGTAAAATCTGTCTTTATTTTTGTAAAAATCGTATAAATATTTGCTTCCGCGCCTAAATTTTATAATTCTTTATCATATTTTAGCTAAAAGAAAACATTGCAACAAGAAAATTGCTATTTCAAGTGTGATAGGTATTCTAGAATCCAGCCCATGTAGCTTACAATATACCACGTAATTATTAATATGACACCCGAAATTTGAATATTTATTATCCGACTGGTACAACGTTTTGTTCACTTTTGCATGTCCTATGTTAAAACCATCCATAGTATAGATCCTAAAGCATGAATATAAATGTTTTAACAAAAATATCTATTTCAAAAATAGGTAAAATCTGACAGTATTCTTTAAAAAAATCATATAAATATATGCTTCCGCGCCCGAATTTTATAATTCTTTATCATATTTTAGCTATAAGAAAACATTCCAACAAGAAAACTGCTATTTGAAGTGTGGTTGATATTCTAGAACCCAGCCCATGTAGCTTACAATATACAACGTATTCATCAATAATAGGTAAAATTTGACTTTATTTATGAAAAAAATCTTATAAATATTTGCTTCCGCGCTCGAATTAATGCTTAAAACCATCCGTAGTATAGATCCTAAAGAATGATTATGAATGTTTTAACAAAAATATCCATTTCAAGAATAAGTAAAATTTGACTTTATTTTTGTAAAAAATCATATAATTATTTGCTTCCGCGCCCGAATTTTATAATTCTTCATCATATTTTAGCTAAAAGAAAACATTGAAACAAGAAAATTGCTATTTCAAGTGTGGTAGGTATTCTAGAATGCAGCCTATGTAGCTTACAATATACAACGTATTCATTAAGATTAGGTAAAATCTGAGTTTATTTTTGTAAAAAAACATATAAATATTTGCTTCTGCGCCCGAATTTTTTTATTCTTTAACATATTTTAGCTAAAAAAAACATTGCAACAAGGAAATTGCTAGTTCAAGTGTGGTATTCTAGAATCCAGCCAATGTAGCTTACAATATACAACGTTTTCATCAAGAATAGGTAAAATCTGACTTTATTTTTGTAAAAAAATCATATAAATATTTGCTTCCGCGCCCGAATTTTATAAATCTTTATAATAATTTAGATAAAAGAAAACATTGCAACAAGAAAAATACTATTTCAAGTGTGGTACTTATTCTAGAATCCAGCCCATGTAGCTTACAATATACAACATATTCATCAAGAATATGTAAAATCTGACTTTATTTTAATAAAAAATCATATAAATATTTGATTTCGCGCCGAACCTTATAATCCTTCATCAAATTTTAGCAAATAAAAAACATTGACACAAGAAAATTGCTATTTCAAGTGTGGTAGGTATTCTAGAATCCAGCCATGTAGCCTACAATATACAACTTATTCATCAAGAATAGGAAAAATCTGTTTTTATATTTGTAAAAAAATATATAAATATTTGCTTCCGCGCCCGAATTTTATAATTCTTCATCATAGTTTAGCTAAAAGAAAACATTGCAACAAAATAATTGCTATTTTAAGTGTAGTAGGTATTTTTGAATTCAGCCCATGTAGCTTACAATATACAACGTATTCATTAAAATGACACCCGAAAAATAAATGTATGTCCAAAGCTTAAAACCATCCATAGTATAGTTCCTAAAGCATGAATATGAATGTTTTAACAAAAATATCCATTTCAAGAATAGATAAAATCTGACTTTATTTTTGTAAAAAATCATATAAATTTTTGCTTTCGCGCCCGAATTTTATAATTCTTCATCATATTTCAGCTAAAAGAAAACATTGCAACAAGAAAATTGCTATTTCAAGTGTGGTAGGTATTCTAGAATCCAGTTAATGTAGCTTACAATATACAACGTATTCATCAAGAATAGGTAAAATCTGACTTTATTTTTGTAAAAAATCAAATAAATATTTGCTTCCGCTCCCGAATTTTATAATTCTTCATCATATTTTAGCTAAAAGAAAACATTGCAACAAGAAAATTGTTATTTCAAGTGTGGTAGGTATTCTAGAATCCAGCCCATGTAGCTTACAATATACAACGTATTCATCAAGGATAGGTAGAATCTGACTTTATTTTTGTAAAAAATCATATAAATATTTGCTACCGCGACCGAATTTTATAATTCTTGATGAATGATCGCTCAATATTGCCAGAGGGATCAGCCGATCGATTCCCGCAGATGCCACCGACGAGGCCACCAACCCCGATCAGCGTCGCACCGTGGGTCCGCTGCCGCACCCAACCAGTCCGGGTGGGAGGAAGGGTAAGGGGGCTGGATGTTGACATCCCGTCCCGGGTGCGGCAACCTGGAGCAACACCATCAGCCCTAGAGCCACAAGCACCACAAGGAGAACGCAGTCGGCCACGGATACGTATCCTGGAAAATATCCTGGTCAGGGCCGCGGCAGAACCCAGCTTCCCTCCCCTAGTCCGCCTACACGGTCGCCCTTTAAAGCGGAAACGACCGGCGACGAAGTGGGCACCGGGAAGAACGGACGAGGTCCTCCGGCAAGCTCTGACGGATCGGTTGGGCCCGTATCCGTGGGAATCCATCCCAACCAGCCCCAACCGAGACGTCATCGACTTGACGACCTCCCCGTTGCCATCGGACGAGGAGTCCGTACCTGAGGTCGTCAAGCACACCGCCGCCACAATTCGTCCACAGCCAGCCCAATCGGGAAAGGGCATAGAGGACGCTCGTCGGGAGCTAGAGGAGCTCTTGTTTGGCCTGTCATCAGATACCAACGCGGGCAGTCCCTGTCCGACCATCCCCATCGCTGCAGCTGCTCCCGAGGCGCCACTTCCACCATCGCCATGCCCCCAACCTACCGCACCGGTAACCGACGTGCCCAGCCGACCAACGTTCCAGCGCGGCCTCCAACGGACGTGGCTCGACGTCGCCTACGAGGCCCAGTGGCTGTTGGAAGAAGAACCGCAGAACAGCCGCATACCGGAGCTTCTTCAGCTGCTGCGACCAACAAGGAGGTCTAGGACACGACGGTGCCGGATCCAGCTGCCCAACGGAAGATGGGTCACTATACGCCCCACAAGGAACCATCCCCTTCCGTAGCAGGTATGCCCCTGACCCTGTGCCGTGTAGTGCCACGCCTGACGGAACGTTTACGCGAGTGCGACCGTTATGGGCGTTTTAGTTAAGTTGGGTAGTGTTTTGTTTTGGGATCAGTTAGTGGGAAATATCGGGTTTTTGGGTGTTGTTTTTCCTCCCCGAAGTAAGAGGGGGATGTGACGAAGCAGGGCTTCGCACGAAATAACGGGGAAAAAAAGACGTGAAGAAAAGCTTATTGACCTTTTTGAAACATCGAAATACAGCAGACTGCCAATAATTGTGTCAAATCCGTCTTGCAGTATGCCCGAACTTTATGGATCTTTCATGATCGTAATTTCCGTTTAAAGACATTCCATACCTACAATACATAGTTTCTGTTTAAATATTCGAATTAGGGTGAACTCAGGGATGAGAAATTGAGTTCACAATGATGATTTCTAGACATGAAAATTATTTTGACACCTTAGCAGGTTAAAGACTTGAAAACTTAAGTAAAAGAAAAGTATTTTTACATGTAAATAAGACTCACCCCGATCTAGTATAAGATGAACAATGTTCTTAATGTATTGTTGGGTGTAATTTATTCTCTCCACATTGTTATTTAACTGTGCAGCGATCACATTGTTACTGACTCTGTAAAACATATATTTGTGAAGCTATTAATACAAATTTTACTTTACAGTTTTTAGTATAAATACTCACAAATGTAAGTGTTGAAAACCTAGTAAAATGTAGGGAAACACGTTTTCCAAAATTCACAAAATTTTACAATGTGCCATGTGCAAAAATAACCTGTCAAGATTTGTTTGTAAACATAGCGTATAAAAGCCGGCGAGCGCTAGCGGTCAGGCAGATAGTCCGCAGTAAGCGAGATATAGGCAGTTCCGTGCAGTACACCAGCTACACTCCGTTCCCGAGCGAGATTTTTGAAAAATCGTTTTCTTTACGAAAATTGGGATATCGGCGTCGTAAGTACCGTTCCTTATTTACCGTTTTCTTTTTCTGTTAAAATATCGTGGTATTTTAAATATCGTTATACCCAGTTGTGGGTGTCATTACGTTCACAATTATAGTACTGACGTCCGAGAGAACCTCGATTCCAGATCGAGAGAAAACCTCGACACTGTTGAGAGACGCCGTACGCCCTCGGAGCGTCAGACGCTTAAATTGTGACGCCGTGTTAGTATACGCCTTATTGGAGTTCACTATAGTCCAACAGCCGTCCTCGAGAGTTAACCTCGATCTTGGATTGGGAGATCCTCGACTTTGGTCGAGAGACTGCGACGTCCTCGAGGACTGGCACTTGGCGCCGCCTGACTTTGTTTTGCTTATCGTACCCAATTGTGGGTGTTCAACGTCGCTGATTGCAAGTCCGCCACCAAGAGACCTTAACCCTGCGGGGTAGGAGACAGACGCCGACCCTTGGTGAGGAGTCTAGACTTGTAATCATGACGCCCGAGAAACTAGGAACCGTGTAGCTAGTTTGAGTAGTCACCCCGGTCGTATACTCCGACGCCCGACCGACAGCCCCTTTATAGAGTAGTAGCGTCGCGACGCCAAACGTCGTTTTTTCGCGGCCCGCTCAAACTGCAAGCAAGATAACTCCTCGGTGCTTGGTAGCCAAAATCAGGCAAGAACGCGGATCAACGCCGACCGACGCCGGGCGTCGATGTTAAGGAAAATAGCGATTCGTGCATTTGGTGACTAACCGAGACTCGCTGACCATGATTCGCTGCTCGCTCGCTGGTGTCCACAGAAAACGCAAATATTGGGTAAACCCTAAGTGTAATTCACAACAATAAAACTACGTCTGTTCCTACACTGTGTTTGCTTCCATTTCCTGGACAAAACCCGACTCGGCTACCCGAAAACCGTTTGGCGCCCGAGGCAATTAACGCCAAACTCCTTGCGCCCAACCGCAAAGTTCGTCGCAATTATCTGATTTGTACCACGTTTTGGTCACTTTTGCATGTCCAATGCTTAAAACCATCCAGAGTATAGATCCTAAAGCATGAATATGAATGTTTTAACAAAAATATCCATTTCAAGAATAAGTAAAATCTGACTTTATTTTTGTAAAAAATTATATAAATATTTGCTTCCGCGCCCGAATTTTATAATTCTTCATCATATTTTAGCTAAAAGAAAACATTGCAACAAGACAATTGCTATTTCAAGTGTGGTAGGTATTCTAGAATCCAGACCATGTAGCTTACAATATACAACGTATTCATCAATAATAGGTAAAATCTGACTTTATTTTTGTAAAAAATCAAATAAATATTTGCTTCCGCTCCCGAATTTTATAATTCTTCATCATATTTTAGCTAAAAGCAAACATTGCAACAAGAAAATTGCTATTTCAAGTGTGGTAGGTATTCTAGAATCCAGCCCATGTAGCTTACAATATACAACGTATTCATCAAGAATAGGTAGAATCTGACTTTATTTTGTAAAAAATCATATAAATATTTGCTTCCGCACCCGAATTTTATAAATCTTTATCATATATTAGCTAATAGAAAACATTGCAAAAAGAAAATTGCTATTTCAAGTGTGGTAGCTATTCTAGAATCCAGCCCATGTAGCTTACAATATACAACGTATTCATTAAAAAGACACTCGAAAATTGAATGTTTATCATCTGATTGGTACCATGTTTTGGTCACTTTTGCATGTCCAATGCTAAAATTATCCATAGTATAGATCCTAAAGCATGAATATGAATGTTTTAACAAAAATATCCATTTCAAGAATAGGTAAAATCTGACTTTATTTTTGTAAAAAATCATATAGATATTTGCTTCCGCGCCCGTATTTTATAATTCTTCATCATATTTTAGCTAAAAGAAAACATTGCAACAAGAAAATTGCTATTTCAAGTGTGGTAGGTATTCTAGAATCCAGCCCATGTAGCTTACAATATACAACGTATTCATCAAGAATAGGTAGAATCTGACTTTATTTTGTAAAAAATCATATAAATATGTGCTTCCGCACCCGAATTTTATAAATCTTTATCATATTTTAGCTAATAGAAAACATTGCAACAAGAAAATTGATATTTCAAGTGTGGTAGCTATTCTAGAATCCAGCCCATGTAGCTTACAATATACAACGTATTCATTAAAAAGACACTCGAAAATTGAATGTTTATCATCTGATTGGTACCATGTTTTGGTCACTTTTGCATGTCCAATGCTAAAATTATCCATAGTATAGATCCTAAAGCATGAATATGAATGTTTTAACAAAAATATCCATTTCAAGAATAGGTAAAATCTGACTTTATTTTTCTAAAAAATCATATAAATATTTGCTTCCGCGCCCGTATTTTATAATTCTTCATCATATTTTAGCTAAAAAATACATTGCAACAAGAAAATTGCTATTTCAAGTGTGGTAGGTATTCTAGAATCCAGCCCATGTAGCTTACAATATACAACGTATTCATCAAAACTAGGTGAAATCTGACTTTTTTTTGTAAAAAATTATATAATTATTTGCTTCCGCGCCGGAATATTATAATTCTTCATCATATTTTAGCTAAAAGAAAACATTGCAACAAGAAAATTGCTATTTCAAGTGTGGTAGGTAATCTAGAATCCAGCCCATGTAGCTTACAATATACAACGTATTCATTAAAATGACACTCGAAAATCGAATGTTTATTATCTGATTGGTACTTCGATGTGGTCACTTGTGCATGTCCAATGCTAAAATTATCCATAGTATAGATCCAAAGCATGAATATGAATGTTTTAACAAAAATATCCATTTCAAGAATAGTTATAATCTGACTTTATTTTTGTAAGAAATCATATAAATATTTGCTTCCGCGCCCGAATTTTATAATTCTTCATCATATTTTAGCTAGTTAAGAAATACAATCTGCCTACTATCAACATGCGTCGGCTGGATGGCTGAGCGAGCTAGCGCACATCTCTTAGCTCGCTGTGACGTCATACGAACCTGAGATCCTCAGTTCGAGTCCCAGCGACCGACAACGTGTGATTTGTCGTAAAATAAAAAACACAGCTACTTGTGTATCACACTCGGATGCTATAGACTTGCCATCTATACATCTTAAATAGAAGTAGCACTGGCAAATGAAACAACCGACAGTACGGCAGTTAGAACTGCGGCTCGGTGTGTTCGGTTGCCCTATGTTCCGAAATGGAATGATGGGACGTTATATATACTATCAACATGACCATGAAACCTCCTTGTTGAGATAACGTATATTATAAAACAGCCTGTACATGTTATGTATCTTGCCTTTTGTACTTCTAACACGAATAAAGAACAAAGATTAGACACGTTGTAATTTTAATTCTTTTTAAAAACTCACTGTCCCGGAGAACAAACATAATTGGCGCAGTCGGTAGGATACTCGAAATTATTCGTATCGAACAATTAATTTCTGTTTCAACAGTTAATCGAGTATCACATTTCGGTACGGGAGTGAAAATCAAGCGCATATCGGTTTACCACGAGCCCAGCAGCCGAAATCGGGAGACGAGTCTTGGAAAGAAGAAAATACAACGCCCTGGTGAAGGACAGCATCGCTAAAGCCAGACCTGGTGAAGGACAGCATCGCCGTAGCCAGACCTTAGACTAGGAAGACCTGGGAGAGGAACAAAAATCGTCCAAACCTATAGGCATTATGTTAAGAAGAATGAAAAAAGAAATATTTATGTAAGTACAAGCAAAGCTCATATGCTATACCAAACTATTCCCACATACCTTAGCAACAGTTTCAACTAGAGTAAAAATAATTTAAAATAAGCCACAATCGAAATATTTATGTCTAATAACGACATCCTTAATTTATCTGGAATACTAACTCAATTTAATTTGGGAGACACAGATACAGAAATGTCACCACCACTGACCCAAGCTCAACCCCAAAAAACAGCCCCAGTCAGTTACCAACTCTTAAGATTGTATGTAGATTCTATTCCACATTGTGAAGGCAATCCCCACACATTAAATATATTTCTTGATTCTTGTCAAAATTTAATTAATACTTTTGGAACTCATACAAATATAACATTAAACAATTTCCTTGTAAGAGCTATATTAGGAAAATTAACAGGCAGAGCTCTTATTTTAATTGGATCTCGTACAGAACTCAGTACATGGGTGGAAGTAAAAAATGCTTTAAGATTAAGTTTTGGAGAATAACATTGATTGTCTAGTTCAGGATTTGATATCGCTTCGTCCAAATAAAAATGAACCATCCTATAGTTTTGGTATGAGATGTCAAGATTCACGTAGCTTAATTATGTCTAAATTAAATAGTTTCGAAATTACTGCTGAAGAAAGAAAGATAAAACAAGAAAATTATAATGAATTAGCATTAAAAACATTTATTCGCGGCTTACCACCTAACATACAAACAAACATTAGATTACGGAACCCTGCCAGTTTAGAGAAAGCGATGAGATTAGTTATTGAAGAAGAAAATTTCCTCTATTCTACACAAAGGCAAAGTAAAATAAACTCACAATCAAATTTTAAACCCGATCATAGAATTTTACCAGCCAGACAACAAATAACGTCCAATTATAGCCAAAATTACCAATACGGACCAAATCCAATTCCTACACCAAATTACTAAATCTCTCAAGAACGTCCTACATTGCATTTACCTCCAAAAATGAATCCTTTCCAAAATACTACTCAACCCAATTATAGACCCGTGCATTATGCACAAAGACCACCACAAATCCAAATGCGTCCACCTACATTTCAACATATCCGGAGATTAGTAAATTTCCCACAAAATTTCTCACGCCCAAATATACAACTAAATACCTTCTGTCCTAATTTCCAACAAAATTTTACACGTCCTAATCAACCCCAACCATTTAAACCCGAACCGATGGACACCTCATCAATCCATTCCAGAAGAAATAACCCTCAAAAAACATTCACATCAACCCAATTAGTTAATCAGAATATCCAGTCTGACACCGAACAATCACCACAAACTTCCCAAGACATATCCTATAACACCGAATATGAAACCTATGAGAACAATCCCGTAGACTATGAATATGACACGTATTATGACTATTCACACACTTTAACTCACGACGATTCCTATTACAACAATGATGATAACATCACGTATGAAGAACACGTTATCAACAATGCTGAATCAAATGTAAAATTTCCTATGACCAACAAAGCCAACAATCAGACGTAGTACAATTAAACACAATAAAAGCAAATTTGCCCCAAATATATATCCCCGAATTAAATGCCAAATTTTTGATAGATACTGGTAGCACTAAAAATTTATAAATTAATCCGGAATTAGCATACACAATTTATCCAAATTACATTTATAATCAAAATTTTAATATTCAAACAGCACATAATGTGTCATACCACAATGAATTTGCAGAAATCCCTATTTTCGAAATTTTATTATATTCCCAAAACTCATAAATTCTATTTGTTTAAATTCATTAACAAATACGATGGCCTCATCGGTGTTGATCTTTTAAGACAATTAAACGCAAATGTAAACGTCACAAACATACAAATAACAACACCATATGCCGTAATACCCCTAATTTCAATCCCGACAACGAAAGAAAAGTTCATAATAATTCAGCTCTTTTACATTCCATTATTGTACCACCTCGAACGTCATTTGTAGTAAAATTACCTGTTAAAATGAGAAACGGTATAGGAATTTTAGATCATACAAATTTTAAAAATGGCGTACAAATGCCAAAACAGTTGTAAACGTTTCACACATCTGTGCTATAACTACATTAACAAATATTAACTAGAACCCTGTTCAGATAAACATATTAGAACCATTAGAAAATGAACCTTTAGACCCTATCGAAATTAATTTTGTTGAAAAATGGAAATTGATGAAGAACCCGATATAGAATACGATAATCTTTTAAAACAAAATTTGAAAAAGAAAGAAAAAGAAGCAATTTGAAAATTATGTTTCGAATATAGAGATATATTTTATTGCGAGAAAACACCTTTGCGTTTTTCGAACGAAATAACCCTCAAAATTAGACGATACACCAATTCATGTAAAATGATATTGATTCCCCGAAATTCACAAAAACGAAGTCAAGTCTCAAATTAATAAAATGCTTGAGCAAGGTATAATACAAGACAGCGTATCCCCTTGGTCCAGTCCTATCTGGATAGTCCCGAAAAAACTCGACGCTTCTGCTAAGAACCCATTACCAAACATTTCTGACATACTAGACAAACTTGGCAAAGCAACTTACTTTTTGACTTATGACCTTGATAGCGGCTTCCATCAGATAGAAGTAGATCCTAATGATATTCAAAAATTGCATTTTCTGTAGAAGGCGGGCATTATGAATTTAAACGCATGCCATTCGGTTTAAAAAACTCCCCATCAACCTTTCAACGAGTTATGGACAATGTTCTTCGCGACCTTCAGCACGAGTGTTTACTATATCTCGATGATATCATTATTTTTTGTTCATCCCTTCAGGAGCATATTGAAAGACTAAAATCAGTATTTAATCGTTTACGAATCAGTAACTTCAAAATTCAACTTGACAAAAGTGAATTTCTTCAAAAAACCGTTCAATATTTAGGACATGTAATTACCTCAGATGGTGTAAAACCTAACCCAGATAAAATTTCGGCAATCAAAAATTTCCCCATACCTCGAACACCAAAAGAAATTAAAAGCTTTTTAGGATTACTAGGTTACTATAAACGTTTCATCAAAGACTTTTTGTACTAACGACAGACGCCAGCGATTTCGCGATAGGTGCCGTTCTTTCGCAAGGCGAAATTTCACGTGACAAACCTATAGCTTACGCATCTAGAACTTTAAATGATACCGAGACACGCTACTCCGCTATCGAAAAAGAACTATTAGCGATAATTTGGGCTTGTAAGCATTTCCGTCCGTATCTGTATAGGAGAAATTTCACAATAATGACTGACCACCGACCTCTTATTTGGTTATTTAATATTAAAGAACCAAATTCTAAACTTGTAAGATGGCGATTAAAATTAGAAGAATACGACTATGACATACAATACAAAAAAGGAAAATTTCACACCAACGCGGACTGTCTTTCTAGAATCAAATTAAATGCTATTGAACGAGAATCAATAATTAATAATCCCGGCGAAATTAATAACGGCATTACCGAATATTTTAGAAACATTGCTGAAAATTTTACACCCGACAAAAATGAATTCCATCCCCAATCTTCCACTAGTAAACTGACTAAACCAAAAAACAAAATCTTATCCAACATCCAAATCAAACCTCCAAACACTACAAATAGTAATCCTCAATAAAATATTGATAACTAAGACATAGGCGTAGACACAGAGTCTGAATCTATTACACAACACTCCACTGAGAATGACAATACAAACACCGGCATAACAATATTAGACAAAATTAAAAATAACAAAACGAATCAGATCCACGTTTCTCCTCATATATATAACAAACCTTCTATTACACATAACAATTACGAACATCAAAAAATTATTAAAATCAAATTACCGGAACAAAATAATTACCAATTTATATTTGAATTCCTAAGAGAATATACTGACTCAAAAAATATTTATCATCTTTATTTTCACACTGACAAACTTTTCCGCGATTTCGCAAAAGTCTATTTAGACAAATTTTCAATGAAAGGTCCAAAATTAATAAAATGCACTAAAATTATTAACACCGTAACTGACAAAGAAGAACAAATTTTGCTCATAAAAAATCATCACGAAGGTAGTACTAACCATAGAGGCATTAATGAAACTTTTGAATATCTTAAAAGAAATTATTATTGTATTGTATTGTATGTATACGAGGGTTTAAGCGTTTTGACGCTTTTTGTCAACGCGACCTAGAAGATCTATTGTGACACAGCCCTTACTTAGTTTTCCGGAAGTAGATCCAGATTTTTGATGATGTCGATTATGGCCTCAGGAGTCAAGTTCTTGATCTCATCTGCCGTAAGATACCTCTTACCTAGTTGATTGAGTCTCTGCACAGTTACGGCTTGGCATTCACACAGTATGTGTTCCGACGATTCTTCATACACTTCACAGAGTCGACAGGTTTCATTTTCAGCTATACCAATTTTGTGCAAATGGTACTTTAAAGGACAGTGGCCAGTGACAATTCCTGTCATTATATTAAGATCCTTTTTGCTGAGAGCTAGTAACTCTTTGACGTTTGTCGAAGCTGGCGACACGAATTTCCGAGCTTGATTGAGGCCGGGAATATTTTTCCAATATGAGGATATGGCAGATTCCTCCCAGTTTTTGACCACCTCTTATAGTGGCTTTGTAGAAGACCACATGAAGGTTCCGGCCCGTGGTATAAAAGTTTAGCCCCTTTTTTTGCAATCATCAGCTTTCTCGTTTTCTAGGATTCCCTCGTTCCCTGGTACCCACCATAGGGTGACTTGGATTGCTTCGGATAGCAATTGGAGGGTCTCCCTGCAGTTCCAGACAAGCTTTGATGTACATGTGAAGGCATTCAATGCCTTTAAAGCTGCCTGGCTGTCTTTATCTAGGTTTATGTGAGCACAGAGATTTATTGCATAAATCTCGGCCTGAAAAATTGTGGCGCAGGTGCCTATGGATTCCTAAATTCGGCAATTTGGGCCAAGTACACCTACTACAGTTTCTCCTGTGTCCAATTTTGAACCATCAGTGAACCAGGACAAAGAATCCCTTACAACAGGTCTTTCCGTTGCCTATTCAAGGCGATTACCAATAACAACCTTATACTTCTGGTCAAAATTGTATTTTGTTGTCATCTTATCACAGACAGACAAGGCCAGTTTATCTGGTTGTGCTTCCCTTAGAATTTCCAAGTGGCCTACGAAATCTCCGGGCATAAAGTGTTTCGTTCTGCAGAGAGTCAGTGCCTGTTGCATCGCCTCTTTTTCCACCTGAATGTGTAGAGGTGTTAGCCCCAGAATCACTTCCATTGCTGCAGTCGGACAAGAACTCATAACACCTGTAATACAGAGGCAGGCCATGCGTTGTAGTTTCCGCAGGGATGCCTGTGCTGTGATTTTTTTCACTTTTGGCCACCATACAAGTGACGCGTAGGTGATCATGGGTCTTACAACACTAGTATAAGCCCAATAGGTCATTTTTGGCTGTAGTCCTTAGTTTTTACCCAGAAGCCGACGGCATGTGTTTAACGCTACTACTGATTTCTTTGTAATCTTGTTGATATGTGAGTTCCACGTGAGTTTTTGGTCTAAAATGATTCCTAGATACTTAACCTGTGTAGAAAACTCAATTCTCTAGTACCCTTCAAGTAGGGAGCTTGAAGATTTAGCTTCCTTCTCTTTGTGAAGGACACGATTGTAGTTTTGGTAGGGTTTACACTAAATTCATGTTCCAGGCACCACTTATGCACTAGATTTAGAGCTTTTTGTGTAAAGTACGAGATAGTAGTGTCACTACGTCCTCCGACCATAATTGCAACGTCGTCTGCATATCCGTTTGCAAAATAGCCAGCTTTATTGAGCCTATTCAGGAGGTCATCAATGACAATACACCAGAGTAAAGGTGATAGAACCCCATCTTGTGGGCATCCTCTATTGGTTTTTATCATTACTGATTCTCCTCCTATCGAGGCTATAATCGTTCGACTTTGCGGCATGGCTTTTATCCACTCCACTACTGCTGGGTCGAAACCTTTTGACCTAGCAGCTCTTTCAAAGGACTTATAGGAGGTGTTATCAAAGACACCCTCAATATCTATAAATATTCCCAGAGCTATTTCTTTTGCCATGAAGGTTTTCTCTATTTTATTGACAAGACTATGGAGAGCCGTAGTTGTCGATTTTGCTTCCTGGTAAGCAAATTGATTTACGTTTAGTGGTGAAGCAGTTATCACTTCATTCCTAAGGTATTGACCTTTTCCATACCATTCAGTATAAATGATGATAAACTAATGGGTCTGTATGACTTAGACTGGACGCTTGGACGCCCTCCACCTTTAGGTATAAAGACTACATAAGTTTTTCTCCACAATTTGGGAACTTTAGGCTTCCCTTGTATAGTTCGCAGAGTATTGGCAGTATATCCTTTATGCATTTCTGCAAAAGTGCCGGAAAAATGCCATCTCCACCAGGTGTCTTGTAGGGTTTGAAAGTATTTATCGCCCATTCAACTCTGTTTTCTGTAAAAATATTATTAGCAGTGTTAAGACTGTTATTTAAGCTTAGCTTAGTTGTAGCTCCGAAAGAGTTGTTCTCCTCCTCAACTGGCCACGACGATACTGGGAAGTGTGTGCTTAACAGAAGCTCCAGTGTTTCCTTTAAATTTGTCGTAAAGTCCCCGTCTGGTTTCTTTAGTAGGCCTATTTCATTCGTATGATCTTTTGATAGGACTTTTTGAAGGCGAGCTACCGTGGGCGTTTCTGATAAGCCCTCACAAAAACTACGCCATGCATTCCTTTTAGATAATGCGAATTTCTTTATTATATGAGGTTAGAGCACTTCTATATTGTTCCCAGCTCTCATCGCTGCCACTGGTTTTGGTTTTACTGTATAACCTTCTAACAGTGACCCTTTGTTAACTTAGCTCCTCGGTCCACCAAACTACTTTCCTAGTACTTTATCGAAGCTTTACTATACAGCTGTTTTTATATGCTGTGTGTAGCGCATTATGAAAGTCAATAGAGGCTGTTTCCAGTTCCTCAATTGTGTTTATATTAATTTTCGTAAGTTCTTCCACTTCACACTTTAAGTGGCCTTCGTACAAGACCCAGTCTGTTAGTTTCGGAATACGAATCGGAGTTTTAAGTTCTTTATTAGCTTCACGAAGTAAATGAATAATTTGCCTTTTCTTCACAAAGTTTTTATTAGCAAGATGTACATTTCGGCTACCTTGTAGCCATCTTCAGTTGTACAATGTCCTTAAAATTAAAAACAGCTTATATTTATACTTAATGTCTAGCGGTACAAATGGATTAACCAATCCGCTGCCTAATGGCAGTTACAATTCGGTTCTATGAACTTTAGTAAAGGATTATCTAATAGGGAAAAGTCTGTGTTTATTAAATGTGTACTGTGTTTTTTCATTGCTATTGCTTCTGACATATTTAATTTGTTGCTATTGCTGGATTTGATACACTCTACGTCATCTAAACTGAAATTATGGCCTGTGTTATGGTTGTGAAGAGCTATTGATGAATTAAAAATATTTTTGCTTTTCAAATGGTACATGTGTTCTTTGAATCGTGTATGTATTTTCCGTTTAGTTTGCCCTATGTATTTTAACTTACAGATTTTACATTCTATAGAATAAATTCCTGAGGATTCTAATTTATTTTTAGTTTCAAAATTTTTGTTCAACAGGTTCTTTACTTTGAAGTTATTATTGTAAGCTAAATTGATGCCGAATTTCTGGAAAATGTGTTGAAATTTGAATTCTGTATTTTTGCAATAGGTAAATTTACGAAATTTGTGATGTTGTACTTCTGGTTTTAAAGTGGTATGGTTTTGGAGAAAATTCTTTCGTTGTTGTTTCTTGACTAAGTTTTTAATTATGTCTGGTTCGTATCCATTAATTTTTGCTGCTTGTAAAATATATTCCATTTCTTTCTGGAATCTATCTTGGGTTAGTGGTATTTTAAACATCCTATTTATGAGGCTCTGGAATGCTGCAATTTTGTACTTGAAGGGTGTATTTGATGAAGCATGTATATATTTTTCTGTACTACTTGGTTTTCTGTAAATGTCGAATTCAAAGTTTTCGTTAGTTTTTATTATTTTTAGATACAAAAATGGCAGAGAGTTTTCTACTTCTAGTTCATGGGTAAATTTTATGGTTGGGTATTTGGAATTGATTATCTTTAGGAATTTATCTAGGTCGAAGTTAGAGTCTATGACTGCGAAAACATCATCTACGTACCGCATCCAAATTCTAGGGAAAATGTCGGATTTGTTTTTGAGTGTGGTTTCTAAATTGTTTAGGAATAAATCTGCTAGGAAAGGGGAGAGAGGATTACCCATAGCTGTGCCGAAGGTCTGTTGGTAAAAATTGTTATTGAAGCTGAAGGCATTCAATTCCATACAAGTTTTAGTCAGAAGGATGTATTCTTTAATTTTGTTTTCTTCTAGATTGGCTTGTTTGAGTTTGTTTTTTAAAATTTCGATGGTTTCTTGGATGGGAACATTTGGAAACAGGGCTGTTATATCGAAAGATACCAGTTTGTCACCTGGGTTTAAATTCAAATCTTTTAGTTTTTTAATTAGGTCGTCCGAATTCTTCAGGGAATGTTCCATCTCAAAATTTAGGTTAGTAAATTCTTTTACCAAGTGTTTAGCTAATAAATATGTAGGTGAATTAATGTTCGATACAATGGGTCTGAAACTATTATCTGTTTTGTGAATTTTCGGTAGACAGTACAGTTTTGATAAGTTGGGGTTCGGAGATTTTAGTTTGCGTTTTAATTCCTTGTTTAATATGTTGTTGCAGCTGTCTAGAACTTTGTTTACTCTATTAGTGTATGTGGTGATGGGGTTTTTTGACAATTTCTTATATGGGCCTTTTTCCAATAAGTTCTGGACTTGGTTGATATAATCTTCTTTATCTAATATAACTACCGCATTACCTTTGTCTGCTTTTAAGTATATGCAGTCTTTCTTCTGTAGTTTCTTTATTGTGCTGTACTCCTTTGCTTCTTCTGGTTTGGATGGAACCTGTTGAACAAAAATTTTGAAACTAAAAATAAATTAGAATCCTCAGGAATTTATTCTATAGAATGTAAAATCTGTAAGTTAAAATACATAGAACAAACTAAACGGAAAATACATACACGATTCAAAGAACACATGTACCATTTGAAAAGCAAAAATATTTTTAATTCATCAATAGCTCTTCACAACCATAACATAGGCCATAATTTCAGTTTAGATGACGTAGAGTGTATCAAATCCAGCAATAGCAACAAATTAAATATGTCAGAAGCAATAGCAATGAAAAAACACAGTACACATTTAATAAACACAGACTTTTCCCTATTAGATAATCCTTTACTAAAGTTCATAGAACCGAATTGTAACTGCCATTAGGCAGCGGATTGGTTAATCCATTTGTACCGCTAGACATTAAGTATAAATATAAGCTGTTTTTAATTTTAAGGACATTGTACAACTGAAGATGGCTACAAGGTAGCCGAAATGTACATCTTGCTAATAAAAACTTTGTGAAAAAAAGGCAAATTATTCATTTACTTCGTGAATCGAATTAAACTTCACGTAACTCAACAATAAACGTATTATCTTTATTAGCCTTTATCTCGAACCTTAAATATCTATGATCCGATATTGAGACATGCCAATTATATATTTCAGAGTTAATTTGAGGAGTGGCTAACGTAATGTCCAATACCTCACGCCTGTTTTTAGTTATAAAAGTGGTTTCTTTACCCCTATTTATTATATCTATGTTAATACTAGAAATAAATTCGAAAATGTACTCACCCCTTGTATTTATGTCCGTACTACCCCAAACTGTATGGTGTGCGTTTGCATCACATCCCAGGATGAAGTTTCTTTAAATTATTATTGGAAACATATGAAAACAACAATAACTAATTTTATAAACGCTTGTGACATTTGTCAAAGAGCGAAATATGCTACGAAAAACCATATGTCCCGTTCATGCTTACTGAAACAGCCTCACGACCTTTCCAGATAATACACGTAGATATCTTTATGTTTGATAATAAAAATTATCTTACTCTTGTAGATGCCTTTACAAAATTCGTACAAGCTATATTCATAGTAGGAAAAACTGCTATTCATACTAGTAATGCCTTAATAAAATATTTTGCTTCATTTGGCATACCCGAAAATTTAATTTTGGATAACGGCAAAGACTTCAATAATAACACAACCAAAGAACTTTTAAAACTGCATAAAATTAATGTGCATTTTACCACCGCTTTACATCACGGATCGAATTCCATTAAAGAACGATTTCATTCAACGGTAATTGAACATCTAAGGATTCTAAAAGAAATGTATCCGGACGATAACACTGATCAAATGCAATATGCAATAATTGGTTACAATAACTCTATTCACAGCGCTACAAATTACAACCCTTTGAATTAGCATTTGGACACACAAAATCCAGAAATCCAAACGAAATATTAATTCTCAATTCTTTTTACAACGATTACATTCAGAATCATAAAAAAAAATTAAAACATGTTTATCAAGAAGTCTCTGATAAACTACATTCCGATAAAAAGAAGATAATAACGAAACATAACACCCACGGTGATACAAATTACGCTTTTATAATAGGACAATCCGTTTATAAACAAAATCCTTTAAATAGAAGTATAAAGTCATTGAAATTTTTAGGACCATTTAAAATAACTAAACTTTTGGACAAAAATAAAGTTGAAATTTGCAATGAAAAGAAAAACAATAAGGTTGAAATTATACATTTAAAAGAACTGAGACAACCACCTGTTTCAGATCCCTTATCGTCATCATCACCACCGCAACTCTCGAAATTCCAAAATTCCACAACCTGAACAACAACCCTGGACTGTTACCATTAAAACCTGGACATGCTCAGATTAAAACAGATCAATGGACTTTCGCACAAATTTACGATATTACAGATATCATAAATGATTATATTAACTTACGTAATATAATAATATAACGTAAAAATAAAACATGAAATTGAAACCTCAAAACAAAATAAAGAAAATTATCAGATTACAACAATTTTGGAAGATAAAGTGTCATTACAAATTCAACAACTAAACCCATTATCGCATAGAAAAAGAGAGGTATAATCGATGGTCTCGGATCCGTAATAAAAACCATAACTGGCAATCTCGATCAAAACGATGCTGAAAATTACGATAAAGCTATATCAAGGCTGACGAACTATCAAAATAAATTTAAAACTATATTGTATGATCAAATAATTATCTTACAAACCTCAATATCAAAATTTGACAACAATATAAAAATTCTTTCAAAAAATCAAGAATCCCTTAATTCCAAAATTAACGAATTAGAAAAATTCATAAACAGTACATACATAAAAAGAGTTGAAACAGCTAAATGCTTTTTCCTCCAAACCGTCCTTACTCAATACATAACAAGCCAACAAATTATTTACGATTTATTAGAAAAAAATGAAGTGGCTATTTCCTTTTCGAAACTTAACACCTTTCATAATTGAATTATTGAACCAAAGGATTTACTATCTGAAATTATCCAAATAAATAAATTTTTAAACGACAATAAATTCCCATTTGAACCATCTTTAGAAAACCTTCTTTTATTCGAAAAAATTATTGAAATCAAAAGTTTTAGTAAAAATAATCAAATCACATTTTTAATCAAAATTCCAATAGTCAAAACTAAAAGCTTCACCTACTATCATCTATATCCTTTACCAGCCCCACATCAGAATATATTTAAAACCATTATACCCCGAAATAAATTCCTTGCTTCCAATGAGCATGCTTACGCATTCTTCGGGACCAAATGCCAGGAAATTGTCCCAGAAGAGTTCCTGTGTTATGAGGCGCATACAGCAACAATAATTGCCGACACCCCATGCGAAGTTCAACTATTGAATTAAATAAAAAATTCCACTAATTGCAAACAAATAGCCGTCAATATTCCAGACACCACCATTCGAAAAATTGAAGGACATCAATGGATCATCATCGCCCCGAACAGCATCGTAGCCACCCAAAGATGCGACAAAAACGTCGACAACATCCCTCTATATGGCAGCTACCTCCTTGAACTAAATAGTGAATGTGAAGTGAAACTGAAACATTCCGTGATCAAAACATATCAGTCCCAAAAAACAAATTTCAAAAACATTAATTTACCCAAAATACGCCTTTCGAACAATTTTAGTGATAAAGACATTTTTAATTTTAAAACATTTAAGTTAGATTCTGTAAACCTAGATGACACAGATCACATATTGTCCCTTATTAGTAAACATAAGAACAATTTAAAAGAAATAAATAATAAACCCATTTATTATAATAGAATAAGTATTTTTACCATTGTTTTGTATTGTATCATAATTATTTGTTTTGTATGTATAATACTATATTTTGTTAATAAAAGAAGGAAGTCCAGAACACTACAGCCAAAGAACATCGAGGCTTCAACGTCCGCACCCCCAACTATGTCATTTTCATCGAACTTTGTAGCTAAAACCCCATAGTTCTCATCTAAGGCCAGAGGAGTTAAGAAACACAATCTGCCTACTATCAACATGAACATGAAACCTCCTTGTATCTTGTCTTTTGTACTTTGTGACGAAGTGCTCGTCACAATGAAAACGTACCTGCCTTTCTCGTTGCTCCACCAAGTCACAAATACCGACTTCACGAGGTCCGAACAGCACACTAGGTTAAAACGAACCCGCCGTCCGAACCAGTAGCCGCCGACCGGTGTAAACAACTTCAGGAGGCTGTGCGACAACTCCAACAGTCAGCCGGATTCCCAAATAGCCACCGGGAAACACTTTGAAGAAAGCACATGGCATGGGACATAACCTTAAGACCACGTGGGTCAAAACTTTCACCAAAGTTAACCTACAACCACAATAATAAACACATTTTAACACTTACCGCTGTTACTTTTCCTTATCTTTTCTTGTTATTTTCACAGTTTCCAAATTTTCACAAAAACACCTGTTCGCCGAACCAGCGCGCGCGCACGACCGCAGTTCTGCCAACTTTGAACATAAACGCTTTGGGAGACAGAATTCCCATGATACATTTTTTAAAAATATGTAAATGAGATCAAATCGAATACCAAACACTGTAAAGCCAAGGGAAGTGATTTTGCGAATTTTTAAAATAAAACACAATTTATCAAACGAAAATAACAATACAAAAAATCAATCTGTCTCACTTTAAAATCAGTAGCTGCAGGTTTAATTAATTTTCGGGTATAAATACGACCGCCGGAGCCGTATTTCTTTAGTCTACGACGACTCAGTCTATGACGACTCAGTCTACGACGACTATAACGGCTAACAGCCAGCCGAGAAGAGTAGCAGTCCGTTTCTGCTCCGTACCGTTCCGAATCGAGTTTTTTTTTGTCGGAGAAGAACCGTTGGTGGCCCCTCACCGCAAACTCCGTCGACAGCTGAGTAGAACCGCGGTCAGTTTGTCACTTGTCTCACTTCCTACGGCTCAGTAAAAACTAGGTGTAGTAATTTTAGTACAATAAAATATTAAACTTACTCTTGTCTGTCTGTGCTAAACCTTGGCCCGACCGACCTAGAGCTCCCGTGGCATACGTCACTTTCCTCACAGGATCCGCAGATTGGCGCCCGAGAAGAACTTGACATCCTGTAAGAGAACCCACGACATCGCGGACCAACAACATCCCTCAGCGGCCCAAGTGATCGTCGCAAATTGGCGGCCCGACAAGGGACACGTCACAACTTCTAACCCGAATAAAGAACGTAGATTAGACCCGTTGTAATTTTAATTCTTTTTAAAAACTTACTTTCCCGGGGAACAAACAAAATTAGCTAAAAGAAAACATTGCAATAAAAAATTCTTCCCCGATCATTCTGACTGTCATTCATTTTTAGAACACTATAGAAAAAACTGTTTCACAAAAACAATCGCTACGCACAACCAAATGACTCGAGCGAGGTCAAACTCGTACTGAAGGTGGATAACATTGTTCCTCTGCCGCCCCACCAAGCCCCGCGCTTCCACTGTTGCCAGATCAAACTAAACGTTGCCAGTCTCATTACTTAATTTACACGTACAACGTATTCATCAAGAATAGGTAAAATCTGACTTCATTTTTGTAAAAAATCATATAAATATTTGCTTCCGCGCCCGAATTTTTCATCATATTTTAGCTAAAAGAAAACATTGCAACAAGAAAATTGCTATTTCAAGTATGGTAGGTATTCTAGACTCCAGCCCATGTAGCTTACATTATACAACGTATTCATTAAAATGACACCCGAAATTTAAATGTTTATTATCTGATTGGTACCACGTTTCAGACACTTTTGCATGTCCAATGCTTAAAACCATCCAGACTATAGATCATAAAGCATGAATATGAATGTTTTAACAAAAATATTCATTTCAAGAATAGGTACAATCTGACTTTATTTTTGTAAAAAATCATATAAATATTTGCTTCCGCGCCCAAATTTTATAATTCTTCATCATATTTTAGCTAAAAGACAAAATTGCAACAAGAAAATTGCTATTTCAAGTGTGGTAGGTATTCTAGAATCCAGCCCATGTAGCTTACAATATATAAAGTATTCATGAAGAATAGGTAAAATCTGACTTATTTTTTGAAAAAAATCATATAAATATTTGCTTCTGCGCCAGAATTTTATAATTCTTCATAATATTTTAGCTAAAAGAAAACATTGCAACAAGACAATTGCTATTTCAAGTGTGGTAGGTGTTCTAAAATCCAGCCCATGTAGCTTACAATATACAACGTATTCATTAAGAATAGGTACAATCTGACTTTATTTTTGTAAAAAATCATACAAATATTTGCTTCCGCGCCCGAATATTATAATTCTTCATCATATTTTAGCCAAAAGACAACATTGCAACAAGAAAATTGCTATTTCAAGTGTGGTAGGTGTTCTAAAATCCAGCCCATCTAGATTACAATATACAACGTATTATCAAGAATAGGTAAAATCTGACTTTATCTTTGTAAAAAATCATATAAATATTTGCTTCTACGCCCAAATTTTATAAATCTTCATAATATTTTAGCTAAAAGAAAACATTGCAACAAGAAAATTGCTATTTCACGTGTGGTACGTATTCTAGAATCCAGCCCATGTAGCATACAATATACAACATATTCATCAAAAAAAGGTAAAATCGGACTTTATTTTTGTAAAAAATCATATAAATGTTTGCTTCCGCGCCAGAATTTTATAATTCTTCATCATATTTTAGCTAAAAGTAAACATTGCAACAAGAAAATATTTATTTCAAGTGTGATAGGTATTCTAGAATCCAGCCCATGTAGCTTAAAATATACAACTTATTCATCAAGAAAAGGTAAAATCTGACTTTATTTTTGTAAAAAATCATTTAAATATTTGCTTTTGCGCCCGAATTTTATAATTCTTCAACATATTTTAGCTAAAAGAAAACATTGCAACAACACAATTGCTATTTCAAGTGTGGTAGGTGTTCTAAAATCCAGCCCATGTAGCTTACAATATACACCGTATTCATTAAGAATAGGTAAAATTTGACATTGTTTTTGTAAAAAATCATATAAATATTTGCTTCCGCGCCCGAATTTTATAATTCTTCAACATATTTAAGCTAAAAGAAAACATTGCAACATGAAAATTGCTATTTTAAGTGTGGTAGGTGTTCTAAAATACAGCCCATGTAGCTTACAATATACAACGTATTCATCAAGAATAGGTAAAATCTGACTTTATTTTTCTAAAAAATCATATAAATATTTGCTTCCGCGCCCGAATTTCATAACTTTTCATCATATTTTAGCTAAAAGAAAACATTGCAACAAGAAAATTGTTATTTCAAGTGTGGTAGGTATTCTAGAATCCAGCCCATGTAGCTTACAATATATAACGTATTCATTAAAATGACACCTGAATATTAAATGTTTATTATCAGATTGGGACCACGTGTTGGTCACTTTTGCATGTCCAATGCTTAAAACCATCCATAGAATAGATCCTAAAGCTTCCTTCAACATATTTTAGTTAAAAGAAAACATTACAACAATAAAAATTGCTATTTTAAGTGTGGTAGGTATTCTAGAATCCAGCCCATGTAACTTACAATATAAAACGTATTCACCAAAAATAGGTAAAACCTGACTTTATTTTTGTAAAAAATCATATAATTATTTGCTTCCGCGCCCGAATTTTATAATTCTTCATCATATTTTAGCTAAAAGACAACATTGCAACAAGAAAATATTTATTTCAAGTGTGGTAGGAATTCTAGAATCCAGCCCATGTAGCTTACAATATACAACCTATTCATCAAGAAAAGGTAAAATCTGACTTTATTTTTGTAAAAAATCATTTAAATATTTGCTTCCGCGCCCGAATTTTATAATTTTTCAACATATTTTAGCTAAAAGAAAACATTGCAACAAGACAATTGCTATTTCAAGTGTGGTAGGTGTTCTAAAATCCAGCCCATGTAGCTTACAATATACAACATATTCATTAAGAATAGGTTAAATCTGACATTGTTTTTTTAAAAAGCCATATAAATATTTGCTTCCGCGCCCGAATTTTATAATTCTTCATCATATTTAAGCTAAAAGACAACATTGCAACAAGAAAATTGCTATTTCAAGTGTTGTAGGTATTCTAGAATCCAGCCCATGTAGCTTACAATATACAAAGTATTCATGAAGAATAGGTAAAATCAAACTTTATTTTTGTAAAAAATCATATAAATATTTGCTTCTGCGCCCGAATTTTATTAATCTTCATAATATTTTAGCTAAAAGAAAACATTGCAACAAGAAAATTGCTATTTCACGTGTGGTAGGTATTCCAGAATCCAGCCCATGTAGCATACAATATACAACGTATTCATCAAAAAAAGGTAAAATCGGACTTTATTTTTGTAAAAAATCATATAAATATTTGCTTCCGCGCCCGAATTTTATAATTCTTCATCATATTTTATCCAAAAGAAAACATTGCAACAAGAAAATTGCTATTTCAAGTGTCGTAGGTATTCTAGAATCCAGCCCATGTAGCTTACAATATACAACCTATTCATCAAGAATAGGTAAATTCTGACTTTATTTTTGTAAAAAATCATTTAAATATTTGCTTTTGCGCCCGAATTTTATAATTCTTTATCATATTTAAGCTAAAAGAAAACATTGCAACAAGAAAATAGCTATTTCAAGTTTGGTAATTATTCTAGAAACAGCCCATGTAGCTTACAATATACAAAGTATTCATGAAGAATAGGTAAAATCTGACTTTATTTTTTTAAAAAATCATATAAATATTTGCTTCCGCGCCCGAATTTTATAATTCTTTATCATATTTAAGCTAAAAGAACACATTGCAACAAGAAAATATTTATTTCAAGTGTGGTAGGAATTCTAGAATCCAGCCCATGTAGCTTACAATATACAACCTATTCATCAAGAAAAGGTAAAATCTGACTTTATTTTTGTAAAAAATCATTTAAATATTTGCTTCCGCGCCCGAATTTTATAATTTTTCAACATATTTTAGCTAAAAGAAAACATTGCAACAAGACAATTGCTATTTCAAGTGTTGTAGGTATTCTAGAATCCAGCCCATGTAGCTTACAATATACAACATATTCATTAAGAATAGGTTAAATCTGACATTGTTTTTTTAAAAAGCCATATAAATATTTGCTTCCGCGCCCGAATTTTATAATTCTTCATCATATTTAAGCTAAAAGACAACATTGCAACAAGAAAATTGCTATTTCAAGTGTTGTAGGTATTCTAGAATCCAGCCCATGTAGCTTACAATATACAAAGTATTCATGAAGAATAGGTAAAATCAAACTTTATTTTTGTAAAAAATCATATAAATATTTGCTTCTGCGCCCGAATTTTATAAATCTTCATAATATTTTAGCTAAAAGAAAACATTGCAACAAGAAAATTGCTATTTCACGTGTGGTAGGTATTCCAGAATCCAGCCCATGTAGCATACAATATACAACGTATTCATCAAAAAAAGGTAAAATCGGACTTTATTTTTGTAAAAAATCATATAAATATTTGCTTCCGCGCCCGAATTTTATAATTCTTCATCATATTTTATCCAAAAGAAAACATTGCAACAAGAAAATTGCTATTTCAAGTGTCGTAGGTATTCTAGAATCCAGCCCATGTAGCTTACAATATACAACCTATTCATCAAGAATAGGTAAATTCTGACTTTATTTTTGTAAAAAATCATTTAAATATTTGCTTTTGCGCCCGAATTTTATAATTCTTTATCATATTTAAGCTAAAAGAAAACATTGCAACAAGAAAATAGCTATTTCAAGTTTGGTAATTATTCTAGAAACAGCCCATGTAGCTTACAATATACAAAGTATTCATGAAGAATAGGTAAAATCTGACTTTATTTTTTTAAAAAATCATATAAATATTTGCTTCCGCGCCCGAATTTTATAATTCTTTATCATATTTAAGCTAAAAGAACACATTGCAACAAGAAAATTGCTATTTCAAGTGTGGTAGGTGTTCTAAAATCCTGCCCATGTAGCTTACAATATAAAACGTATTCATCAATAATAGGTAGAATCTGACTTTATTTTTGTAAAAAATCATATAAATATTTGCTTCCGCGCCCGAATTTTATAATTCTTTATCATATTTAAGCTAAAAGAAAACATTGCAACAAGAAAATTGCTATTTCAAGTGTGGTAGGTGTTCTAAAATCCAGCCCATGTAGCTTACAATATACAACGTATTCATCAAGAATAGGTAAAATCTAACATTGTTTTTTTAAAAAATCATATAAATATTTGCTTCCGCACCCGAATTTTATAATTCTTCATCATATTTAAGCTAAAAGACAACATTGCAACAAGAAAATTGCTATTTCAAGTGTGGTAGGTATTCTAGAATCCAGCCCATGTAGCTTACAATATACAAAGTATTCATTAAGAATAGGTGAAATCTGACTTTATTTTTGTAAAAAATCATATAAATATTTGTTTCTGCGCCCGAATTTTATAAATCTTCATAATACTTTAGCTAAAAGAAAACATTGCAACAAGAAAATAGCTATTTCATGTGTTTTAGGTATTCTAAAATCCAGCCCATGTAGCATACAATATACAACGTATTCATCAAAAAAAGGTAAAATCGGACTTTATTTTTGTAAAAAATCATATAAATATTTGCTTCCGCGCTCGAATTTTATAATTCTTCATCATATTTCAGCTAAAAGTGTAACAGTACGTACCCACCTCCTCCGTATATACAATTATATTTTAGCCAAAGATCATCTAGTGGAAGGTTTAACTTACCCTACGTTGTGTTTATTTAAATAAGTAACCCTTCATCGTCGTAATACAGAGTAGCTGTTAAGAGTGGAGGAATCGGGACAGGTATTTGATAAAATAAAAGAATAATATTCACTCCAAAAGACAGACAAAATATCTATCTTGTGCATTCATTTATAATAAAGAAATTCGTAGTGTGCTGTGGAATATTACGCTCTCTGGTATTCATCTTATGAACCTGAGGGAAACCACAGCCAAAACCCCAGGTAGAGAGACAATTTGACAAGATAACAATTATATAAAAATATTGTATTCAATTCAGAAAGATTTGTCCCAATAATTTATTATAACTATTTATGGTAGAATTGAGTTATTGTAACCAAACTTATATTGGAAGTCATTGACAGTTCTAAGTGTGTGTGTGTGTTGGTTTGCGTGGGTTTTATTATTTATTGCAGAGCCGGAATACCGTTGCTCTGATATCTTTTGTTTCTGGGGGCGCTCGGCATTGCCTGAGGGCCGTAGTTTTAGGGTAGACACCCAGCTGAGCTGACGAGTCTAAAGCGATTACCACTGAGTGGTCGCACGCTCCTCGTGGTGCCGGTGCCGCAACACGGTTGTGTATTGTTTATTTATACCCAAGTGAACGTTCGTTCGTGCTGATACGGCACATTCTTGAGTCTGAGAGTTTGTGCAGAGCACAAAGTCTCGCAAATTACAACTGTTAGACAACCAATATTAGATCAGTCATGTTTAGTAAAAATATTATATCATTGTGACAACCATAATTAACATTTATATAAAAATGTAGCAAACACATACCTAGCTTGTCCGAGTCGCCACGAAGTCGTTGGGAATTTAATAGTATTTGATACAGATTCGGGGACGGTTTTAGAGTATGCACTAGGTCGTCTTGGTGCAGTGACAGAGTCACCGCTGCGTCAGAGACGATATAGTGTGGAGGAATACTTATCACGGTGCAGTGACAGAGCCACCGCTGCGTCATGACAGTGGTTTCAGAGGACACCAGATCGTCTTGGTGCAGTGACAGAGCCACCGCTGCGTCAGAGACGAGTCTAGCGTGGAGGAATACTTATCATGGTGCAGTGACAGAGCCACCGCTGCGTCATGACAGTGGTTTCAAAGGGTAGGTGTGGTCTCACCTCGGACAAGCCAAGCATGAGTGGAGCCCTGGAACCGACTCCTCGAGCTCAACTTTTGACTCGAGTTTTATACGAAAATATCCCTCTTCACTCCTTCAGGACTATGGTGTGTCGGGGGTAGTCCACGATCCAAGCACGTGATCGTAGAGGCTTCTACAATATTTTGAATATTTCATCTCACTTGGCTGCACGCTAACTTCTTTGTCTTAATCCCTATGTGAATGAAAGAATGTATAAAATAAACAGTTCGCGCGTGCTACGGGATTCCACCTCAGGAGTGTTGTTTCAAGTGGCTGCGTACCTTACACTAATATTTCCTATCTTGGCCTGCATAGAAACGTAAACAAATAATCATAGACTTGTGTATAATAAAGAGTTCATTAATACTTTGGTTACACTGTTCAGGTTAAAAGTATAAATGAATCTCACAAAAATTCCTGTATGAAATTATTATTAAAATGTTTATATTATAATAAGGGTTATTTCTAATATTATTAATAACAAAATTATACATGCGAGCAGTACTGGTTCAAACTCCCCCAGATATTTAATTGTATTCGCCAACAAACAGGTGAGCAGATACATTAAATATCTCAAGCATTATTATTTTGTTAGTTTGTACTCATGTCCATGTATTAGCTCATAATTATTTTCTTCTACCGTGCAACAAAATAGAAATAATGAGATAAAGTTTGGGTTTCTATTTTTTGTTGTTTAATGAAACTAAGGATGATACTTGAAGATACATATTTTTCTTATTTAACAATTGGTTTGTATTTATAACAAAGGAGCTACTATTAACAATTTTTCTTATTTTACCACTATATGTTGTCAATAATCACTGTTGTTCCCATGATGTTCCTTCCGTGATGTTTTTCTGAAAGCCGGAAATGTTGAAGCTGAAGGGGTTCTAGATTGTTGATAAATTTTTTGTATTTATTTTTTTTAAATGTTTGTTCTTGTACAGCTGTTGTCGAGAGAGGCGTCGTTGTTGATGTTTCTGGAGATGTAATTTTATTCACCCCTCCTACAGCTTATTATTTTATTGGTGTTTTGCTCAACATGAATGATACTGATTTCTACTGAGTTATAGATGAAATCCGAGTTTGTTCAATGTACTGACATTAGTAGTCGCTTATTCATTATTGTTTTGAATGTCAATAATTTTATTTAATTTTGTGCCTTCTTAATTTTTGTTTATAGATGTTTACACTCCCCCGATAATATACAACATTTGTAAACTTTTCAATCTTTGTTACTTCTGAGATATGATGACGATATATGTTATTTTCTTTGCTGGTTACATATTATCCTCAAAATATTTAATCGATTTGATAACGTAAATAGAACATTTTTTTTTTTAATATTTCATTACACTACACTGAACTATATTTCACTGATATATATTTCATTGCACTAAATTGCACTACGAATATATAATATTGACTTACCCTTCACATTGTTGAGTAGAATAAATTAATAGTAATAATCCTTTACCAAATATTAGATTGAATTTTACTCTTCAGCTAAAGCTGAACAATACTATTATTGAAATTTTGTGATAGTTGAACTTCATAGTATTTTTTTTTTATAGTTTGTAATTAATTTAACACATCTTGAGGGTGTAATTTTCTCAAAAGTCTGCAAAGTAAATTCCGAACGTTTAGTTGTTCCCCTGTACTGAATTATTTTATTGTTTTCATTACAATTCCTTACGTTTCTAACTGATTCTCGAATTTCTCTAATACAATTTATATAATATTTAAAAATTGCTGTTACTGTCATCTTTATGCACTATCCTTGTTTATTTAGTAGGTCACAAAAGATACTTCTTCCAAAAGTCGGGCTAATTTTCTTTCTGACTACCTACGGGTGTGTTTGGGGTCAGTGCACTCCCCCGAAGTGATAATTTTTTTGTGATGTTTGTAATTCGATCTCTTTCTTCGACACGTCTTGTTTTTGAATTTCATCCCAAACTTGCAGTGATTCTTGTTGTTTGTTTATTATACCACACTTTAACTACCGTGACACTACGAACACTTGAAACATCAGCTGTTTAATTTTTACTGTGTTATTTTAAAATCTTTACTAACTCAGGTCAAAGGACCTTTTTAAAAGTTATGGATTGTTTCACGATATAAGGGAATGTATCTGAGTTAATAATATTAATTTTTTTTCATCGTTACTTACAAGCATATTTCAATTTGTTTCTAAAATTTAAATTTATATAAATAATGTGTTTTTTTTTTCCACAAAATAAATTAGAATATCTTTTTATAAACAAACATACAATTTTAATCAGATAAATTTTTATTTTAACAAAAATAAAAATTGTTATCGTTATTATTATTTTTCTTTTTATTTGTTTCTAATCTTTACGAAAGTTTATGTTTAACTCTCTCTCCGTTTATTTTCTATGATATTTATTGTCAACGGAAATTTATTTCTAGATCAAAGGTCTCGTAACTTTATGACAAGTTTTACTTGAATTTTAATAGTAAACAGATCAACACCTCTGAGTGTTTCGGATCACACTGATGCAGCGATTTTTTTAATTAACGTATGATTTATCGATACTGGGATTTGAACCACAGATTTCACACTATCTTCAATTTAAATAATCGAATTCAATTTTAGTTTCGAAACGGGAAACAAGCTTTAAATGATATTTAGTCAGTGTCAAATGATTATTAAATTCTAAAGATCAATTCAACTTTTTTTTTTATTAATTTGATTTATTCCGTTATTTGCTTCTAAACATCTGGTTATTATATTACAACTCGAGATGTCTGGGTCAATCCCATATACTACGAAACAAACTATGCTGGCGCGCTGATCCGATTCCGAAATTTAAGATTTCACAAAACGCGCTCAATTTATTAATTGGTAAATATCACTCTTCTATCAAACATTCTGTCCTCTCCCCCAAATAACAGCTTTCAAAACTCTGTATCCTGGTCACGGCACCATTTTTGTAACAGTACGTACCCACCTCCTCCGTATATACAATTATATTTTAGCCAAAGATCATCTAGTGGAAGGTTTAACTTACCCTACGTTGTGTTTATTTAAATAAGTAACCCTTCATCGTCGTAATACAGAGTAGCTGTTAAGAGTGGAGGAATCGGGACAGGTATTTGATAAAATAAAAGAATAATATTCACTCCAAAAGACAGACAAAATATCTATCTTGTGCATTTATTTATAATAAAGAAATTCGTAGTGTGCTGTGGAATATTACGCTCTCTGGTATTCACCTTATGAACCTGAGGGAAACCACAGCCAAAACCCCAGGTAGAGAGACAATTTGACAAGATAACAATTATATAAAAATATTGTATTCAATTCAGAAAGATTTGTCCCAATAATTTATTATAACTATTTATGGTAGAATTGAGTTATTGTAACCAAACTTATATTGGAAGTCATTGACAGTTGTAAGTGTGTGTGTGTTGGTTTGCGTGGGTTTTATTATTTATTGCAGAGCCGGAATACCGTTGCTCTGATATCTTTTGTTTCTGGGGGCGCTCGGCATTGCCTGAGGGCCGTAGTTTTAGGGTAGACACCCAGCTGAGCTGACGAGTCTAAAGCGATTACCACTGAGTGGTCGCACGCTCCTCGTGGTGCCGGTGCCGCAACACGGTTGTGTATTGTTTATTTATACCCAAGTGAACGTTCGTTCGTGCTGATACGGCACATTCTTGAGTCTGAGAGTTTGTGCAGAGAACTGTTAGACAACCAATATTAGATCAGTCATGTTTAGTAAAAATATTATATCATTGTGACAACCATAATTAACATTTATATAAAAATGTAGCAAACACATACCTAGCTTGTCTGAGTCGCCACGAAGTCGTTGGGAATTTAATAGTATTTGATACAGATTCGGGGACGGTTTTAGAGTATGCACTAGGTCGTCTTGGTGCAGTGACAGAGCCACCGCTGCGTCAGAGACGATATAGTGTGGAGGAATACTTATCACGGTGCAGTGACAGAGCCACCGCTGCGTCATGACAGTGGTTTCAGAGGACACCAGATCGTCTTGGTGCAGTGACAGAGCCACCGCTGCGTCAGAGACGAGTCTAGCGTGGAGGAATACTTATCATGGTGCAGTGACAGAGCCACCGCTGCGTCATGACAGTGGTTTCAAAGGGTAGGTGTGGTCTCACCTCGGACAAGCCAAGCATGAGTGGAGCCCTGGAACCGACTCCTCGAGCTCAACTTTTGACTCGAGTTTTATACGAAAATATTTTTCTTCACTCCTTCAGGACTATGGTGTGTCGGGGGTAGTCCACGATCCAAGCACGTGATCGTAGAGGCTTCTACAATATTTTGAATATTCCATCTCACTTGGCTGCACGCTAACTTCTTTGTCTTAATCCCTATGTGAATGAAAGAATGTATAAAATAAACAGTTCGCGCGTGCTACGGGATTCCACCTCAGGAGTGTTGTTTCAAGTGGCTGCGTACCCTACACTAATATTTCCTATCTTGGCCTGCATAGAAACGTAAACAAATAATCATAGATTTGTGTATAATAAAGAGTTCATTAATACTTTGGTTACACTGTTCAGGTTAAAAGTATGAATGAATCTCACAAAAATTCCTGTGTGAAATTATTATTAAAATGTTTATATTATAATAAGGGTTATTTCTAATATTATTAATAACAAAATTATACATGCGAGCAGTACTGGTTCAAAAGAAAACATTGCAACAAGAAAATATTTATTTCAAGTGTGGTAGGTATTCTAGAATCCAGCCCATGTAGCTTACATTATAAAACTTATTCATCAAGAAAAGGTAAAATCTGACTTTATTTTTGTAAAAAATCATTTAAATATTTACTTCCGCGCCCGAATTTTATAATTCTTCAACATATTTTAGCTAAAAGAAATCATTGCAACAAGACAATTGTTATTTCAAGTGTGGTAGGTGTTCTAAAATCCAGCCCATGTAGCTTACAATATACAACGTATTCATTAAGAATAGAAAAAATCTGACATTGTTTTTGTATAAAATCATATAAATATTTGCTTCCGCGCCCGAATTTTATAATTCTTCATCATATTTAAGCTAAAAGAAAACATTGCAACAAGAAAATTGCTATTTCAAGTGTGGTAGGTGTTCTAAAATCCAGCCCATGTAGCTTACACTATAGAACGTAGTCAGCAAGAATAGGAAAAATCTGACTTTATTTTTGTAAAAAATCATATAAATATTTGCTTCCGCGCCCGAATTTTATAATTCTTTATCATATTTAAGCTAAAAGAACACATTGCAACAAGACAATTGCTATTTTTAGTGTGGTAGGTGTTCTAAAATCCAGCCCATGTAGCTTACAATATACAACGTATTCATCAATAATAGGTAGAATCTGACTTTATTTTTGTAAAAAATCATATAAATATTTGCTTCCGCGCCCGAATTTTATAATTCTTTATCATATTTAAGCTAAAAGAAAACATTGCAACAAGAAAATTGCTATTTCAAGTGTGGTAGGTGTTCTAAAATCCAGCCCAGGTAGCTTACAATATACAACGTATTCATCAAGAATAGGTAAAACCTGACATTATTTTTGTAAAAAATCATATGAATATTTGCTTCCGCGCCCAAATTTTATAACTTTTCATCATATTATAGCTAAAAGAAAACATTGAAACAAGAAAATTGCTATTTCAAGTGTGGTAGGTACTCTAGAATCCGGCCCATGTAACTTACAATATACAAGGTATTCATTAAAATGACACCTGAATATTGAATGTTTATTATCTGATTGGTACCACGTTTTGGTCACTTTTGCATGTCTAATGCTTAAATCCATCCATGGTATAGATCCTAAAGCATGAATATGAATGTTTTAACAAAAATATCCATTTCAAGAACAGGTGAAATCTGACTTAATTTTTGTAAAAAATTATATAAATATTTGCTTCCGTGCCCGAATTTTATAATTCATTTTCATATTTTAGCAAAAATTAAACATTGCAACAAGAAAATTGCTATTTCAAGTGTGGTAAGTATTCTAGAATCCAGCTATTGTAGCTTACAACATACAACGTATTCATCAAGAATAGGTAAAATCTGACTTTATTTTTGTAAAAAATCCTATAAATTTTTGCTTCCGCGCCCGAATTTTATAATTCTTTATCATATTTTAGCTAAAAGGAAACATTGCAACAAGAAAATTGCTATTTCAAGTGTGGTAGGTATTCTAGAATCCAGCCCATGTAGCTTACAATATACAAGGTATTCATTAAAATGACACCTGAAAATTGAATGTTTATTATCTGATTGGTACCACGTTTTGGTTACTTTTGCATGTCCAATGCTTAAAACCACCCATAGTATAGATCCTAAAACATGAATGTGAATGTTTTAACAAAAATATCCACTGCAAGAATAGGTAAAATCTGACTTAATTTTTGTAAAAAATCATATAAATATTTGCTTCCGCGCCCGAATTTTTTAAATTTTCATCATATATTAGCTAAAAAAAATATTGCAACAAGAAAATTGCTATTTCAAGTGTGGTAGGTATTCTAGAATCCAGACCATGTAGCTTACTATATACAACGTTTTCATTAAAATGACACCCTAAAATTGAATGTTTATTATCTGATTTTATATTTTAGCTAAAAGAAAACATTGCAACAAGAAAAGTGCTATTTCAAGTGTGGTAGATATTCTAAAATCTGGCCAGTGTTGCTTACAATATACGACGTATTCATTAAAATGACATCCGAAAATTGAATGTTAATTATCTGATTGGTACCACGTTCTGGTTACTTTTGCATGACCAATGTTTAAAACTATCCATAGTATAGATCATAAAGCATGAATATGAATGTTTTAACAAAAATATCCATATAGGTAAAATCTGCCATTATTTTTGTGAAAAATCATATAAATATTTGCTTCCACGCCCGAATTTTATAATTCTTCAACATATTTTAGCTAAAAAAAAACATTGCAACAATAAAATTGCTATTTCAATTATGGTAGGTATTCTAGAATCCAGCCCATGTAGCTTACAATATACAACGTATTCAATAAAAAGACACCCGAAAATTTAATGTTTATTATCTGATTGGTACCACGTTTTGGTCACTTTTGCATGTCCAATGCTTAAAACCATCCATAGTATAGATCCTAAAGCATGAATATGAATATTTTAACAAAAATATCCATTTCAAGAATTGGTAAAATCTGACTTTATTTTTGTAAAAAATCATATAATTATTTGCTTCCGCGTCCGAATTTTATAATTCTTCATTATATTTTAGCTGAAAGAAAACATTGCAACCAGAAAATTGCTATTTCAAGTGTGGTAGGTATTCTAGAATCCAGCTATTGTAGCTTACAACATACAACGTATTCATCAAGAATAGGTAAAATCTGACTTTATTTTTGTAAAAAATCCTATAAATTTTTGCTTCCGCGCCCGAATTTTATAATTCTTTATCATATTTTAGCTAAAAGGAAACATTGCAACAAGAAAATTGCTATTTCAAGTGTGGTAGGTATTCTAGAATCCAGCCCATGTAGCTTACAATATACAAGGTATTCATTAAAATGACACCTGAAAATTGAATGTTTATTATCTGATTGGTACCACGTTTTGGTTACTTTTGCATGTCCAATGCTTAAAACCACCCATAGTATAGATCCTAAAACATGAATGTGAATGTTTTAACAAAAATATCCACTGCAAGAATAGGTAAAATCTGACTTAATTTTTGTAAAAAATCATATAAATATTAGCTTCCGCGCCCGAATTTTTTAAATTTTCATCATATATTAGCTAAAAAAAATATTGCAACAAGAAAATTGCTATTTCAAGTGTGGTAGGTATTCTAGAATCCAGCCCATGTAGCTTACAATATACAACGTTTTCATCAAAATAACACCCTAAAATTGAATGTTTATTATCTGATTTTATATTTTAGCTAAAAGAAAACATTGCAACAAGAAAAGTGCTATTTCAAGTGTGGTAGGTATTCTAAAATCTGGCCAGTGTTGCTTACAATATACGACGTATTCATTAAAATGACATCCGAAAATTGAATGTTAATTATCTGATTGGTTTCACGTTCTGGTTACTTTTGCATGACCAATGTTTAAAACTATCCATAGTATAGATCATAAAGCATGAATATGAATGTTTTAACAAAAATATCCATATAGGTAAAATCTGACATTATTTTTGTGAAAAATCATATAAATATTTGCTTCCGCGCCCGAATTTTATAATTCTTCAACATATTTTAGCTAAAAAAAAACAATGCAACAATAAAATTGCTATTTCAATTATGGTAGGTATTCTAGAATCCAGCCCATGTAGCGTACAATATACAACGTATTCAATAAAAAGACACCCGAAAATTTAATGTTTATTATCTGATTGGTACCACGTTTTGGTCACTTTTGCATGTCCAATGCTTAAAACCATCCATAGTATAGATCCTAAAGCATGAATATGAATATTTTAACAAAAATATCCATTTCAAGAATTGGTAAAATCTGACTTTATTTTTGTAAAAAATCATATAATTATTTGCTTCCGCGTCCGAATTTTATAATTCTTCATTATATTTTAGCTAAAAGAAAACATTGCAACCAGAAAATTGCTATTTCAAGTGTGGTAGGTATTCTAGAATCCAGTCCATGTAGCTTACAATATACAACGTATTTATCAAGAATAGGTAAAATCTGACTTTACTTTTGTAAAAAATCAAATAAATATTTGCTTCCGCGCCCGAATTTTATAATTCTTTACCATATTTTAGCTAAAAAAAAAACATTGCAGCAAGAAAATTCCTATTTCAAATGTGGTAGTTATTCTAGAATCTAGCCCATGTAGCTTACAATATACAACGTATTCATCAAGAATAGGTAAAATCTGACTTTATTTTTGAAAAAAATCATATAAATATTTGCTTTCGTGCCCGAATTTTATAACTCCTCATCATATTTTAGCTAAAAGAAAACATTGCAACAAGAAAATTGCTATTTCAAATGTGGTAGGTATTCTAGAATCCAGCCCATGTAGCTTACAATTTACAACATATTCATTAAAATGACACCCGAAAATTTAATGTTTATTATCTGATTGGTACCACGTTTTGGTCACTTTTGCATGTCCAATGCTTAAAGCCATCCATATATATTAGCAAAGAACCACCATTTTACAAGACTAATACAATGAGCAAAAAAAAAATTTTTTTTCAACTAGTGGTTCTCAAAATACGGGACACAACTTTCTTATTTTAAATGGGAACGTATGTTTATTTTTAGTTTATTCGATAGAGTATTTTTTTCTGAATTCAGCGATATGTACTTATCATATACTAATATAACGAAATAATTGAGACAAATGCATGTTCAATTTATATGTATTTTATTTATATCTGGCTGAAGCAAGAGTGCTATGGTTACACATCATAGACATAATGTTCTGTCTAACATTGTTTGATTATTTTTTGTTAAATTTTATTTTCTTAAACTGTCAGTTTTAGGAAGAAAATGAATTGTTTTCTATCCAAAGCACTCTTATTTCAACCAGATATAAATAAAATACAAATAAATCTACCATGCATTTTTCTCAGTTATTTTGTTATATTAGTATATGATCTATTTATATCGTTGAATTCAGAAAAAAATACTGTATCGAATAACCTAAAAATAAACATACGTTCCCATTTAAAACAAGAAAGTTGTGTCCCGTATTTTGAGAACCACTGGTCGAAAAAAAATTATTTTTTTTTGCTCATTGTATTAGTCTTGTAAAATGGTGTTTCTTTGCTAATTTAACCAACCTCATAGGTCTTATAGTTCTCGAGATAGCAATGGTGGCACGCTTAAATGGAACACCCTGTAGATCCTAAAGCATGAATATGAATATTTTAACAAAAATATCCATTTCAAGAATAGGTAAAATCTGATTTTTTTTTGTAAAAAATCATATAAATATTTACTTCCGCGCCTGAATTTTATAATTCTTGTAAGCGCAATGATCTCACGGTACTTTAAAATTTACCTAGAAATACCTAGAATCTCCAAAACTATTAGCACGTCTTTACTCACGTCGTTACTCTTTCAAAAACAACAAGCGACTGATCATAATTTAACGTTTACAAATACAATTAATGCCTATCTTATTGTATAACTGTTGCATCACACCCTCAATCACTCGCCCAATAAATCCTTAATTTTGTAACCAAATTAATAGCTATCGTGTTACGTCTCACCACTACCATCAATACGCCACCCAAGCATCGTAGTATGACGTCACAGGCAGGGTTGGCTTCATTCCTGCAATACCACCATCACGTATCCGTTCCAGAGACACCCCAGGATTCAGACAGTCCCGTCTCGTGGATGTTGCTGTAACTCAAACAAATCATTAAAACGTATCCTTAAATACTCCCAGTCAATACAGAAGTCTACCTGTGAATTGTAGAGGGTAGATTCGTAACTCGTTTGTCTCGTACTCATTCGTCGATGTTCGTATCCACATCAAGCGCGGGACCCACCTTCGCGCTAACACAACCACGGCACGACCTACGAAGGTGGTGTTTCTCCAACCTTCGCACACAGCCCTAACTCCGGCACGGGACCCATCTTCGTGCTAACACAACCACGGCACGACCTACGAAGGTGGTGTTTCTCCAACCTTCGCAGACGGCCCTAACTTCAGCACGGGACCCACCTTCGTGCTACCACAACCACGGCACGACCTACGAAGGTGGTGTTTGTCCAATCTTCGCAGACGGCCCTAACTTCAGCACGGGACCCACCTTCATGCTACCACAACCACGGCACGGCCTACGAAGGTGGTGTTTGTCCAATCTTCACAGACGGCACTAACTCCAGCACGGGACCCAAGTTCGTGCTAACACAAAGACACCTTATAGGCACTTCATCTCTTTGGAGTGGTCTGCAACCCTAAACCTGAAAATCACACAACTCCGCACAATAGCACTGCACGCTTGTCAATGTACCTCGACAGACTGCAGTCCCCTACCACTGTAAATAATAATGTAAGAACGGGGGTGATGCAACAATACAGTTAGTATCTAATACCCTTTTATTGTAATCCACAAAAAAAAATAAAAAAAATTCTAATAGATTGCTTACATTATTCATCATATTTTAGCTAAAAGAAAACATTGCAACAAGAAAATAGCTATTGCAAATGTGTGGTAGGTATTCCAGAACCCGGCCCATGTAACTTACAATATACTACGTATTCATTTAAATGACACCCGAAAACTAAATGTTTATTATCTGATTGGTACCACGTTTTGGTCACTTTTGCATGTCAATGCTAAAATTATCCATAGTGTAGATCCTAAACCATAAATATGAATGTTTTAACAAAAATATCTATTTCAAAAATAGGTAAAATCTGACTTTATTTTTGAAAAAAAATATATAAATATTTACTTCCGCGCCAGAATTTTATAATTCTTCATCATATTTTAGCAAAAAGAAAACATTGCAACAAGAAAATTGCTATTTCAAGTGTGGTAGGTATTCTAGAATCCAGCCCATGTTGCTTACAATATGAAACGTATTCATCAAGAATAGGTAAAATCCGACTTTATATTTGTAAAAAATCATATAAATATTTGCTTCCGAAACCGAATTTTATAATTCTTCATCATATTTTAGCTAAAAGAAAACATTGCAACAAGAAAATTGCTATTTCAAGTGTGATAAGTGTTGTAGAATCCAGCCCATATAGCTTATAATATACAACTTATTCATCAAGAAAAGGTAAAATCTGACTTTATTTTTGTAATAAATCATATAAATATTTGCTTTTGCGCCCGAATTTTATAATTCTTCATCATATTTTAGCTAAAAGAAAACATTGCAACAAGAAAATTGCTATTTCAATTGTAGTAGGTATTCTGGAATCCAGCCCATGTAGCTTACAATATACAATGTATTCATCAAGAATAGGTAAAATCTGACTTTATTTTTGTAAAAAATCATATAAATATTTGCTTTTGCGCCCGAATTTTATTATTCTTCATCATATTTTAGCTAAAAGAAAACATTGCAATAAGAAAATTCCTATTTCAAGTGTAGTAGGTATTCTAGAATCCAGCACATGTAGATTACAATATACAACGTATTCATTAAAATTACACCCAAAACTTGAATGTTTATTATCTGATTGGTACCACGTTTTGGTCACTTTTGCATGTCCAATGCTTAAAGCCATCCATAGTATAGATCCTAAAGCATGAATATGAATATTTTAACAAAAATATCCATTTCAAGAATAGGTAAAATCTGACTTTTTTTGTAAAAAATCATATAAATATTTGCTTCCGCGCCTGAATTTTATAATTCTTTATCATATTTTAGCTAAAAGAAAACATTGCAACAAAAAAATTGCTATTTCAAGTGTGGTAGGTATTCTAGAATCCAGCCTATGTAGCTTACAATATACAACGTATTCATCAAGAGTAGGTAAAATCTGACTTTATTTTTGTAAAAAATCATTTAAATATTTGCTTCCGCGCCCGAATATTATAATTCTTCATCATATTTTAACTAAAAGAAAACATTGCAACAAGAAAATTGCTCTTTTAAGTGTGCTAGGTATTCTAGAATCCAGCCCATGTAGCTAACAATATACGACGTATTCATCAACAATAGGTAAAATCTGACTTTATTTTAGTAAAAAATCATATAAATATTTGCTTCCGCGCCCGAATATTATAATTCTTTATCATACATTACCTAAAAAAAACATTGCAACAAGAAAATTGCTATTTCAAGTGTGGTAGGTATTTTAGAATCCAGCCCATGTAGCTTACAATATACAACGTATTTATCAAGAAATGGTAAAATCTGACTTTATTTTTGTAAAAAATCATACAAATATTTGCTTCCGCGCCCGAATTATATAACTTTTCTTCATATTTTAGCTAAAAGAAAACATTGCAACAAGAAAATTGCTATTTCAAGTGTGGTAGGTATTCTAGAATCCAGCCTATGTAGCTTACAATATACAACGTATTCGTCATGAATAGATAAAATCTGACTTAATTTTTGTGAAAAATCATATAATTATTTGCTTCCGCGCCCGAATTTTATAATTCTTCATCATATTTTAGCTAAAAGAAAACATTGCAAAAAGAAAATTGCTATTTCAATTGTGGTAGGTATTCTAGAATCCGGCCCATGTAGCTTACAATATACAACGTATTCATCAAGAATAGGTAAAATCTGATTTTATTTTTGTGAAAAAATCATATGAATATTTGCTTCCGCGCCCGAATTTTATAATTCTTCATCATATTTTAGCTAAAAGAAAACATTGCAAAATGAAAATTGCTATTTCAATTGTGGTAGGTATTCTAGAATCCGGCCCATGTAGCTTACAATATACAACGTAATCATCAAGAATAGGTAAAATCTGATTTTATTTTTGTAAAAAAATAATATGAATATTTGCTTCCGCGCCCGAATTTTATAATTCTTCATTATATTTTAGCTAAAAGAAAACATTGCAACAAGAAAATTGCTATTTCAAGTGTGATAGGTATTGTAGAATCCAGCCCATGTAGCTTACAATATACAAAGTATTCATTAAAATTACACCCGAAAATTTAATGTTTATTATCTGATTAGTACCATGTTTTGGTAACTTTTGCATGTCCGATGTTAAAAACCATTCATAGTATACATTCTAAAGCATGAATATGAATGTTTTAACGAAAATATCCATTTCAAGAAGAGGTAAAATCTGATTTTATTTTTGTAAAAAATCATATAAATATTTGCTTCCGCGACCGAATTTTATAATTCTTCATCATATTTTAGCTAAAAGAAAACATTGCAACAAGAAAATTGCTATTGCAATTGTAATAGGTATTCTAGAATCCAGCCCAGGTAGCTTACAATATACAATGTATTCATCAAGAATAGGTAAAATCTGACATTATTTTTGTAAAAAATCATATAAATATTTGCTTCTGCGCCCGAATTTTATAATTATTTATCATATTTTTGCTAAAAGAAAACATTGCAATAAGAAAATTACTATTTCAAGTGTGGTAGGTATTCTAGAATCCAGCCCATGTAGCTTACAATATACAACGTATTCATCAAGATATGGTAAAATCTGACTTTATTTTTGTAAAAAATCATACAAATATTTGCTTCCGCGCCCGAATTTTATAATTTTTCATCATATTTTAGCTAAAAGAAAACATTGCAAAAAGAAAATTGCTATTTCAATTGTGATAGGTATTCTAGAATCCGGCTCATGTAGCATACAATATACAACGTATTCATCAAGAATAGGTAAAATCTGATTTTATTTTTGTAAAAAAATCATATGAATATTTGCTTCCGCGCCTGAATTTTATAATTCTCCATTATATTTTAGCTAAAAGAAAACATTGCAAAAAGAAAATTGCTATTTCAATCGTGGTTGGTATTCAAGAATCCGGCCCATGTAGCTTACAATATACAACGTATTCATGAAGAATAGGTAAAATCTGATTTTATTTTTGTAAAAAAATCATATGAATATTTGCTTCCGCGCCCGAATTTTATAATTCTTCATTATATTTTAGCTAAAAGAAAACATTGCAACAAGAAAATTGCTATTTCAAGTGTGATAGGTATTGTAGAATCCAGCCCATGTAGCTTACAATATACAACGTATTCATTAAAATGACACCCGAAAATTTAATCTTTATTATCTGATTAGTACCATGTTTTGGTAACTTTTGCATGTCCGATGTTAAAAACCATTCATAGTATACATCCTAAAGCATGAATATGAATGTTTTAACGAAAATATCCATTTCAAGAAGAGGTAAAATCTGATTTTATTTTTGTAAAAAATCATATAAATATTTGCTTCCGCGACCGAATTTTATAATTCTTCATCATATTTTAGCTAAAAGTAAACATTGCAACAAGAAAATTGCTATTGCAATTGTAATAGGTATTCTAGAATCCAGCCCATGTAGCTTACAATATACAATGTATTCATCAAGAATAGGTAAAATCTGACATTATTTTAGTAAAAAATCATATAAATATTTGCTTCTGCGCCCGAATTTTATAATTATTTATCATATTTTAGCTAAAAGAAAACATTGCAATAAGAAAATTACTATTTCAAGTGTGGTAGGTATTCTAGAATCCAGCCCATGTAGCTTACAATATACAACGTATTCATCTAGATATGGTAAAATCTGACATTATTTTTGTAAAAGATCATACAAATATTTGCTTCCGCACCCGAATTTTATAATTTTTCATCATATTTTAGCTAAAAGAAAACATTGCAAAAAGAAAATTGCTATTTCAATTGTGATAGGTATTCTAGAATCCGGCCCATGTAGCATACAATATACAACGTATTCATCAAGAATAGGTAAAATCTGATTTTATTTTTGTAAAAAAATCATATGAATATTTGCTTCCGCGCCCGAATTTTATAATTCTTTATCATATTTTAGCTAAAAGAAAACTTTGCAACAAGAAAATTCCTATTTCAAGGGTGGTAGGTATTCTAGAATCCAGCCCATGCAGCTTACAATATACAACGTATTCATCAAGAAATGGTAAAATCTGACTTTATTTTTGTAAAAAATCATACAAATGTTTGCAACATGAAAATTGCTATTTCAAGTGTGATAGGTGCTGTAGAATCTAGCCCATGTAGCTTACAATATACAACGTATTCATTAAAATGACACCCGAAAATTGAATGTTTATTATCTGATTAGTACCATGTTTTGGTCACTTTTGCATGTTCAATGTTAAAAACCATTTATAATATACATCCTAAAGCATGAGTATGAATGTTTTATCAAAAATATCCATATCAAGACTAGGTAAAATCTGACTTTATTTTTGTAATAAATCATATAAATATTTGCTTCCGCGACCGAATTTTATAATTCTTCATAATAATTTAGCTAAAAGAAAACTTTGCAACAAGGAAATTGCTATTTCAAGTGTGGTAGGTACTCTAGAATCCAGCCCATGTACCTTACAATATACAACGTATTCATTAAAATTACACCCGAAAATTTAATGTTTATTATTTGATTGGTACCACGTTTTGGTCACTTTTGCATGTTCAATGCTAAAATTAACCATAGTATAGATCCTAAAGCATGAATATGAATGTTTTAACAAAAATATACATTTCAAGAATAGGTAAAATCTAACTTTATTTTTGTAAAGAAACATATAAATATTTGCTTCTGCGCCCGAATTTTATAATTCTTCATCATATTTTAGCTAATAGAAAACATTGCAACAAGAAAATTGCTATTTCAAGTGTGATAGGTATTCTAGAATCCAGCCCATGTAGCTTACAATATACAACTTATTCATTAAAATGACACCCGAAAATTGAATGTTTATTATCTGATTGGTACTACGTTTTGGTCACTTTTGCTTGTCCAATGCTTAAAACCATCCATAGTATAGATCCTAAAGCATAAATATGAATAATTTAACAAAAATATCCATTTCAAGAATAGGTAAAATCTTACTTTATTTTTGTAAAAAATCATATAAAATTTGCTTTCGCGCCCGAATTTTATAATTCTTTATCATATTTTAGCTAAAAAAAAACATTGCAACAAAAAAATTGCTATTTCAAGTGTGATATGTATACAGGTACGGCCGCCTACGACGAAATCTAGTACCTGACATACAAGGGTTTTAATATATGACTTTAACTTGCCTCAAAAGTAATCCACGAATTATATTAATGAACAACTTTTACGAGAGACAAGGGTAACTTTAGACGATGCCACCGCTATCACTTTATTTATTTATTTAAAAGTCTGTCGTGATAGAAGCAGACAAGGGAATGTTTAATAATGATAACAGACGCGGTTTACTACAATTATGGTCAAATTGGTGCACGGTAGTGATATTAGAATGATAATAATGATAACAGACGCGGTTCAATTTATGGTCAAATTGGTGCAGGGTGGTAATTTTTAGAATAATAGAATTTTACTTACGCGTTGTGCTACCACGTCACAAAGACAGGGGTTAGAATAGGATGGGCTGAATTAAACACGATATTCCAACAATAACAAAATTATATAAATTTTAATAATCAACCGCGATCAAAAACATTTATATAATTCAAATAAACAACAACGCTTAACTTGATTCTATATAAACTCTAAATTCTTACTTTTCTAATTTACAAACAATTTTGAAAACCTTTATACAACGATCTACAAATAAATATTAATTCACACAGAATATAATAAAAACTACTTACAAATTTACACCACGATGAGAGAGCCTTTACACACAGTAAAACAAGTAATTGGGTATTTCACTAAGAAACACCAAGGTATGTCTCACATTCAATCAAGACATCTACAACAGTCGAAGATTATAACAAGAGAGAGAGATTTTGAACTGTGGACCAGTATTTAATGGTAAATATCCAGAAGTTCTCAACCTATGTTTATCCGGCTCTACTCATCCCTTAAGTACAAACTATGCTGAAAATAACCCAACTATTGATGTCCACCGAGGGCATCACGTATCGGAAACGGACAGTTATGTCTTTGACAATAAGCGTCAAGGCGCAAAAAGTACGTCCTCAACCATAAATCTGTCCATTTCGTAACATCTGGAGTACTGCATTACCAAAAATTTACAAAAATGCACAGCCGCAAAGCGACCGTGTTACAACTTTCCCTTTCCCCTTAAAATAAATTATATTTCTGAAGGAAATATAATTTATTAACTTCCGTGCTGGATGAATCCACTTCTTTGAATTGGAATGTCCAATGTCCAATGGGGATCTTGTTGGAACTCCACCTCAACTCCTAGCCTGTCGTGACTCGACCTGGAGGTGACGCCAGCCTTCCCGCGTCCACGCATCCGCCATCCAGCAGCGTAGGAGTGTTCACAAAGAACAACTATAACAAAATGTCTCCGGCAGATATGTGTCCCAACAAGCTACGCTACTCAATAGTACACTCAGTACTTTCATTCTTACAACATGCATTTAATTTTCAAAATCACCAAGATCTCAACTTTATTACTCTTATTTTTCTCAATTTAATTTCTTAATTTTACTCATTCGCACTTAGTATATATTTAAAGAGCTACCTGGAATTTTATTCCTCGACTCTTTTCGTTGCACGAAGTTCGCGCCTAAACCTTGTTGTTTCTCCTCCACTCGACTAGCTCTGCTCTCTTGAAGTCCGCTAGGATACCTGCTGGTTGCAATTGTGGCCGCCATTGTTCCACTCCTCCTTGGATGGTGTCGGCTTGCCCTTCCTGACGTTTTCAGGTACTTCAGCTCGCTCCTCTCGATATTCTTTGCGTCTTCTGTTGCTACCTATCCCAGAACCAAAACAATTGTAATATTTATTACCAGTGCACATACCTACCGTCTTGTCACGGTTCACAAAGTTGTCGTGTGCGTGCTGGTCTTCTTCCTCTGATTTCACCACAGAAAACGCATCCAAGTCTTCGGGTTTCTCTACACCAACAAAACGTACATTCTTCTGAATACGTTTTGCGGTGTCGGCTCGTCCAGCAATTGCGTTGCTCAGCTCAGCAATTGAACTAAGCTTTTGATGGACATCTTCTCCCTGATGAAGCCTTTTCCTCCATATGGTCGTTCGTGCCTTATTTTTCCCGCACATACTATCATCACTGACCGTATGTTCTGGGATATTTCTCTCGCACTGTTGTTTAGCATCTCTCTCGTGTGTACTGTTTTCTCTTATTTTACTTTTTCACACTAAGTGAACAACTACTCGCGATATGCCCATATTCACGACAATTATAACAAATTTTGTACTTTAATTTATTTTTCGCTTGTTTACAAAATTTTGAAATATGCGCAAATCTCTGACAATGGAAACACAATTTACTACGGTACCTATTTTTAAATTTTATATGTCCTATTGTATCATCTTCACTTTTTACACCCGAATCATCGCTATCACTAATTACGTATTTACATGTAGATCTATTTTGCCCGGCTTCACGTAGAAGTTCCGTAACTTTATTTATTAATTCATTTACTCTACTATACTCGTTCCTTTTACTTAAAACACACAGACCGCCTTTTTCTGGAGAATTTTCAGATTTTTTATTACATATTGATTTACGATTTAAACTTGAGTTACTCTCCAATAATTTCTCTACAGTCTCTACTCTTTTTGCTATTTCTATTGCTTCTACTAATGTTTTTGGATCTTTTAATATAACATCGCGTTGCAACCGCGGTAACAGACCTATTAAAAACTGATTATATAACCGTTTCTCTACATATTTACTATTAAATTCATTTTCTGTCGGATCTTCACTATTATTTACTAATTTATATGCAAGTGATCTTAATTTTATTTCATATTCAATTACACTTTCTGTCCCTAATTGATGACAATTTATAAATTCTTTCTCTACTGTAAGAAAATGTTGTTTCTGTATATATCTATTTAACAATTCTTTTTTAAAAACTGACCAATCGTTTGTATTTTTACTTATACTATTATTCCTGACGAATTCTAAAGCGTCTTTACCCAAACATAATTTTGCAATTGCTACTTGTCTGTTCTCCGGTTGTTTACTAATTTTGAAAAATAATTCGACTTTATCAATAAATTCTTCTACGCTAATATCTGAATCGCCGCTAAATTCTGGAATTTTATTTACCGCTCCAGCTAAACTACTAACCGTTTCTAATTTTAATGCCATATTTAAATATTTAAATTACTTTATTTTCAATAAACGCGTAATAATTACAAAAACTATTTTATTATCTCTGTAACAAATTTTCTTTTAGAGTACCTGCTTCAGGGTTAACGACACTACGAGCGTGAACATACACAAGAAAATACCGTTAGAGACTTTTCCCGCTTTTATTGACCCAAAAACTACCTGCACTCGTAACAACAACACAAAGTAAATTATTAGAGTTATTCAAATTTGACCACAATTAAAGACTTTACTGGTTTGAGTGGGTTTAGTTTTAGAAAATATTTAGATCGCAGCGATTTGCCACCAAAATATATAACAGGTACGGCCGCCTACGACGAAATCTAGTACCTGACATACAAGGGTTTTAATATATGACTTTTACTTGCCTCAAAAGTAATCCACGAATTATATTAATGAACAACTTTTACGAGAGACAAGGGTAACGTTAGACGCTGCCACCACTATCACTTTATTTATTTATTTAAAAGTCTGCCGTGATAGAAGCAGACAAGGGAATGTTTAATAATGATAACAGACGCAGTTTACTACAATTATGGTCAAATTGGTGCACGGTAGTGATATTATGGTCAAATTGGTGCAGGGTGGTAATTTTTAGAATAATAGAATTTTACTTACGCGTTGTGCTACCACGTCACAAAGACAGGGGTTGGAATAGGATAGGCTGAATTAAACACGATATTCCAACAATAACAAAATTATATAAATTTTAATAATCAAAGCGATCAAAAACATTTATATAATTCTAATAAACTACAACGCGTAACTTGATCCTATATAAACTATTCTATATATTAATTCACACAGAATATAATAAAAACTACTAACAAATTTACACCACGATGAAAGAGCCTTTACACACAGTAAAACAACTAATTGGTTATTTCTCTAAGAAATACCAAGGTATGTCTCACATTCAGTCAAGACATCTACAACAGTCGAAGATTATAACAAGAGAGAGAGGTTTCGAACTGTGGACCACCATTTAATGGCAAAAATCCAAAAGTTCTCAACCTATGTTTATCCGGCTCTTCTCATCCCTTAAGTAGAAACTATGCTGAAAATAACCCAACTATTGATGTCCACCGAGGGCATCAAGTATCGGAAACGGACAGTTATGTCTTTGACAATAAGCTTCAGGGCGCAAAAAGTACGTCCTCAACCATAAATCTGTCCATTTCGTAACATCTGGAGTACTGCATTACCAAAAATTTACAAAAATGCACAGCCGCCAAGCGACCGTGTTACAATATACAACTTATTCATTAAAATGACACCCGAAAATTGAATGTTTATTATCTGATTGGTACCACGTTTTGGTCACTTTTGAATGTCCAATGCTTAAAACCATCCATAGTATAGATCCTAAAGCATGAATATGAATGTTTTAACAAAAATATCCATTTCAAGAATAGGTAAAATCTTACTTTATTTTTGTAAAAAATCATATAAATATTTGCTTCCGCGCCCGAATTTTATATTTCTTTATCATATTTTAGCAAACAGAAAACATTGCAACAAGAAAATTGCTATTTTAATTGTGGTAGGTATTCTATAATCCAGCCCATGTAACTTACAATATACAACGTATTCATCCAGAATAGGTAAAATCTGAATTTATTTTTGTAAAAAATCATATAAATATTTGCTTCCGCGCCTGAATTTTATAATTCTTCATCATATATTACCTAAAAAAAACATTGCAACAAGAAAATTGCTATTTTAAGTGTGCTAGGTATTCTAGAATCCAGCTCATGTAGCTTACAATATACAACGTATTTATCAAGTATAGATAAAATCTGACTTTATTTTTGTAAAAAATCATATAAATATTTGCTTCCGCGCCTAAATTTTATAATTTGTCATCATATTTTAGCTAAAAAAAAACATTGCAACATGAAAATTGCTATTTCAAGTGTGGCAGGTATTCTAGAATCCAGCCCGTATAGCTTACAATATACAACGTATTCATTAAAATGTCACCCGAAAATTGAATGTTTATTATCTGATTGGTACCACGTTTTGGTCACTTTTGCAAGTATAATGCTAAAATTATCCATAGTATAGATCCTAAAGCATAAATATAAATGTTTTAACAAAAATATCATTTCAAGAACAGATAAAATCTGACTTTATTTTTGTAAAAAATCATATAAATATTTGCTTCTGCGCCCGAATTTTATAATTCTTTATCATATTTCAGGTAATAGAAAACATTGCAACAAGAAAATTGCTATTTCAAGTGTGGTAGGTATTCTAGAATCCAGACCATATAGCTTACAATATACAACGTATTCATCAAGAAAAGGTAAAATTGACTTAATTTTTGTAAAAAATTATATAAATTTTTGCTTCCGCGCCCGAATTTTATAATTTTTCATTATATTTGAGCAAAAGAAAACATTGCAACAAGAAAATTGCTATTTCAAGTGTGGTAGGTATTTTAAAATACAGCCCATGTAGCTTACAATATACAAAGTATTTATTAAAATGACACCCGAAAATTTAATGTTTATTATCATTTTGGTACCACGTTTTGGTCACTTTTGCATGTCCAAAGCTCAAAACCATCCATAGTATAGATCCTAAAGTATGAATATGAATGTTTTAACAAAAATATACATTTCAAGAATAAGTAAAATCTGACTATATATTTGTAAAAAAACATATAAATATTTGCTTCCGCGCCCGAATTTTACAATTCTTCATCATATTTTAGCTAAAAGAAAACATTGCAACAAGAAATTTGCTATTTCAAGTGTGGTAGGTATTCTAGAATCCAGCCCATGTAGCTTACAATATACAACGTATTCATTAAAATGACACGCAAAAACTGAATGTTTATTATCTAAATGGTACCACGTTTTGGTCACTTTTGCATGTCCAATGCTTGAAACCATCCATAGTATAGATCCTAGAGCATGAATATGAATGTTTTAACAAAAATATACATTTCAAGAATAGGTAAAATCTGACTTTATTTTTTTAAAAAATCATATAAATTTTTGCTTCTGCGCCCGAATTTTATAATTTTCCATTATATTTGAGCTAAAGAAAACATTGCAACAAGAAAATTGCTATTTCAAGTGTGGTAGGTATTTTAGAATACAGCCCATGTAGCTTACAATATACAACGTATTTATTAAAATGACACCCGAAAATTGAATGTTTATTATCATTTTGGTACCACTTTTAGGTCACTTTTGCATGTCCAAAGCTTAAAACCATCCATAGAATAGATCCTAAAGTATGAATATGAATGTTTTAACAAAAATATCCATTTCAAGAATAGGTAAAATCTGACTTTATTTTTGTAAAAAAACATATAAATATTTGCTTTCGCGCCCGAATTTTATAATTCTTTATCATATTTTAGCTAAAAGAAAACATTGCAACAAGAAAATTGCTATTTCAAGTGTGGTAGGTATTCTAGAATCCAGCCCATGTAGCTTACAATATACAACGTATTCATTAAAATGACACGCGAAAACTGAATGTTTATTATCTAAATGGTACCACGTTTTGGTCACTTTTGCATGTCCAATGCTTGAAACCATCCATAGTATAGATCCTAAAGCATGAATATGAATGTTTTAACAAAAAATATCCATTTCAAGAATAGGTAAAATCTGACTTTATTGTTGTAAAAAATCATATAAATATTTGCTTCCGCGCCCGAATTTTATAATTCATCATAATATTTTAGCTAAAAGAAAACATTGCAACAAGAAAATTGCTATTTCAAGTGTTGTAGGTATTCTAGAATCCAGCCCATGTAGCTTACAATATACAACGTATTCATTAAAATGACACCCGAAAACTGAATGTTTATTACCTAAATGGTACCACGTTTTGGTCACTTTTGCATGTCCAATGCTTGAAACCATCCATAGTATAGATCCTAGCGCATGAATATGAATAGTTTAACAAAAATATCCATTTCAAGAATAAGAAAAATCTGACTATATATTTGTAAAAAAACATATAAATATTTGCTTCCGCGCCCGAATTTTATAATTTTTTATCATATTTTAGCTAAAAGAAAACATTGCAACAAGAAAATTGCTATTTCAAGTGTGGTAGGTATTCTAGAATCCAGCCCATGTAGCTTACAATATACAACGTATTCATTAAAATGACACGCGAAAACTGAATGTTTATTATCTAAATGGTACCACGTTTTGGTCACTTTTGCATGTCCAATGCTTGAAACCATCCATATTATAGATCCTGGAGCATGAATATGAATGTTTTAACAAAAATATACATTTCAAGAACAGGTAAAATCTGACTTTATTTTTTTTTAAAATCATATAAATTTTTGCTTCTGCGCCCGAATTTTATAATTTTCCATTATATTTGAGCTAAAGAAAACATTGCAACAAGAAAATTGCTATTTCAAGTGTAGTAGGTATTTTAGAATACAGCCCATGTAGCTTACAATATACAACGTATTTATTAAAATGACACCCGAAAATTGAATGTTTATTATCATTTTGGTACCACGTTTAGGTCACTTTTGCATGTCCAAAGCTTAAAACCATTCATAGTATAGATCCTAAAGCATGAATATGAATGTTTTAACAAAAAATATCCATTTCAAGAATAGGTAAAATCTGACTTTATTGTTGTAAAAAATCATATAAATATTTGCTTCCGCGCCCGAATTTTATAATTCATCATAATATTTTAGCTAAAAGAAAACATTGCAACAAGAAAATTGCTATTTCAAGTGTAGTAGGTATTCTAGAATCCAGCCCATGTAGCTTACAATATACAACGTATTTATCAAGACTAGGTAAAATTAGACTTTATTTTTGTAAAAAATCATATAAATATTTGCTTCCGCGCCCGCATTTAATAATTCTTCATCAAATTTTAGTTAAAAAAAAAACATTGCAACAAGGAAATTGATATTTCAAGTGTGATAGTTATTCTAGAATCTAGCCCATGTATCTTACAATATACAACGTATTCATCAAGAATAGGTAAAATCTGACTTTATTTTTGTAAAAAATCATATAAATATTTGCTTCCACGCCCGAATTTTATAATTCTTCATCATATTTTAGCTAAAAGAAAACATTGCAACAAGAAAATTGGTATTTCAAGCGTGGTAGGTATTCTAAAATCCAGCCCATGTAGCTTACAATATACAACGTATTTATCAAGACTAGGTAAAATTAGACTTTATTTTTGTAAAAAATCATATAAATATTTGCTTCCACGCCCGAATTTTATAATTCTTCATCATATTTTAGCTAAAAGAAAACATTGCAACAAGAAAAATGCTATTTCAAGTGTGGTAGGTTTTCTAGATTCCAGCCCATGTAGCTTACAATATACAACGTATTCATCAAAAATAAATTAAATCTGACTTTATTTTTATAAAAAATCATATAAATATTTGCTTCCGCGCCCGAATTTTGTAATTCTGCATCATATTTTAGCTAAAAGAAACCATTGTAACATGAAAATTGCAATTTCAAGTGTAGTAGGTATTCTAGAATCCAGCCCATGTAGCTTACAATTGTCATAATATTTGACGGCCCATGACATAACATTTGAAGCATGTGAGTTGACGTTGACGTATGACATTTCGACAACGAAATGAAAATTTAGGATCAAGGTGGAAAAAGAAAAAGAAAAGAAGATTTACGATTAATGTCAGAGATTATCTAAAATAAAATAAATATATTGCAAGCTACGTTTTTCATTTAAACTATAAGAGGTTATGGGCCCAGATCACGGTGACTGTATAATAAGAATGGATAACGAAAACGGAGTAGATAGACTTACCGAAACAAATTACCGATCACGGGCTTTGAGGATGATGAGTATGTTAACGGTGAAAGGTTTAATAAATCCCATTACAGAAGAAAACTTTGACCTTACAAAGAAAGAAAATTTAGTGATGGACAGTAAGTGTAAAGCGATAATTATCTTAATGATTGATGACAAAAATCTCGAAATGGTCGAAGACTGCACAAACGCAAAAGATGTGTGGAAAAAAATAGAAAATAGATACACGAAGATGGATAGTTTCCATATTATACAACTACTAAAAGAGTACATTACGGAATCCAAACAACTAAATTCAAGTATTAGCGACTACATTTATCAAAAACAACCAGAAACGAGACGTACAATACGAACAGCGACCAAAGAGGACTACATTATGTATGGTTGACATAGTCCGTAAAAATGAAGAAAATAAATCAGAATGGATATTAAACAGTGGCGCAACCGATCATATGACGAACAAAAGAGAAAAATTAAAAAAATTCAAGAAAATACAAATGCAAGTGTCATGCGCAGGGGGAGAAAGACAATTACAATGCCTAGGAAAGGGAGATTTAGATATAGAATTATTGAACGACATACGAGCAACCAAGATGACATTGACAGATATTCTTTACGTGCCAGAATTAACTGACAATCTAATGTCAATCAGTAAACTTTGTGATGACGGATTTGAAATAAAACTGACGAAAAATATAGTTGAAATAAGCAATAATAGAAATGATCCAACAACTATAGGTAAACGAAACAATAATTTATATATAGCACAAGAATCAACGCACGCAGTAAGAATTATTAGAAAAAATGCACCTTGGCATGCAAGATTTGGACACCCAAGAAACGAAGAAATGAAAAAATTAAAATTTAAATACGACTTAACCTTAGACAATGAAGAAAAAGAATGCTATATCTGCAGCAAATGTAAATTGAGAAGAAAGCCATACCCAAAATTTGTAACATCAAGAAGAAAAGAATGTTTACGCTTGATACATATGGACCTCATGGGACCGATAACACCTGCATCACGAGGTGGCAACAAATATATACTAACTATCACTGATGATTTCAGTAGATACACCAAAGTTTACTTCATGAGAAATAAATACGAAACAATAAATTATTTCAAAGATCATATGGCAGGAGTGGAAAATCATCACAATAAACGAATTGGTGCTGTACGTTGTGTTAATGGAGGAGAATTTGTCAGCAGAGAATTTCGTGAATTTCTAAAAGGAAAAGGAATTCGTTACGAATTGGCAACACCATACTGTCCACAGCAGAATGGGGTCGCGGAACGTGTAAACCAAACACTCATGGAAATGGTACGTTGTTCAATGGATGAATCTGGTGCAGATGCAGACTTATGGGGTGAAGCAGCACGAATGGCTTGTTACATTAAAAATATAAGACCTATGACGGCAAACGAGAATGATGAAACGCCATATGAGCGATGGTACGGAAGAAAACCATCTGTTCGGCATTTAAGAATTTTTGGGTGTAAATGCTGGTTTTATGGTGAAAGCAGAAAAGAGAAATGGAAACCACGAGGAAGAGAAGGTATTTTCACCGGCTATGATGAAGAATCTAAATCATACAGAATATGGGATGTAGACCGAAAACGTACTATTATTAGCCGAAATGTAAATTTTAACGAATATTCAATGCCTATGAAAACAAACATAAATAAAAATGAAAAACCTACTACTTATAACGAAATAAAATGGTTTCGATCAATAAATTTCAATTGGCTTGACGAAATAAATACGAGTAGTCATGACCAAGATCATAAAAAGACAAAAAATGATGACGATAAAAATGACAATAATGAATGTGTACTAACTTTTAATAGAGAAGAAAGAATACAAAACGAAAATGAAAACAACGAAAATGCTAATTGTATTAACTATAAAAATAATGGTAACGAAAATGAAAACGAAAAAATTAACTATCATGACGATGAACAACGAGAGAATAGTGAAATAATTAAAACGAGAAGTGGACGGGAAGTACGCAAACCACAATATTTGGGTGTTTCCGGAAACGAAAAGAAATGCTTAGAAGCAAAAAGTAATTTTGAAGAAGAACCAAGAAGTTATAAGAAGGCGATAAGTAGTAACGAAAAAGAAGAATGGAAAGAAGCTATACAGGCAGAAATAACAAATCTGGAAGAAAATGAAACATGGGAAATTGTAAGAAGACCCGAAGGAAAGAAGATATTAAGAAGTCATTGGGTATTTACAAAGAAACGAGACGAACGAGGCAACATTATTAAGTAAAAAGCACGTTTGGTAGCTCTTGGAAATCAAGAAGTAAAATACGAAGATTACGAAAAAACTTTTGCTCCTGTAGTATCAAGGAAAACAACGAGACTAATGCTAGCGTTGAGCGCAAAACGAAATTGGAACGTAGAACATATAGATATTGATGGTGTGTATTTAAATGCAAGACTTGAAAAAGACGTTTTTATGGAAATTCCGGAAGGCGTGAATTATAATTACGACAGAAAATATGTACTAAAATTAAATAAAAGTCTTTACGGATTACATGAAGCTGGCCGCCTATGGTATGAACGAGTTCATATTTTTTTAAAGAAAAATAATATGATTCGTAGTCGAACAGAACCATGTTTATATTATAGTACAGACAAAAACCTGATTGTAACAGTATATGTAGACGATTTTCTTTTATATGGTGAACAAAAAGATATTGAACAAATGAAGAAGTTAATGAAAAAAGATTTCAAGATTAAACGTAACTCATGATAGACACGGAATACACATTGATCAATCAGACTATATCGAGAAAATATTAGAAGATTACAGTATGATCGACTGTAAACCTGCAAAAATTCTCCTAGATGTAGGTATCAAATTATTAAAGAGCAATCAAAATGTAAATGAAGATTTAAAACTAAAATACCAGCGAATCATTGGAAGTTTAATATATTTGGCGACAAACACAAGACCAGACATTGCTTATACGACAAGTTATTTAAGTCTATTTTGCTCAAATCCAACAATCGAACATATGAACGGAGCAAAATCTGTAATACGATATCTCAAAGGTACTATTCAAGAACGACTATCGTATACGAGAACTAAAAATGAAAATTTTGAAACTTATGCAGACTCCGATTGGGGAAGCGATAGTAACGACAGAAAATCTTTCAGCGGCTACATAATAAAACTAGCAAACGGAGCAATAATTTGGAGATGTCAAAAACAGAGATGTGTTGCACTAAGTACAGCTGAAGCAGAAGTAATTGCACTAAACGATTGCGCAAAAGAAACAAAGTGGTTGAAAAATTTACTTACCGAAATAAACATAATAAAACAAGAAGAAGCCTGGAATATATATGTAGATAATATGGCAGCGATCAAAATAATGGAAAATGAATTAGTAAGTGAAAGATCAAAGCATATGGATTTAAGAATATTGAGATTACGAGACGAAGTTAGACAAGGTGAAATCAAGCTTTACCACGTAGACACCAAAAACAATGTGGCTGTTATACTAACAAAAGCAGTAGGAGAAAAGAAGATGCAAGAAATGAAAAAACGTATGGGAATTAATTGCTGCATTCTATCTCCGCAACCAATTCAGGGGGAGTGTCATAATATTTGACGGCCCATGACATAACATTTGACGCATGTGAGTTGACGTTGACGTATGACATTTTGACAACGAAATGAAAATTTAGGATCAAGGTGGAAAAAGAAAAAGAAAAGAAGATATACGATTATTGTCAGAAAATATCTAAAATAAAATAAATATATTGGAAGTTACGTTTTTTATTTAAACTATAAGAACAATATACAACATATTCATTAAAATGACACCCGAAACTTGAATGTTTATTATCTGATTAGTACCACGTTTTGGTCTCTTTTGCATGTCCAATGCATAAAACCATCCATAATATAGATCCTAAAGCATGAATATGAATATTTTAAGTAAAATATCCATTTCAAGAATAGGTAAAATCTGACTTAATTTTTGTAAAAAATCATATAAATATTTGCTTCCGCGCCCGAGTTTTATAATTCTTCATCATATTTTAGCTAAAAGAAAACATTGCAACAAGAAAATTACTATTTGAAGCGTGGTAGGTATTCTAGAATCCACCCCATGTAGCTTACAATATACAACGTATTCATTAAAATGACACCCGAAAATTGAATGTTTATTATCTGATTGGTACCACGTTTTGGTCACTTTTGCATGTCCAATGCTAATATTATCCATAGTATAGATCCTAAAGCATGAATATGAATGTTGTAACAAAAATATGCTATGGCATGCCTTGCCTAGAGTAGACGTGCTTTTTTGTCGCTCCGCTGTGTTTTTATAAGTGCTGCACTATTTTATTTTTATATCGTTGTATATATTTATTTACATAAATTTTCTCCGTATACCTTCTTGTGATCTACAATGTCCGCAACGAGAGATTTTTCTGCTATTGTTGAGCGCACAATCAGCTATCTTTTATCAAACGATAATTTTGTCGGTAAGCTCTTAGACAAGCTTATTGATCGTTTTGATAAGAAGTTGGAGGAGCAAAAATCCCACTACAAAGAAGTCATCACCGAATTAATAACTCAAGTTAAATTATTAGAGGATCGGTTGGACCAGCAGGAGCAGTACTCCCGAAGAAACTGTATCCGTTTATTTGGTGTCTCTGAAATGGTTGGTGAAAATACTGAAGATGTTGTGTGTTCTGTGTTGAATGAAAAGTTACGTGCTAATGTGGTGCCCCATAATCATTAAATTCACCTCGTATAAACACCGCTCAGCTGTACTACAAAATCGTAGGAGACTTAAAGGTACTGAAATCACTATAAAAGAAGATCTCACTAAAAACAGACTTGAGTTATTAAAATTAGCGTCCATAAAATTTGGTTTTAAAAATGTATGGTCTAATGACGGTGTTATTTTTGCTAAAATTGGCAGAACAATAAAAAGAGTTGCACTTATGGATCTATAAATGTATTATAAATTTGTGTTAATTAAATTTGGAGCGTCAAATGCTATGCTTTATATTGCATTTGATTCTATATTTTATTTCAAATTGTATTTTTAAAGTTGATTCTTAATTTATTCAAACTTCATCTAGTGTCAATAACCTTTTTAACAAATATTAGCAAGATATTTCTAATTTAATTTAATTATTTTTTATTTAAATACACACATTTCATACACTGCAAAGTTTACTTGTCTATTTTTATACTTATTTATTTTTTGTTACACATTTGAATGTCAAATTCACTAATTATTTATTATCAAAACGTTAGAGGATTGAACACCGAGTTAAATTCACTCTATAACAACTTATTTACATCAGATTTAGATATCGTCTGTCTAAGTGCAACTTGGCTGAATAACAGTGTACACTCATCAGAATTGTTTTCATCTCAATACGATGTGTATAGAAAAGACAGAGACGCACTCAGGAGTGGAAAATTTCGAGGAGGTGGCGTTTTATGTGCTATAAACAATAAAATTAAATCTCAGTCTGTCAACTTCTCTTTACACCCTTCTTCTCTTTCTGATCTAGTTTGTGTAAAAGTTCATCTTTCCCCCAGTATCTTCATCTATATTATTGTTGTCTATTTACCTCCACCTGTACCTATTGAGCAGCTAAATTACATTTTTGATTGTCTTGAATCGCATCGAATTCTAATTTTATTATTGTAGGTGATTTAAATATACCTAATTTAGTTAATAGAGGCAATTGTAGTGATAATCTTACTTCTAATTTTATAAACTTTACAGAATTTTTAAATGTATGTCAATACAATAATGTTCTTAATACTAGAGCTAGAATATTGGATGTAGTTGTTAGTAATTTACCCTGCACTGTTACCCATGATCTTGATCCACTTGTTGATGAAGACTCACATCATCCTGATTTATCTGTTTCATTAAATTTTAACTGTAGTATTAAATTCCCAAATATTACTTACAATGATAAATCTTCAACCTACAATTTTTCAGCTGCCAATTATTACTTGTTATATAATTTACTGTCGCAAATTGATTGGAACGTTCTTAGACAATATGATGATCTAGATACTGCTTTTAAAAATTTTTATTCATTAATATATGATGTTTTTGAGAAATGTGTACCGAAATATAACAGGAATCCGTCTAATTATCCACCATGGTTCAACACTCAAATAATTAATAAAATAAAACTAAAACATCATTATCACAAGCTACATAAAATCTATAAAAATGAACAATATTTAACGGAATTTAAACAATTACGTACAATTATTAAAAAACAAATTAATATCGATACAACAAATATATTAATAATGTTGAATCTATATTATCCTCTGATCCAAAGAAATTCTGGAAATTTATTAATTATAAAAAACGATCTTCTAGTTTCCCCGGATGTATGAAACTTCATGATCATAAGTACGTCAACACACCTAGCATAGTACAGGGTTTCGATGACTTCTTTGCCAGTGTTTATATTTCATCCGAACAGCAAAACTACTGAACTTCAAACATTAAGGTAGATAACTGTACACACAACAATGTTAATATTTCTTATGTCACGGACGACCATATTTTGGACGCAATTAAATGTTTAAAACCTAGTCGTAATCCTGGACCTGATAATTTACCAGCGTATATTATTAAGGCCTGTAGTCACATATTTCTTGAACCATTAAAATACTTATTCAACTTGTCTATCAAAAGTAAAGTCTTTCCTTCTATTCTTAAATCTTCTTTTATCACTCCAATTTTGAAATCAGGTGACATATCTGATATCACTAATTATCGTCCAATTAGTATTTTATCAAATATTTCAAAAAAATTTAAATCTCTTTTCTACAAACAGATATACAGCAGTGTTGAAAATCTTATTTCAGTTCATCAACATGGTTTCGTGAAGGGCAGACAACAACTAATTTAATAAATTTTACTGAATATGCATTAAATTCTTTACATGATAATTCTCAAATTGATGTTATTTACACCGATTTCAGAAAAGCTTTTGATACAGTTAATCACTCTGTCCTTCTTCAAAAATTACAAACTAATTTTAATTTTTCTTCTGATCTTATTACTGTTCTTCAATCTTACCTTCAGTCTAGAACTCTTAAAGTACGTATTAATAACTATAATTCTTCACCTTATATTTCCACTTCTGGTGTGCCTCAAGGGTCTAATCTTGGTCCATTATTGTTTGTTTTGTTCATTAACGATATCGTTGATATTGTCAAAAATTCCGAAATTCTGCTCTATGTTGATGATTTAATTTTTTTTAGAATCATTAACAGTTTACAAGATTGTATTCTTTTACAAAATGATTTAAACAGATTATTATCTTAGTCTCGATCATCCAAATTATTTTTTAAGTTTAGTAAATGTAAGATAATGAGCTATCTTGTCAATTTTTTTTTTTATACTTATCCATACATCATGGAGAACACTTATCTTGGAAGGATATTACAATTTAAGGATCTTGGAGTTATTTTTGATAGCAAATTATCTTACAATTTACATATTGAGTACCTTAAAAAATCTTGTTTAAAAACATTAGGGTTCATTATAAGGTCTTGTAAACCGTTTCATAATTTGTATACTCTCCAACGTTTATATTATTCATTAGTTAGATCAAAATTGGAATATTGCTCACAAATATGGAATCCAATTTATAATAAATATGCTATTCAACTTGAATCTATTCAAAAACGATTTCTTAATTATTGTTATTATAAGAAACATAACCAATATTCCAGCTATGATACAGACTACGATTCTTTATTAACTGAATTCAAAATTATTTCCCTTTTCAATAGACGTAAAATACAATCATGTTTATTTCTCTATAAAGTTTTAAATAATGTTATTAATGGCAGCTCTATTAAAGGTCATCTTTTTTTAAATATTCCCCATAAAACCTCTAGAAATAAGCTTGCGTTTCACTGTAAGAGAACTAGAACTAACTATGAAATGAAATCCTCTGTATTTCAAATGTGTAACATTTTTAATGGTATTACTTGCAGTATTAATATATTTGCTGACACCTTTAGTGCATTCAGACGAAGTTTGATTAATTATTTTACATTAGTAAAAATTTGATTTAAATTTGTATGTATTAATAGAATGAACTTTTCCTTTGTAATTTGTATTTTTTCTTGTATTTATTGCAATTTTATGCAAGGCTTTTGTTATTTTGTTATACTTTTCATATAATTGTCCTCTAATTGGAACTTATGTTCTGTAGGATAAATTATTCAATAAATAAAATTAAAATAAATAAATAAAATATCCATTTCAAGAATAGGTAAAATCTGACATTATTTTTGTAAAAAATCATATAAATATTTGCTTCTGCTCCCGAATTTTATAATTCTTTATCATATTTTAGCTAAAATAAAACATTGCAACAAGAAAATTGCTATTTCAAGTGTGGTAGGTATTCTAGAATCCAGCCCATGTAGAAATTTACAACGTATTCATCAATAATAGGTAAAATCTGCCTTTATTTTTGTAAAAAATCATATAAATAATTGCTTCCGCGCCCGAATTTTATAATTCTTCATCATAATTTAGCAAAAAAAATTGCAAGAAGTCAATTGCTATTTCAAGTGTGGTAGGTATTCTAGAATCCAGCCCATGTAGGTTACAATATACAACGTATTTATCAAGAGTAGGTAAAATCTGACGTTATTTTTGTAAAATATCATATAAATATTTGTTTTCGCGCCCGAATTTTATAAATCTTTATCATATTTTAGCTAAAAGAAAACATTGCAACAAGAAAATTGCTATTTCAAGTGTGGTAGGTAATCTTGAGTCCAGCCCATGTAGCTTAAAATATACAACGTATTCATTAAAATGACACCAGAAAATTAAATGTTTATTATATGATTGGTACCACGTTTTGGTCACTTTTGCATGTCCAATGCGAAAATTATCCATAGTATAGATCCTAAAGCATGAATATGAATGTTTTAACAAAAATATCCATTTCAAGAATAGGTAAAATCTGACTTTATTGTTGTAAAAAATCATATAAATATTTGATTCCGCGCCCGAATTTTATGATTCTTCATTATATTATAGCTAATAGAAAACATTGCAACAAGAAAATTGCTATTTTAAGTGTGGTAGGTATTCTAGAATCCAGCCCATTTAGCTTACAATCTACAACGTATTCATTAAATTGACACCTGAAAATTAAATGTTTATTATCTGATTAGTACCACGTTTTGATCACTTTTGCATGTCTAATGCCTAAAACTATCCATAGTATAGATTCTAAAGCATGAATATGAATGTTTTAACAAAAATATCCATTTCAAAAACAGGTAAAATCTGACCTTATTTTTGTAAAAAATCATATTAATATTTGCTTTCGCGCCCGAATTTTATAATTGTTCATCATATTTTAGGTAAAAAAAAACATTGCAACAAGACAATTGCTATTTCATGTGTGGTAGGTATTCTAGTATCCAGCCCATGTAGCTTACAATATACAACGTATTCATCAAGAATAGGTATATCTGATTTTTTGTAAATTTTCGTATAAATATTTGCTTTCGCGCCCGAATTTTATAAATCTTTATCATATTTTAGCTAAAAGAAAACATTGCAACAAGAAAATTGCTATTTCAAGTGTGGTAGGTATTCTAGAATCCAGCACATGTAGCTTACAATATACAACGTATTCATTAAAATGACACCCGAAAATTGAATGTTTATTATCTGATTGGTATCACGTTTTGGTCACTCTTGCATTTCCAGTGCTTAAAACCACCCATAGTATTGGTCCTAAATCATGAATATGAATATTTTACTAAAATATCCATTTCAAGAATAAGTAAAATCTGACTTTATTTTTGTAAAAAATCATATAAATATTTGCTTGCGCGCCCGAATTTTATAATTTTTCATTATATTTTAGCTAAAAGAAAACATTGCAACAAAAAAATTGCTAATTCAAGTGTGATAGGTATTCTAGAATCCGGCCCATGTAGCTTTCAATATACAACGTATTCATTAAGAAAAGGTAAGATCTGACATTATTTTTGTAACAAATCATATAAATATTTGCTTCCGGGCCCGAATTTTATAATTTTTCATTATATTTTAGCTAAAAGGAAACATTGAAACAAGAAAATTGCTATTTCAAGTGTGGTAGGTATTCTAGAATCCAGCCTATGTAGCTTACAATATACAACGTATTCATGAAAATGACACCCGAAACTTGAATGTTTATTATCTGGCTGGTATTACGTTTTGGTCACTTTTGCATATCCAATGCTTAAAACCATCCATAGTATTGATCCTAAAGCATGAATAAGAATGTTTTAACAAAATATCCATTTTAAGAATAGATAAAATTTGACTTTATTTTTTTAAAAAATCATATAAATATTTGCTTCCGCGCCTAAATTTTATAATTCTTTATCATATTTTAGCTAAAAGAAAACATTGCAACAAGAAAATTGGTATTTCAAGTGTGGTTGTTATTCTAGAATCCAGCCGATGTACCTTACAATATACAACGTATTCATTAAAATGACACTCGAAAATTGAATGTTTATTATGTGATTGGTACCACGTTTTAGTCTGTTTTGCATGTCCAATGCTAAAATTATTTATAGTATAGATCCTAAAGCATGAATATGAATGATTTAAAAAAAATATACATCTTAAGAATAGGTAAAATCTGACTTTATTTTTGTAAAAAATCATATGAATATTTGCTTCCGCGCCCGAATTTTATAATTCTTTATCATATTTTAGCTAAAAGAAAACATTGCAACAAGAAAATTGCTATTTCAAGTGTGGTAGGTATTCTAGAATCCAGCCCATGTAGCTTACAATATACAACGTATTCATCAAGAATAGGTAAAATCCGACTTTATTTTTGTAAAAAATCATATAAATATTTGCTTCCGAAACCGAATTTTATAATTCTCCATCATATTTTAGCTAAAAGAAAACATTGCAACAAGAAAATTGTTATTTCAAGTGTGGTATGTATTGTAGAATCCAGCCCATGTAGCTTACAATATACAACGTATTCATTAAAATGACACCCGAAAATTAAATGTTTATTATCTGACTGGTACCACGTTCTGGTCACTTTTGCATGTCCAATGCTTAAAACCATCCATAGTATAGATCCTAAAGCGTGAATATGAATATTTTAACAAAAATATCCGTTTCAAGAATAGGTAAAATCTGAATTTATTTTTGTAAAAAATCATATAAATATTTGCTTCCGCGCCCCAATTTTATAATTCTTTATCATATTTTAGCTAAAACAAAACATTGCAATAACAAAATTGCTATTTCAAGTGTGGTACGTATTCTAGTATCCAGCCCATGTAGCTTAAAATATACAAAGTATTCATTAAAATGACAACCGAAAATTTCAAATTTATTATTTTATTGCCACTATGTCGTCTACATATTTGTAAATAAAAGGAAATTGGAAAGGTAGTTGGGGAATGCATTGATCCAGAATCCAATTCATTACATATCTACTGATTACGGGGCTGAATACACTACCCATTGGGTAACCAAATTTTTGATGGTAATGTTGTCCATCGTAAATAAAAAAAGTATTGTTAAAGATAAAATTGATAATATTAATGAACACGTTTTTAGGTATATTTGTATGTTCATTTAGCAACTCCCATTTTTCCTCAATAACTTTGACTGCTAAATCTATGGGGATGTTAGTGAAAAGGCTGATGACATCCGAACTAATAATAACAAAATTGTCTGGTAATATATTCTGAGAATTGAAAACTGTCTTTAATGTAGTATCGTACCACGTTTTGGTCACTTTTGCATGTCCAATGCTAACATTATCCATAGTATAGATCCTAAAGCATAAATATGAATGATAAAAATGTTTTCACGGATTTCTCGGCGGATATTAGGCAGGCATTATATTAATAATTCATTTGTAAAATTTTTTTTTGTAGTTAATTTTTATTAAAGTCCAATATTTTGTTACTAATTTTGTAACTTCATCAGGGAAAAAATAAGTTTTAACTTCAAGTTTAAATTGACAAAATTGTATTAGAAACATAGCATTAGTCAGAAATTTTAAAGTTTTTAAAAGCATTACATTGTTTAATTTTTTTTTTGATTTACACTGTTCTGAAATATGTACATATTTTATAAAATTGGATTCCATATGGCAGAAAGACTGATTTGTACTTGCTCTGAGATGTAACAAGTTATGCGTAGTATCACGACACAACGAAGAAGAGAAAAGTTAATATAGCAAGTTCTGGAAGCGCGGGTCAGCCAGTACGGTTGTGTGGTCGTGGCGTGTCTTGTCTGGTCGTGTAGATAAGCAACATAGCCCGCCCTGTCCAATTGGATGGTTTGCCGCACAACGGCTCGGTGTGTGCTGGCCTTGCAGAGACTGTAGGCTGACAACCTGCATCACTAAAATGCAAGTAAAAAACATGTCACAAAACAAGTACTTCAGGTACTTGAGGCCTAATCGGCTTCACCAAAAATCTGGATCTACTTCCGGAAAAACTAAGTAAGGGCTGTCACAATAGATCTTCTAGGTCGCGTTGACAAAAAGCGACAAAACGCTTAAACCCTCATATACAATACAATATGGAAGCGCGGTAATTTTGAAAATTATTTAAAAAGTTTTTAATAGATAAGAATATATAGAACTTAGATGTTGGGTATCTGTTTTGTAGTTTATTGTGTTATTATTTGTTATGTGACACATTTCTAAAAATATCATTTTTTGTAGTTATTTTCAAATTCTAGAATGGAAGCTTTGTCGTAATTTACAAAATGTTTAGATTCTTGTGCGAGAGCAGCAAGAGCACATATGTTTTTTGAATTAATTCTCTTTTCTCCTTGTTTGTGTTTTGATAAACTAGTACAAAGTTTTTGCGATGTTTGACCAATATAAGTCCTACCACAACCGCCGCAAGGGATTTTATAAATTATATTTGATTGGTAATTTTTTTCTGTTTTATGTTTGATTTTTGTGTAAAGATTGTTTACAGTTTTCAAATTTTTTAGTTCATTAGTTAAAAAAGGAATATTTGGAAGAGAATTATATTGTTTGTGTTCATTGCTATTATCAATTTGATTATTTGTCTGTGAGTTAGTATTGTAAAGAAGTCGCTTAAGTAATGATTTAGGGTAGGAATTCTTGATCAGTACATTCTCCAAACGTTGTATTCTATTTTTTAAACCTAGTACAAGATATATTTTAATTTTATGTGTGTGGCTCGAGTTGTAGTTCACGTATTTACCTGACGAAGTTGGTTTTTGATACAAATCTAATATGATGGTTTGGTTTTGCTGTCTGATCACTTTGGTGTCCAAGAAAGGCACACTATTTTGTGATTCAGTTTCGACGGTGAATTGGATATGTTCATTTATGCTATTGAAAGTTTGTAGCGTGGAATCTATTTGATCGCTCGGCACAGTACATATTATGTCGTCTACATATTTGTAAATAAAAGGAAATTGGAAAGGTAGTTGGGGAATGCATTGATCCAGAATCCAATCCATTACATATCTACTGATAACAGGGCTGATTACACTACCCATTGGGCAACCAAATTTTTGATGGTAATGTTGTCCATCGTAAATAAAAAAAGTATTGTTAAAGATAAAATTGATAATATCAATGAACACGTTTTTAGATATATTCGTATGTTCATTTATCAACTCCCATTTTTCCTCAATAACTTTGACTGATAAGTCTATAGGGATGTTAGTGAAAAGGCTGATGACATCCGAACTAATAATAACAAAATTGTCTAGTAATTGAAAATTTTGAAGATATTCTGAGAATTGAAAACTGTCTTTAATGTAGTATCGGGTTTAATTCTCAATTGAAAGAGATAGAATATCGGTTATGAACTTACAAAGTTTTGAAGTGGGCGAACAAACTGATGAGAATATTGTTCTAATGGCTAGATTTTCTTTATGGGTTTTCGGAAGCCCGTAAAATTTGGCAGTTTGTGCGTTATATAATGTTAAAGATTTGGCTGTTTCGTGTGATACAAAATTATTAGTTTCTTAAGTTAGTTATGATTTTATTGCATTTGTTCTGAGTAGAAACTGTTTTATCAATGTTAATTTTTTCGTAATATCTATCGTCATTCAACACAGACAAACATAAAGTGTTATATTTATCTTTAGGTAGGGCAACTGTCACGTTATATTTATCGGAATTGATTATTAGTAATGAGGGTTGCTGCTTAAGGAACAAATTAGCATTTTTGTACATGATATTGATAGTAATGTCTATTTGTAAATTCTTATGATAGAAATTAATAATGATATTAGTAGCTTTGGCTCTCAAAATATTCCGATCGCCGTAGCTATTACTAATAGCTATTTCTAAATCTGCTAATAAATTCTTTGATTTTATTTCTTTTTTTGTAGGTGGAACACTAAATTGGTTACCCATAGCTAGAATGTTTCTTACTTCTTCTGGGAAAGTTATATCTGTTAAGTTTTTAAACCAATTTTCTTTAGTTTAAATCAGTCTTTCGGCCATGTGGAATCCAATTTTATAAAATTTCTACATATTTCAGAACAGTGTAAATCAAAAAAAATTAAACAATGTAATTTTCTGTGTTTTAAAAATTTTAAAATTCCTGACTAATACTATGTTTCTAATACGATTTTGTCAATTTAAACTTAAAGTTAAAACTTATTTTTTCCCTGAAGAAGTTACAAAATTAGTAACGAAATATTGGACTTTAATAAAAATGAACTACAAAAAAAAATTTAAGAATGAATTATTAATATAATTCTTGCCTAATATCCGCCGAAATATTCGTGAAAACATTTTTATCATCAACAAGTACGGCGTTACTTCTTCTCAACATAAATATGAATGTTGTAACAAAAATATCCATTTCAAGAATAGGTAAAATCTGACTTTATTTTTGTAAAAATTCATATAAATATTTGCTTCCGCGCCCGAATTTTATAATTCTTCATTAAAATTTAGGTAAAAGAAAACATTGCAACAAGAAAATTGCTATTTCAAGTGTGGTAGGTACTCTAGAATCCAGCCCATGTAGCTTACAATATACAACGTATTCATTAAAATGACACCCGAAAATTGAATGTTTATTATCTGATTGGTACCACGTTTTGGTCACTTTTGCATGTCCAATGCTAAAATTATTTATAGTATAGTTCATAAAGCATGAATATGAATATTTTAACAAAAATATCCATTTCAAGAATAGGTAAAATCTGACTTTATTTTTGTAAAGAAACATATAAATATTTGCTTCTGCGCCCGAATTTTATAGTTCTTCATTATATTTTAGCTAAAAGAAAACATTGCAACAAGAACATTGCTATTTCAAGTGTGGTAGGTATTCTAGAATCCAGCCCATGTAGTTTAGAATATACAACGTATTCATTAAAATGACATCCAAAAATTGAATGTTTATTATCTGATTGGTACCACGTTTTGGTCACTTTTGCATGTCTAATGCTAAAATTATTTATAGTATAGTTCATAAAGCATGAATATGAATGTTTTAACAAAAATATCCATTTCAAGAATAGGTAAAATCTGACTTTATTTTTGTAAAAAATCATATAAATATATGCTTCCTCTCCCGACTTTTATAATTCTTCATTATATTTTAGCTAAAAGAAAACATTGCAACAAGAAAATTGCTATTTCAAGTGTGGTAGGTACTTTAGAATCCAGCCCATGTAGTTTAGAATATACAACGTATTCATTAAAATGACACCCGAAAGTTGAATGTTTATTATCTGATTGGTACCACGTTTTGGTCACTTTTGCATGTCCAATGCTAATATTATCCATAGTATAGATCCTAAAGCATAAATATAAATGTTGTAACAAACATATCCATTTCAAGAATAGATAAAATCTGACATTATTTTTATAAAAAATCATATAAATATTTGCTTCCGCTCCCGAATTTTATAATTCTTTATCATATTATAGCTAAAAGAAAACATTTCAACAAAAAAATTGCTATTTCAAGTGTGGTAGGTATTCTAGAATCCAGCCCATGTAGCAATTTACAACGTATTCATCAAGAATAGTAAAATCTGACTTTATTTTTGTGAAAAATCATATAAATATTTGCTTCCGCGCCCGAATTTTATAATTCTTCATCATAATTTAGCAAAAAAAAATTACAACAAGACAATTGCTATTTCAAGGGTGGTAGTTATTCTAGAATCCAGCCCATGTAGGTTACAATATACAACGTATTTATGAAAAATAGGTATAATCTGACCTTATTTTTGTAAAATATCATAAATATTTGCTTTCGCGCCCGCAATTTATAACTCTTTATCATATTTTAGCTAAAAGAAAACATTGCAACAAGAAAATTGCTATTTCAAGTGTGGTAGGTATTCTAGAATCCAGCCCATGTAGCTTACAATATACAACGTATTAATTAAAATGACACCCGAAAAGTAAATGTTTATTATATGATTAGTACCACGTTTTTGTCACTTTTGCATGTCTAATGCTAAAATTATTTATAGTATAGATCCTAAAGCATAAATATGAATGTTTTAACAAAAATATCCATTTCAAGAATAGGTCTGACATTATTTTTGTAAAAAAACATATAAATATTGGCTGCCAAGCCCAAATTTTATAATTCTTAATCATATTTTAGCTAATAGAAAACATTGCAACAAAAAAATTGCTATTTCAAGTCTGGTAGGTATTATAGAATCCAGCCTTTGTAGCTTACAATATACAACGTATTCATTAAAATGACACCCGAAAATTAAATGTTTATTATCCGATTGGTACCACGTTATTGTCACTTTTGCATGTCCAATGCTAATATTATCCATACTATAGATCCTAAAGCATGAATATGAATGTTTAAACAAAAATATCCATTTCAAGAATAGGTAAAATCTGACTTTATTTTTGTAAAAAATCATATAAATATTTGCTTCCGCGCCTGAATTATATAATTTTTCATAATATTTTAGCTACAAGAAAACATTGCAACAAGAAAATTGCTATTTCAAGTGTGGTAGGTATTCTAGAATCCAGCCCATGTAGCTTAAAATATACAACGTATTCTTTAAAATGACACTCGAAAATTCAATGTTTCTTATCTGATTGGTACCACGTTTTGGTCACTTTTGCATATCCAATGTTTAAAACCATCTATAGTATAAATCCTAAAGCATGAATATGAATGTATTTACAAAAATATCCATTTCAAGAATAGGGCAAATCTGTCTTTATCTTTGTAAAAAATCATATGAATATTTGCATCCGCGCCCGAATTTTATCATTCTATATCATATTTTAGCTAAAAGAAAACATTGCAACAAGAAAATTGCTATTTCAAGTGTGGTAGGTATTCTAGAATCCAGCCCATGTAGCTTACAAAATACAACGTATTCATTAAGAATAGGTAAAATCTGACTTAATTTTTGAAAAAAATCATATAAATATTTGCTTCCGCTCCCGGATTTTATAATTCTTCATCATATTTTATCTAAAAGAAAACATTGCAACAAGAGAATTGCTATTTCAAGTGTGGTAGGTATTCTAGAATCCAGCCCATGTAGCTTACAATATACAACGTATTGATTAAAATGACAACCAAAAATTGAATGTTTATTATCTGACTGGTACCACGTTTTGGTCACTTTTGCATGTCCAATGCTTAAAACCATTCATAGTATAGATCTTAAAGCATGAAAATAAATGTTTTAACAAAAATATCCATTTGAAGAATAGGTATAATCTGACTTTATTTTTGTAAAAGATGACATATAAATATTTGCTTCCGCGCCCGAATTTTATAATTCTTTATCATATTTTAGCTAAAACAAAACATTGCAACAAGAAAATTGCTATTTCAAGTGTGGTAGGTATTCTAGTATCCAGCCCATGTAGCTTAAAATATACAATGTATTCATTAAAATGACACCCGAAAATTTTAAATTTATTATTTGATTGCCACTATGTGGTCTACATATTTGTAAATAAAAGGAAAATGAAAAGGTAATTGGGGAATGCATTGATCCAGAATCCAATCCATTACATATCTACTGATAACAGGGCTGAATACACTACCCATTGGGCAACCAAATTTTTTATGGTAATGTTGTCCATCGTAAGTAAAGAAAGTATTGTTAAAGATAAAATTGATAATATCAATGAACACGTTTTTAGGTATATTTGTATGTTCATTTATCAACTCCCATTTTTCCTCAATAACTTTGACTGCTAAGTCTATGGGGGTGTTAGTGAAAAGGCTGATGATATCCGAACTAATAATAACAAAATTGTCTGGTAATTGAATATTTTAAACATATTCTGTGAATTGAAAACTGTCTTTAATGTAGTATCGGGTTTCATTCTCAATTGAAAGAGATAGGATTTCGGTTATGAACTTACAAAGTTTTGAAGTGGGCGAAAAAATTGATGAGATTATTGGTCTAATGGCTAGATTTTCTTTATAGGTTTTCGGAAGCCCGTAAAATTTGGCAGTTTGTGCGTTATATAATGTTAAAGATTTGGCTGTTTCGTCTAATATAAAATTATTAGTTTTGAAGTTGGTTATAATTTTATTGAATTTGTTCTGAGTAGAAACTGTTTTATCAATGTTAATTTTTTCGTAATATCTATCGTCATTCAACACAGACAAACATAAAGTGTTATATTTATCTTTAGGTAAGGCAACTGTCACGTTATCTTTATCGGAATTGATTATTAGTAATGAAGGTTGCTGCTTAAGGAACAATTTAGCATTTTTGTACATGGTATTTATAGTATCGTCTATTTGTAAATTCTTATGATAGAAATTAGTAATGATATTAGTAGCTTTGGCGTAAAAGTAACTACAAAAAAAAATTTTACGAATGAATTATTAATATAATTCCTGCCTAATATCCGCCGAGAAATCCGTGAAAACATATTTATCATCAACAAGTATGGCGTTACTTCTTCTCAACATAAATATGAATGATTTAACAAAAATATTCATTTCAAGAATAGGTAAAATCTGACTTTATTTTTGTAAAAATTCATATAAATATTTGCTTCCGCGCCCGAATTTTATAATTCTTCATTAAAATTTAGGTAAAAGAAAACATTGCAACAAAAAAATTGCTATTTCAAGTGTGGTAGGTACTCTAGAATCCAGCCCATGTAGCTTACAATATACAACGTATTCATTAAAATGACACCCGAAAATTGAATGTTTATTATCTGATTGGTACCACGTTTTGGTCACTCTTGCATGTCTAATGCTAAAATTATTTATAGTATAGTTCATATAGCATGAATATGAATGTTTTAACAAAAATATCAATTTCAAGAATAGGTAAAATCTGACTTTATTTTTGTAAAAAATCATATAAATATTTGCTTCCTCTCCAGAATTTTATAATTCTTCATTATATTTAAGCTAAAAGAAAACATTGCAACAAGAACATTGCTATTTCAAGTGTGGTAGGTATTCTAGAATCCAGCCCATGTAGTTTAGAATATACAACGTATTCATTAAAATGACATCCAAAAATTGAATGTTTATTATCTGATTGGTACCACGTTTTGGTCACTTTTGCATGTCTAATGCTAAAATTATTTATAGTATAGTTCATAAAGCATGAATATGAATGTTTTAACAAAAATATCCATTTCAAGAATAGGTAAAATCTGACTTTATTTTTGTAAAAAATCATATAAATATTTGCTTCCTCTCCCTAATTTTATAATTCTTTATTATATTTAAGCTAAAACAAATCATTGCAACAAGAAAATTGCTATTTCAAGTGTGGTAGGTACTCTAGAATTCAGCCCAAGTAGTTTGGAATATACAACGTATTCATTAAAATGACACCCTAAAGTTGACTGTTTATTATCTGATTGGTATCACGTTTTGGTCACTTTTGCATGCCCAATGCTAATATTATCCATAGTATAGATCCTAAAGCATGAATATAAATGTTGTAACAAAAATATCCATTTTAAGAATAGATAAAATCTGACATTATTTTTGTAAAAAATCATATAAATATTTGCTTCCGCTCCCGAATTTTATAATTCTTTATCATATTATAGCTAAAAGAAAACATTGCAACAAGAAGATTGCTATTTCAAGTGTGGTAGGTATTCTAGAATCCAGCCCATGTAGCAATTTACAACGCATTCATCAAGAATAGTAAAATCTGACTTTATTTTTGTGAAAAATCATATAAATATTTGCTTCCGCGCCCGAATTTTATAATTCTTCATCATAATTTAGCTAAAAAAAAAATTACAACAAGACAATTGCTATTTCAAGGGTGGTAGGTATTCTAGAATCCAGCCCATGTAGCTTTCAATATACAACCTAGTTATTAAAATGACACGCAATAAATGAATGTTTATTATCAGATTGGTACCACGCTTTGGTCACTTTTGCATGTCCAATGCTTAAAACCATGCATAGTATAGATCCTAAAGCATGAATGTGAATGTTTTAACAAAAATATCCATTTCAAAAATAGGTAAAATCTGACTTTATTTTTGTAAAAAATCATATAAATATTTGCTTCCGCGCCCGAATTTTATCATTCTATATCATATTTTAGCTAAAAGAAAACATTGCAACAAGAAAATTGCTATTTAAAGTGTGGTAGGTATTCTAGAATCCAGCCCATGTAGCTTACAATATACAACGTATTGATTAAAATGACAACCAAAAATTAAATGTTTATTATCTGATTGGTACCACGTTTTGGTCACTTTTGCATGTCCAATGCTTAAAACTATTCATAGTATAGATTTTAAAGCATAAAAATAAATGTTTTATCAAAAATATCCATTTCAAGAATAGGTAAAATCTGATTTTATTTTTGTAAAAAATTATATCAACATTTGCTTCCGCGCCCGAATTTTATCATTCTATATCATATTTTAGATAAAAGAAAACATTGCAACAAGAAAATTGCTATTTGAAGTGTGGTAGGTATTCTAGAATCCAGCCCATGTAGCTTATCATACACAACGTACTCATCAAGAATAGGTAAAATCTGACTTTTTTTTGCAAGAAATCATATAAATATTTGCTTCCGCGCCCGAATTTTATAATTCTTCATCATTTTTTATCTAAAAGAAAACATTGCAACAAGAAAATTGCTATTTCAAGTGTGGTAGGTATTCTAGAATCCAGCCCGTGTAGCTTACAATATACAACGTATTCATTAAAATGACACCCGAAAATTGAATGTTTATTATCTGATTGGTACCACGTTTTGGTCACTGTTGCATGTCCATTGCTAAAATTATCAATAGGATAGATCCTAGAGCATGAATGTGAATGTTTTAACAAAAATATCCATTTCAAGAATAGGTAAAATCTGACTTTATTTTTGTAAAAATTCATATAAATATTTGCTTCCGCGCCCGAATTTTATAATTCTTCATCATATTTTAGCTAAAAGAAAACATTGCAACAAGAAAATTGCTATTTCAACTGTGGTAGGTATTTTAGAATTCAGTCCTTGTAGCTTGAAATGTACAACGTATTCATAAAAAAGACACCCGAAAATTTTAAGTTTATTATTTGATTGGTACCACGTTTTGGTCACTTTTGCATGTCCAATGCTAAAATTATCCATAGTATAGATCCAAAAGCATAAATATGAATGTTTTACCAAAAATATCAATTTCAAGAATAGGTAAAATCTGATATTATTTTTGTAAAAATTCATGTAAAAATTTACTTCGCGCACGAATTTTATAATTCTTTATCATATTTTAGCTAAAAGAAAACAGTACAACAAGAAAATTGCTATTTCAAGTGAGGTAGGTATTCTAAAATCCAGCCCATGTAGCTTACAATATACAACGTATTCATTAAAATGACACCCGAAAATTGAATGTTTATTATCACATTAGTACCACGTTTTGGTCACTTTTGCATGTCCAATGCTTAAAACCATGTATAGTATAGATCCTAAAGCATGAATGTGAATTTTTTAACAAAAATATCCATTTCAAGAATTGGTAAAATCTGACATTACTTTTGTAAAAAATCATATATATATTTATTTGCTTCCGCGCCGGAATTTTATAATTCATTATCATATTTTAGCTAAAAGAAAACATTGCAACAAGAAAATTGCTATTTCAAGTGTGGTAGGTGTTCTAGAATTCAGCCCATGTAGCTTACAATATACAACGTATTTATCAAGAACAGGTAAAATCTGACTTTATTTTTGTAAGAAATCATATAAATATTTGCTTTCGCGCCCGAATTTTATAATTCTTCATCATATTTTATCTAAAAGAAAACATTGCAACAAGAAAATTGCTATTTCAAGTGTGGTAGGTATTCTAGAATCCAGCCCGTGTAGCTTACAATATAAAACGTATTCATTAAAATGACACCCGAAAATTGAATGTTTATTATTTGATTGGTACCACGTTTTTGTCACTTTTGCATGTCCAATGCTTAAAACCATCCATAGTACAGATCTTAAAGCATAAAAATAATTGTTTTAACAAAAATATCCATTTGAAGAATATGTAAAATCTGACTTTATTTTTGTAAAAAATCATATAAATATTTGCTTTTGCGCCCGAATTTTATAATTCTTTATCATATTTTAGCTAAAAGAAAACATTGCTACAAGAAAATTGTTATTTCAAATGTTGTAGGTATTCTAGAATCCAGCCCATGTAGCTTACAATATTGGCAAGTAAAATGTTCACGTAGCCACCTACTGGTCAATTTATGAAATATTGTATCAAGTATACCTACTTCTTGTCAAAGCTTATTTGAAGTAAAAGCGTGTGATATATTATTACGATGGAAGGCGGAAAAATTTGCAATACAAATTGTTGTGTGTTTGGATGCCATTCTAAGGCATATAGAGAAACCAATTTAAGTTTCCATCGGTTTCCGAAGCTTGGACTTCGAAAAGTACAAGTGATAAATAAGAATGGACGCAAAGAATTGCTTGATCAGAGGTTAGCTTGGATAAAAGTAATAAAAACAGGGAAAAAAGTAACAAATACGATGGTAATTTGTTCTAAACATTTCGCAAATGAATGTTTCTTCTTCCCAGGTAAGTTTTAAACATGTAATAGTGTTTTTATCAGAAATTATTGTAATTTATATTTGTAGAATTGCCTTCAGTTAGAAGGAAATTAAAATCCAATGCTGTACCGTCCCTCTATTTACCGAAACAAATACTTTCCAAACCAAGTTCAAGAGATTTGCGAATGAAAAGAAGAGGAATCAAGCAAAAAGACAATTCTGCGAGTAACGAATTATTCGAAGAAGCAGTGCAAGAAGTTGAACCAACAGTTGCAGAATCCTCTTTCCAATACACTCAAGAGGAGCATGATGCGGCCGTAACTCTTTTAGGGTTAGTTAACATAAAATTAACAAAAGACATGTCTGTTCAAGTAAAAAGTGGTGACATTGTAAACTCTTTTATCGAATGTATCGATTCAGATAAAAAATTAAATACGTTAACCGGGTTGCAAAGTTTTAATTTATTACATTCGATTGAAGTTAATTATAAAAAACTTTTCAAAAATACTAAAAAAGAAAAAACAAGTTTAAGAGAAAAGTTAATACTAACATTTATGAAATTAAAGCAGAATACATCGTTTTGCATGTTAGCCATATTGTTTAAAACCATTAGTTCTGTAACTTGTAAAAATATATTTAAACTAATGATACGAAGATTAGCTTATATATTTAAATTTTGTATTCCATGGAGTGATAAAAATGAAATTATTAGAAACATGCCAAAATGTTTCGAATCATTTCAGAACGTTCGAGTTGTACTTGATTGTACCGAGATACCAATTCAGAAACCTAAATGTTTGTGTTGTAGACTTAAGTCATATTCTCATTATAAAGGACATAACACTGTTAAAGTTTTAATTGGAGTTAGTCCTGCAGGACTAATTACATTTGTTAGTAAATGTTATGGTGGAAGAAGTTCGGATAAATCAATATTCGAACAAAGTAATTTAATAGAAAAATTGAATCCAAATGAGGCGATAATGGTTGACAAAGGATTTAAAATTGTAAATATTACTGGTTTATATGGTGTAAAATTAATAAGACCGCCATTTTTAAGAAATAAAAGCCAACTCTCAGAGGAGGACGCATTAAGAAACTCAAGAATTGCAAGTGCTCGAGTTCATGTCGAACGGGTAATTGAAAGAATAAAAATATTTAAAATTTTGGTACAACCATTGTCGTGTCATTTGTTTGCAAATATAGATGACATATTTACAACTGTTTGTGGCATAACTAATTTAAGTATTCCTATTCTTAGCGATGATAAGTTTTTGTAATAAATTTTGTAAATTCAATTATTCTCTTCTATGGGATGAGTTTTATTATTTGGGTAAATAAAATTATTTGATTTCGTAAAAAAATATAATTTCTCAACAAAAAAATATATATTCCACGTTACAAAAAAATTAACACGACGGTAAGTTCCTATACTTTACACTTTTTATATAAATATGAATATCAAATTTATAAAAATATTGCACATAATATTATTTATAATATACATCAGTGTATTATTACTCTATTATATTATACATACAGGTGTTCATCGAAAAGCGGATTTTAGTTCCACAACATAGAATTGTATATTGATGATTTTTGATACTTGTTTTTTCAAATGAATTGAATAAAGGAAAATGAAATTTTTCATTAAATTTTTATGTCGCGCATTTCGTTGTACAACTTGTATGTAAATGAAAAAGAAATAAAACTCTTATTGTTAGTAACATATCTCATAAAATTGGAAAATTTAAAATACATAGTTAAATAAAGAAATAGAGTCTTTAAAACAAAAAAGCTATTAATATGATATCACATATGTACATGTAAAAATAGAAAACTAAATTAATTACAATTTACAATCTTATACATTGTTTTGTGTAAGGCATATACAATGAATCATTTTAAAGAAATAATTTTCTTTTAAAACTTTCGCCATGTTCTGAGTGAATTCATAATCAAAATGAACTATTATATTTAAAAAAGTTTTCGAAAACGAGGAGTAAACTATGAAATCACAGGTTTCTACGTTCAGCATTAACATACCCAACTGCACTTGACCGTAGAATTTATGTTTGGGATTTAGAGAAATTTTATTGTTAATTATTTTCAAATAAGGCAAATGTGGAAAACAATCTAATGCCGATACTGTTTTACCTGAAATAAAAAATATTATATATATATATATATATATATATATATATATATATATATATTTATAAACAGCGCACAAGACCTGTCTGGTAACAAAAAGCCAGTTTGGGTTCATTAATATTCTTATTTTCTGGACAGATCTTATGTGGTAACATACCTTTAATTATACATTTTATTTCCAGTAATTTGTTATCTTTATTTAAAATGACTCCATCTGGTGAATATCCAAGCCACGGGTTATTTATATTTGTTAAAAATCCTGGTTGTGCTACTATCCGATTTAATCTTTTCTTATATATTTCTCTGGCTTCATCTTCCATTGCTGCACCATATTTCATATTGTTGTTACAGAAGCTTTTAGGCCAAAAATACTCTTCCGCTTTACTCATCCAGTCGTCTTTTTTAAAAGTGTAAATTTCATAACACCTTGAACCGGTTATTCGAAATTGTCGTTCTTTAATCCAGTTATGTTTTATGGTTGTATTTATTAATATTTCTTCTGGATTCGTATCAGCAAATAATTGGTTGTATGTTTTGAAGCAACAATTCGCAATTTCAATAACAATTTTTGAAAGGTTTGTCAGTATTTCATGTTCTCCGTTCAATCTTATTTCTGATTTGTTGATAACACCTTCATTATCAACGGAGTTCATTATTTCTCTCCTTCCTTTTCTATAAATGAAATATAGTTTTAAGATATAATTAATAAAGAATTACCGTATATACCTATGCTTTGCTAATGAAGAGCTCGTATTAAAATTTAAAAACGTATTCAAAAATATCGGCTGTGGTAGATATATTAACAACATTTTCATTTATGGGTTGAATACATTTCGATTTACACCATGGCTACGGTTTAAATTTCTCTTGGACAACTTCTTTCTTTAGCTTCCATGTACATTTCAGGTCAGTAGATGATAAAATTTCCAACTGATTAAGTTTGAACCTAAAACATGAAAAAATACGACAGAAAAAAGGAAAAGCACATTATAGATCAGAAAATAAACTATCAATAATAATAAAACAACTCGAAAATATGATGAATGACCGCATAGTTTAGTACTATTTTTTTTAAAGAAAAAGAAAAACAGAACTTAGTCTTAAATAATAAAATTAAACTCTTTCTTTAAAAAAAAATAAATACTTTTGTAACACTAGGAGTAGCTACAAGCAGGTTCATCACGACAAGCTCTCGATTTTTATATTTAAGTTTATAATACATATATCACAATAATTGTAAATAATATGTCACATTTACATTAATAAACTTAAATATAATTGTATTATTATTATTCAATTATAATAACGAAATCAATGAAGTTAATAAAGTCATGCTCATGCTATACATTTAATGATTTAATACAACCTGTTGCAATAAATTAAGACACCTGCAATGTGTTTACATCTACCACCAGCGCCAGCTTTGCATGTGCATAAGAAATTATTAATACATAGTTTGTTATTAGCAAAAATAAATTTGTCAGTTATTTCGTGCGGACTTGCTTGCAAGGCACTTGTTTGTAAGCACAAAGCGAACACAATACAATAAGATTCTTTACTTTCTTTCACTCCACACATAATAATCATTCCGCTATTTACTATTCGCTCTCCTTCCAAGAAACATCTTGATTTATAATCTGCTCTTAAATATGAAAATAATTCTTGAGTTAGAAGTTGCTTATTCGCTCCTATGAAATCCATTTTAATAAAAACCTATCCTAAAAGAATAAAAATATATATTATATGAACATTAAAAAGAACTCTCTGTTCCAATTATAATTTTCACTCACTTTTATATGAATAACAACGCATAAGTCTATTGACATTACATTAAACATTAAAAGTATACTAGATACGGCAACCATTTGCAAAAGCAGTCGCAGCGCCATCAACGGTAATTTTAGTTGCCAATACAACGTATTCATTAAAATTACACCCGAAAATTGAATGTTTATTATCTGACTGGTACCACGTTTTGGTCACTGTTGCATGTCCATTGCTAAAATTATCATAGGATAGATCCTAGAGCATGAATATGAATGATTTAACAAATATATCCATTTCAAGAATAGGTAAAATCTGACTTTATTTTTGTAAAAAATCATATAAATATTTGCTTCCGCGCCCGAATTTTATAATTCTTCATCATATTTTAGCTAAAAGAAAACATTGCAACAAGAAAATTGCTATTTCGAGTGTGGTAGGTATTCTAGAATTCAGCCCTTGTAGCTTGAAATATACAACGTATTCATAAAAAAGACACCCGAAAATTTTAAGTTTATTATTTGATTGGTACCACGTTTTGGTCCCTTTTGCATGTCCAATGCTAAAATTATCCATAGTATAGATCCTAAAGCATAAATATGAATGTTTTAACAAAAATATCAATTTCAAGAATAGGTAAAATCTAACATTATTTTTGTAAAAATTCATGTAAGTATTTACTTCCGCCCACGAATTTTATAATTCTTTATCATATTTTAGCTAAAAGAAAACATTACAACAAGAAAATTGCTATTTCAAGTGAGGTAGGTATTCTAAAATCCAGCCCATGTAGCTTACAATATACAACGTATTCATTAAAGTGACATCCGAAATTTAAATGTTTATTATCTGATTGGTACCACGTTTTGGTCAGTTTTGCATGTCCAATGCTTAAAACCATCCATAGTATAGATCCTAAAGCATGAAAATAAATGTTTAACAAAAATATCCATTTCAAGAATAGGTAAAATCTGACTTTATTTTTGTAAAAAATAATATAAATAATTGCTTCCGCGCCCTAATTTTACAATACTTTATCATATTTTAGTTAAAAAAAAACATTGCAACAAGAAAATTGCTATTTCAAGTGCAGTAGGTATTCTAGAATCCAGCCCATGTAGCTTACAATATACAACGTATTCATCATGAATAGGTAAAATCTGACTTTATTTTTGTAAAAAATCGTATAAACTTTTTCTTCCGCGCCCGTATTTTATAATTCTTCATCATGTTTTAGCTAAAAGAAAACATTGCAACAAGAATATTGCTATTTTAAGTGTGGTAAGTATTCTACAATCCAGCCCATGTAGCTTACAATATGCAATGTAATCATTAAAATGACATCTGAAAATATAATGTTTATTATCTGATTTGTACCACGTTTTGGTCACTTTTGCATGTGCAATGCTTAAAATCATCCATAGTATAGATCCTAAAGCATGAATATGAATGTTTTAACAAAAATATCCATTTCAAGAATAGGTAAAATCTGATTTTATTTTTGTAAACAATCATATAAATATTAGCTTCCGCGCTCGAATTTTATAATTTTTTATCATATTTTAGCTAAAATAAAACATTGCAACAAGAAAGTTGCTGTTTCAAGTGTGGTAGGTACACCAGAATCCAGCCCATGTAGCTTAAAATATACAACGTATTCATTAAAATGATATCCGAAAAATGAATAATTATTATCTGATTGATACCACGATTTGGTGACTTTTGCATGTCCAATGCTTAAAACCATCCATAGTATAGATCCTAAAGCATGAATATGAATGTTTTAACAAAAATACCCATTTCAAGAATAGGTAAAATCTGACATTATATTTGTAAAAAATCATATAAATATTTGCTTCCGCGCCCAAATTTTATAATTATTCATCATATTTTAGCTAAAAGAAAACATTGCAACAAGAAAATTGCTATTTCAAGTGTGGTCTCTATTCTAGAATCCTGCACATGTATTCATTTAAATGACACACGAATATTGAATATTTATTATCTGCTTGGTAACACGTTTTGGTCACTTTTGCATGTCCAATGCTAAAATTAACCATAGTATAGAGCCTAAAGCATGAATAAGAATGTTTTAACAAAAATATCCTTTTCAAGAATAGGTAAAATCTGACTTTATATTTCTAAAAAATCATATAAATATTTGCTTCTGCGCCCGAATTTTTTTAATTCTTCATCATATTTTAGCTAACAGAAAACTTTGCTACAAGAAAATTGCTATTTCAAGTGTAGTAGGTATTCTAGAATCCAGCCCAAGTGGCTTACAATATACAACGTATTCATCAAGAATAGGTAAAATCTGACATAATATTTGTAAAAAATAATATAAATATTTGCTTTCGCGCCCGAATTTTATCATTCTATATCATATTTTAGCTAAAAAAAACATGGCAACAAGTAAATTGCTATTTCAAGTGTGGTTGGTATTCTAGAATCCAGCACATGTAGCTTACAATATAGGACTTATTCATCAAGAATAGGTAAAATCTGACTATATTTGTAAAAAATTATATAAAAATTTGCTTCCGCGCCCGAATTTTATAATTCTTCATCATATTTTAGCTAAAATAAAACATTGCAACAACAAAATTGTTATTTCAAGTGTGGTAGATATTCTAGAATCCAGCACAAGTAGCTTAGAATATACAACGTATTTATCAAGAATAGGTAAAATCTGACTTTATTTTTGTAAAAAATTATATAAATATTAGCTTCCGCGCACGAATTTTATAATTCTTCTTTATATTTTAGCTAAAAGAAAACATTACAACAATAAAATTGCTATTTCAAGTGTAGTAGGTATTCTAGAATCTAGCCCATGTAGCTAACAATATACAACGTATTCATTAAAATGACACCTGAAAATTGAATATTTATTATCTGATTGGTACCACGTTTTGGTCACTTTTGCATGTCCAATGCTTAAAACCATCCATAGTACAGATCCTAAAGCATGAATAGGAATGTTTTAACAAAAATATGCATTTCAAGAATAGGTAAATTCTGACTTTATATTTGTAAAAAATCATATAAATATTTGCTTCCGCACCCGAATTTTATAATTCTTCATCATATTTTAGCTAAAATAAAACATTGCAACAAGAAATTTGCTATATCAAATGTGGTAGCTATTCTAAATTCCAGCCCATGTAGCTTACTAGATAGAACGTATTCATCAAGAATAGGTAAAATATGAATTTATTTTTGTAAAAAATCATATAAATATTTGCTTCCGCGCCCGAATATTATAATTCTTCATCATATTTTAGCTAAAAGAAAACATTGCAACAAGAAAATTGCTATTCCAAGTGTGGTAGTTATTCTAGAATCCAGCCCATGTAGCTTAAAATATACAAGGTATTCATTAAAATGACACCCGAAAATTGAATGTTTATTATCTGACTGGTACCACGTTTTAGTCACTTTTGCATGTCCAATGCTAAAATTATTCATAGTATTGATCCTAAAGCAAGAATATGAATGTTTTAACAAAAATTTCTATTTCAAGAATAGGTAAAGTCTGACTTTATTTTTGTAAAAATTCATATAAATATTTGCTTCCGCGCCCGAATTTTATAATTCTTTATCATATTTTAACTAATAGAAAACATTGCAACAAGTAAATTGCTATTTCAAGTGTGGTAGGTATTCTAAAATCCAGCCCATGTAGCTTACAATATACAACGTATTCATTAAAATGACACCCGAAAATTGAATGTTTATTATCTGATTGGTACCACGTTTTGGTCACTTTTGCATGTCCAAAGTTTAAAACCATCGATAGTATAGATCCTAAAGCATGATTATTAATGTTTTAACAAAAATATCCATTTCAAGAATAGGTGAAATCTGAGTTAATTTTTGTAAAAAATCATATAATACTTGCTTCCGCGCCCGAATTTTATAATTTTTCGTCATATTTTAGCTAAAAGAAAACATTGCAACAAAAAAATTGCTATTTTAAGTGTAGTAGGTATTCTAGAATCCAGCCCATGTAGCTTACAATATACAACGTATTCATCAAGAAAGGTGAAATCTGACTTTAATTTTGTAAAAAATCATATAAATATTTGCTTCCGCGCACGAATTTTATAATTCTTCATCATATTTTAGCTAAAAGTAAACATTGCAATAAGTAAATTGCTATTTTAAATGTGGTAGGTATTCTAAAATCCAGCCCATGTAGCTTACAATATACAACGTATTCATCAAGAATAGGTAAAATCTGACATTATTTTTGTAAAAAATCATATAAATATTTGCTTCCGCGCCCGAATTTTATATTTCTTCATCATATTTTAGCTAAAAGAAAACATTGCAACTAGAAAATTACTATTTCAAGTGTGGTAGGTATTCTAGAATCCAGCCCATATAGCTTACAATGTACAACGTATTCATTAAAATGACACCCGAAAATTAAATGTTTATTATCTGATTGGTACCACGTTTTCGTCACTTTTGCATGTCCAAAGTTTAAAACCATCGATAGGATAGATCCTAAAGCATGAATATTAATGTTTTAACAAAAATATCCATTTCAAGAATAGGTGAAATCTGACTTAATTTTTGTAAAAAATCATATAAATATTTGCTTTCGCGCCCGAATTTTATAAATCTTCATCATATTTTAGCTAAAAAAAAACACTGCAACAAGAAAATTGCTATTTCAAGTGTAATAGGTATTCTAGAATCCAGCCCATGTAGCTTATAATATACAACGTATTCATAAAGAATAGGTAAAAGCTGATTTTATTTTTGTAAAAAATCATATAAATATTTCCTTTCGCGCCCGAATTTTATAATTCTTCCTCATATTTTAGCTAAAAGAAAACATTCCAACAAGAAAATTGCTATTTTAAGTGTAGTAGGTATTCTAAAATCCAGCCCATGTAGCTTACAATATAGAACGTATTCATTAATATGACACTCGAAAATTGAATGTTTATTATCTGATTGGCACCACGTTTTGGTCATTTTTGCATGTCCAATGCTAAAATTATCCATAGTATAGATCCTACAGCATAAATATGATTGTTTTAACAAAAATATACATTTCAAGAATAAGTAAAATCTGACTTAATTTTTGTAAAAAATCATATAAATATTTGCTTCCGCGCAAGAATTTTATAATTCTTCATCATATTTTAGCTAATGGAAAACATTGCAACAAGAATATTGCTATTTCAAGTGTGGTAGTTATTCTAAAATCCAGCCCATGTTGCTTATATTATACAACGTATTCATTAAGAATAGGTAAAATCTGACTTTATTTTTGTAAAAAAAAATATAATATTTGCTTCCGCGCCCGAATTTTATAATTCTTCATCATATTTTAGCTAAAAGAAAACATTGCCACAAGAAAATTGCTATTTCAAGTGTGGTAGGTATTCTAGAATCCAGCCCTAGTTTCTTACAATATACAACGTATTCATCAAGAAAAGGTAAAATCTGACTTTATTTTTGTAAAAAATCATATAAATATTTGCTTCCGCGCCCGAATTTTATAATTCTTCGTCATATTTTAGCTAATGGAAAACATTGCAACAAGCAAATTGTTATTTCCAGTGTGGTAGGTATTCTAGAATCCAGCCCATGTAGCTTACAATATACAACGTATTCATTAAAATGACACCCGAAAACTGAATGTTTATTATCTGATTTGTACCATATTTTGGTCACTTTTGCATGTCCAATGCATAAAATTATCCATAGTATAGATCCTAAAACATGAATATGACTGTTTTAACAAAAATATCCATTTCAAGAATAGGTAAAATCTGACTTTATTTTTGTAAAAAATCATATAATTATTTGCTTCCGCGCCCGAATTATATAATTCTTCATCATATTTTAGTTAAAAGAAAACATTGCAACAAGAAAATTGCTATTTCAAGTGTGGTAGGTGTTCTGGAACCCAGCTCATGTAGCTTACAATATACAACGTATTCTTTAAGAATAGGTAAAATCTGAATTTATTATTGTAAAAAATCATATAATATTTGCTTCCGCGCCCAAAACTTATAATTCTTTATCATATTTTAGCTAAAAGAAAACATTGCAACAAGAAAATTGCTATATCAAGTGTGGTAGGTATTCTAGAATCCAGCCCATATAGCTTACAAAATACAACGTATTCATCAAGATTAGGAAAAAACAGATTTTATTTTTGTAAAAAATCATATAAATATTTGCTTCCGCGCCCGACTTTTATAATTCTTCATCATATTTTTGCTAAACGAAAACATTGCAACAAGAAAATTGCTATTTCAAGTGTGGTAGGTATTCTAGAATCCACCCCATGTAGCTTACAATATACACCGTATTCATTAAAATGACACCCGAAAATTGAATGTTTATTATCTGATTGGTACCATCTTTTGGTCACTTTTGCATGTCCAATGCTTAAAATCATCGATAGTATAGATCCTATAGCATGAATATGAATGTATTAACAAAAATATCCATTTCAAGAATAGGTAAAATCTGACTTTATTTTTGTAAAAAATCTTATAAATATTTGCTTCCGCGCCCGAGTTTTATAATTATTCATCATATTTTAGCTAAAAGAAAACATTGCTACAAGAAAATTACTATTTCAAGTGTGGTGGTATTCTAGAATCCAGTCCATGTAGTTTACAATATACAACGTATTCCTTAAAATTATACCCGAAAATTTAATGTTTAGTATCTTATTGGTATCACGTTTTGGTCACTTTTGCTTGTCCAATGCTTAAAACCATCCATACATCCTACACCATGAATATAAATGTTTTAACAAAAATATCCATTTCAAGAATAGGTGAAATCTGACTTTTTTTTAGTAAAAAATCATAAAAATATTTGCTTCCGCGCCCGATTTTTATCACTCCTCATCATAGTTTAGCTAAAAGATAACATTGCAACAAAAAAATTGCTATTTCTAGTGTGGTAGGCATTCTAAAATTCAGCCCATGTAGCTTAATATATACAACTGTAACACGGTCGCTTGGCGGCTGTGTATTTTTGTAAAATTTTGATAGTGCAGTACTCCAAATGTTACGAAATGGACAGATTTATGGTGAAGGACGCACATTTTTTGCGCCCTGAAGCTTATTGTCAAAGACATAACTGTCCGTTTCCGTAAGTGATGCCCTCGGTGGACATCAATAGTTGGGTCATTTTCAGCATAGTTCGTACTTAGGGGATGAGAAGAGCCGGATAAACATAGGTTGAGAACTTCTGGATTTTTACTATTAAATAGTGTTTAGAAGTTCGAAATGTCTCTCTCTTGTTGTAACATTCGACTGTTGTAGATGTCTTGACTGAATGTCAGACATACCTTGGTATTTCTTAGTGAAATAACCAATTAGTTGTTTTACTGTGTGTAAAGGCTCTCTCATCGTGGTGTAAATCTGTAAGTAGTTTTTATTATATTCTGTGTGAATTAATATTGATTTGTAGATCGATGTAAAAAGGTTTTCAAAACTGTTTGTTAATTAGAAATGTAAGAATTTAGAGTTTATATAGAATCTTGTTATGCGTTGTAGTTTATTTGAATTATATAAATGTTTTTGATCGCGGTTGATTATTAAAATTTATATAATTTTGTTATTGTTGGAATATCGTGTTTGATTCAGCCCATCCTATTCCAACCCCTGTCTTTGTGACGTGGTAGCACAACGCGTAGGTAAAATTCTATTATTCTAATATCACTACCGTGCACCAATTTGACCATAATTGTAGTAAACCGCGTCTGTTATCATTATTAAACATCCCCTTGTCTGCTTCTATCACGGCAGACTTTTAAATAAATAAATAAAGTGATAGTGGTGGCAGCGACTATCGTTACCCTTGTTTCGTGTAAAAGTTGTTCATTAATATAATTCGTGGATTACTTTTGATGCAAGTAAAACTCATAAATTAAAACCCTTTAATGTCAGGTACTAGATTTCGTCTTAGGCGACCGTACCTGTTACACAACGTATTCATCAAGAATAGGTAAAATCTGACTTTATTTTTGTAAAAAATCATATAAAAATTTGCTTCCGCGCCCGAATTTTATAATTTTACATCATATTTTAGCTAAAAGAAAACATTGCAACAAGAAAATTGCTGTTTCAAATTTGGTAGGTATTCTAGAATCCATGTCATGGCAAATATTTATATGATTTTTTACAAAAATAAAGTCAGATTTTACCTATTCTTGATAAATACGTTGTATATTGTAAGCCACATAAGCTGGATTCTAGAATACCTACCACACTTGAAATAGCAATTTTCTTGTTGCAATGTTTTCTTTTAGCTAAAATATGATGAAAAATTATAAAATTTGGGCGCGGAAGCAAATATTTATATGATTTTTTACAAAAATAAAGTCAGATTTTACCTATTCTTGAAATGGATATTTTTGTTAGAACACTCATATTCATGCTTTAGGATCTATACTATAGATGGTTTTAAGCATTTGACATGCAAAAGTGACCCAAAACGTGGTACCAATCAGAAAATATACATTCAATTTTTGAGTGTCATTTTAATGAATACGTTGTATATTGTAAGCTACATGGGCTGGATTCTAGAATACCTACCACATTTGAAATAGTAATTTTCTTGTTGCAATGTTTTCTCTTAGCTAAAATATGATAAAGAATTATAAAATTCTTGCGCGGAAGCAAATATTTATATGATTTTTATTACAAAAATAAAGTCACATTTTACCTGTTCTTGATGAATACGTTGTATATTTTAAGCTACATGGGCTGGATTCTAGAGTACCTACCACACTTGAAATAGCAATTTTCTTGTTGCAATGTTTTCTTTTAGCTAAAATTTGATGCAAAATTATAAAATTTGGGCGCGGAAGCAAATATTTATATGATTTTTTACAAAAATAAAGTCAGATTTTACCTAATCTTCATGAATACGTTGTATATTGTAAGCTACATGGGATGGATTCTAGAATACCTACCACACTTGAAATAGCAATTTTCTTGTTGCAATGTTATCTTTTAGTTAAAATATGATAAAGAATTATAAAATTCTGGCGCGGAAGCAAATATTTATATGATTTTTTACAAAAATAAAGTCAGATTTTACCTATTATTGATGAATACGTTGTATATTTTAAGCTACATGGGCAGGATTTTAGAACACCTACCACACTTGAAATAGCAATTTTCTTGTTGCAATGTTTTCTTTTAGCTAAATTATTATGAAGAATTATAAAGTTTGGGCGCGGAAGCAAATATTTATATGATTTTTTACATAAATAAAGTCAGATTTTACCTCTTCTTGATGAATACGTTGTATATTGTGAGCTACATGGGCTGGATTCTAGAATACCTACCACACTTGAAATAGCAATTTCCTTGTTGCAATGTTTTCTTTTAGCTTATATATGATAAAGAATTATAAAAATAGTTCGCGGAAGCAAATATTTATATGATTTTTTTACAAAAATAAAGTCAGATTTTACCTATTCTTGATGAATACGTTGTATATTGTGAGCTACATGGGCTGGATTCTAGAATACCTACCACACTTGAAATAGCAATTTTCTTATTGCAATGTTTTCTTTTAGCTAAAATGTGATGAAAAATTATAATATTCGGGCGCAGAAGCAAATATTTATATGATTTTTTACAAAAATAAAGTCATATTTTTACCTATTCTTGATGAATAGGTTGTATATTGTAAGCTACATGGGCTGGACTCTAGAATACCTACCACACTTGATATGGTAATTATCTAAATGCAATGTTTTCTTTTTGCTAAAATATGACGAAGAATTATAAAATTCCGGCGCGGAAGCAAATATTTATATGATTTTTTACAAAAATAAAGTCAGACTTTAAATATTCTTGAAATGGATATTTTTGTTAAAACATTCATATTCATGCTTTAGGATCTATACTGTAGATAAATTTAGCACTGGACATGCAAAAGTGACTAAAACTTGGTACCAATCAGATAATAAATATTCAATTTTCGTGTGTCATTTTAATGAATACGTTGTATATTTAAACTACATGGGCTTGATTCTAGAATACCTTCCACACTTAAAGTAGCAATTTCCTTGTTGCAATATTTTCTTTTAGCTAAATTATGATAAAGAATTATAAAATTCGGGCGCGGAACAAATATTTATATGATTTTTTACAAAAATAAAGTCAGATTTTACCTATTCTTAATAAATACGTTGTATATTGTAAGCTACATGGGCTGGATTCTAGAATACCTACCACACTTAAAATAGCAATTTTCTTGTTGCATTATTTTCTTTTAGCTAAAATATGATGAAGAATAATAAGATTCGAGCGCGAAAGCAAATATTTATATGATTTTTTACAAAAATAAGGTCAGAATTTACCTATTCTTGAAATGGATATTTTTGTTAAAACATTCATATTCATGCTTTAGGATCTATACTATGGATGGTTTTAAGCATTAGACATGCAAAAGTCACCTAAACGTGGTACCAATCAGATAATAAACATTCAATTTTCGGGTGTCATTTTAATGAATCCGTTGTATATTGTAAGCTACATGGGCTGGATTCTAGAATACCTACTACATTTGAAATAGCAATTTTCTTGTTGCAATGTTGTATTTTAGCTAAATTATGATGAAGATTTATAAAATTTGGGCGCGGAAGAAAATATTTATATGATTTTTTAACAAAAATAAAGTCAGATTTTACCTATTCTTGATGAATATGTTGTACATTGTAAGCTAAATAGGCTGGATTCTAGAATACCTACTACACTTGAAATAGCAATTTTCTTGTTGCATAGTTTTCTTTTAGCTAAAATATGATGAAGAATTATAAAATTCGGACGCGGAAGCAAATATTTATATGAATTTTTACAAAAATAAAGTCAGATTTTAACTCTTCTTAATGAATACGTTGTATATTGTAAGCTACATGGGCTGGATTCTAGAATAGCAACCAAACTTGAAATAGTAATTTTCTTGTTGCAATGTTTTGTTTTAGCTAAAATATGATAAAGAATTATAAAATTCCGGCGCGGAAGCAAATTTTTATATGATTTTTTACAAAAATAAAGTCAGAGTTTACCTGTTCTTGAAATGGATATTTTTGTTAAAACATTCATATCCATGATTTAGGATCTATACTATGGATGGTTTTAAGCATTGGACATGCAAAAGTCACCTAAACGTGGTAAAAATCAGATAATAAACATTCTATTTTCGGGTGTCATTTTAATGAATCCGTTGTATATTGTCAGCTACATGGGCTGGATTCTAGAATACCTACTACATTTGAAATAGCAATTTTCTTGTTGCAATGTTTTCTTTTAGCTAAATTATGATCAAGAATTATAAAATTTGGGCGCTGAAGCAAATATTTATTTGATTTTTTACAAAAATAAAGTTAGATTTTTACCTATTCTTGATGAATAGGTTGTATATTGTAAGCTACATGGGCTGGATTCTAGAATACCAACCAAACTTGAAATAGTAATTTTCTTGTTGCAATGTTTTCTTTTAGCTAAAATATGATGAAGAATTATAAAATTCGGGCGCGAAAGCAAATATTTATATGATTTTTTACAAAAATAAAGTCAGAGTTTACCTGTTCTTGAAATGGATATTTTTGTTAAAACATTCATATCCATGATTTAGGATCTATACTATGGATGGTTTTAAGTATTGAACACGCAAAAGTCACCTAAACGTGGTACCAATCAGATAATAAACATTCAATTTTCGGGTGTCATTTTAATGAATCCGTTGTATATTGTAAGCTACATGGGCTGGATTCTAGAATACCTACCATACTTGAAATAGCAATTTTCTTGTTGCATTATTCTCTTTTAGCTAAAATATGATGAAGAATTATAAAATTCGGGCGCGGAAGCAAATATTTATATGATTTTTTACAAAAATATGGTCAGATTTTACCTATTCTTGAAATAGATATTTTTGTTAAAACATTCATATTCATGCTTTAGGATCTATACTATGGATGGTTTTAAGCATTGGACATGCAAAAGTCACCTAAACGTGGTACCAATCTTAATAAAAATTCAATTTTCGGGTGTCGTTTTAATGAAAACGTTGTATATTGTGAGCTACATGGGCTGGATTCTAGAATAACTACCAAACTTGAAATAGCAATTTTCTTATTGCAATGTTTTCTTTTAGCTAAAATGTGATGAAATATTATCATATTCGGGCGCGGAAGGAAATATTTATATGATTTTTTACAAATATAAAGTCAGAGTTTACCTGTTCTTGAAATAGATATATACTATGGATGGTTTTAAGCATTGGACATGCAAAAGTAACCTAAACGTGGTACCAATCAGATAATAAACATTCAATTTTCGGGTGTCATTTTAATGAATACGTTGTATATTGTAGGCTACATGGGCTGGATTCTAGAATACCTACCACACTTGAAATAGTAATTTTCTTGTTGCAATGTTTTCTTTTAGCTAAAATATGAAGAAAAATTTTAAAATTCGGGCGCGGAAGCAAATATTTATATGATTTTTTGCAAATATAAAGTCAGATTTTACCTTTTCTTAATGAATACGTTGTATATTGTAAGCTACATAGGCTGGCTTCTAGAATACCTCTACACTTAAAATAGCAATTTTCTTGTTGCAATGTTTTCTTTTAGCTAAAATATGATGAATAATTATAAAATTCGGGCGCGGAAGCAAATATTTATATGATTTTTTACAAAAATATAGTCAGATTTTACCTATTCTTGTAATGGATATTTTTGTTAAAACATTCATATTCATACTTTAGGATCTATACTACGGATAATTTTAGCATTAAACATTCAAAAGTGACCAAAACGTAGTACTAATCAGAAAATAAACATTCAATTTTCGGGTGTCTTTTTAATGAATACGTTGTATATTGTAAGGTACATGGGCTGGATTCTAGAATACCTACCACACTTGAAATAGCAATTTTCTTGTTGCAATGTTTTCTTTTAGCTAAAATATGATGAAGAATTATAAAATTCGGGCGCGGATGCAAACTTGTATGATTTATTCAAAAATAAAGTCAGATTTTACCTATTCTTGATGAATTCGTTGTATATTGTAAGCTACATGGGCCGGAATCTAAAATAACTACCACACTTGAAATAGCAATTTTCTTTTAGCAATGTTTCTTTTAGCTAAAGTAAGAAAAGGAACTATAAAATTCTGGCGCGAAAGCAAATATTTATATGATTTTTTACAAAAATAAAGCTAATATTTATATGATTTTTTACAAAAATAAAGTCAGATTTTACCTATTCTTTATGAATACGTTGTATATTGTAAGCTACATGGGCTGGATTCTAGAATACCTACCACACTTTAAATAGCAATTTTCTTGTTGCGAAGTTTTCTTTTAGCTAAAATATGATAAAGAATTGTAAAAAATCATATAAATATTTGCTTCCGCGCCCGAATTTTATAATTCCTTATCATACTTTAGCTAAATGAAAACATTGCTAAAAGAAAGTTGTTATTTCAAGTGTGGTAGTTATTCTAGAATCCAGCCCATGTAGCTTACAATATACAACGTTTTCATTAAGAATAGGTAAAATCTGATTTCATTTTTGTAAAAAATTATATAAATATTTGCTTCCGCGCCCGAATTTTATAATTCTTCACCATATTTTAGCTAAAAGAAAATATTGCAACAAAAAATTGCTATTTCAAGTGTGGTAGGTATTCTAGAATCCAGCCCATGTAGCTTACAATATACAACGTATTCATTAAAATGACAATCGAAAATTAAATGTTTATTATCTGATTGGTACCACGTTTTGGTCACTTTTGCATGTCCAATGCTAAAATTATCCATAGTATACATCCTAAAGCATGAATATTAATGTTTTAACAGATATATCCATTTCAAGAATAGGTAATATCTGACTTTTTTTTTGTAAAAAATCATATAAATATTTGCTTCCGCGCCCGAATTTTATAATTCTTCATAATTTTTTAGCTAGAAAAAAACATTGCAACAACATAATTGCTATTTCAAGTGTGGAGGTATTCTAGAATCCAGCCCATGTAGTTTACATTATACAACGTATTCATCAAGAAAAGGTAAAATCTGACATTAGTTTTGTAAAAAATCATATAAATATTTGCTTCCGCGCCCGAATTTTATATTTTTTATTAGATTTTAGCTAAAAGAAAACATTGCAACAAGAAAATTGCTATTTCAAGTGTGGTAGGTATTCTAGAATCCAGCCCATGTAGCTTACAATTTACAACGTATTCATTAAAATGACACCCGAAAATTCAATGTTTATTAGCTGATTGGTACCACTTTTTGGTCACTTTTGCATGTCCAATGCTAAAATTATCTATAGTATAGATGCTAAAGCATGAATATGAATGTTTTAACAAAAATATCCATTTCAAGAATAGGTAAAATCTGACTTTATTTTTGTAAAAAATCATATAAATATTTGCTTCCGCGCCCGAATTTTATAATTCTTCATCATATTTTAGCTAAAAGAAAACATTGCAACAAGAAAATTGCTATTTCAAGTGTGGTAGGTATTGTAGAATCCAGCCCATGTAGCTTACAATATACAACGTATTCATTAAAATGACACCAGAAAATTAAATGTTTATTATCTGATTGCTACTACGTTTTGGTCACTTTTGCATGTCCAATGTTAAAATTATCCATAGTATAGATCCTAAAGCATGAATATGAATGTTTTAACAAAAATATATATTTCAAGAATAGGTAAAATCTGAGTTTATTTTTGTAAAAAATTATATAAATATTTGCTTCCACGCCCGAAATTTATAATTCTTTATCTTATTTTAGCTAAAAAAAACATTGCAACAAGAAAATTGTTATTTCAAGTGCGTTAGGTATTCTAGAATCCAGCCCATGTAGCTTACAATATACAACGTATTCATCAAGAATAGGTAAAATCTGACTTTATTTTTGTAAAAATCATATAAATATTTGCTTCCGCTCCCGAATTTTATAATTCTTCATCATATTTTAGCTACAAGAAAACATTGCAACAAAAAAATTGCTATTTCAAGTGTGGTAGGCATTCTAGAATTCAGCCCATGTACCTTATAATATATAACGTATTCATTAAAATAACACCCTAAAATTGAATGTTTATTATCTGATTGGTACCACGTTTTGGTCACTTTTGCATGTCCAATGCTTAAAACCATCCATAGTATAGATCCCAAAGCATGCATATGAATGTTTTAACATTTAACAGCAATATCCATTTCAAAAATAGGTAAAATCTGACTTTATTTTTGAAAAAAATCATATAAATATTTGCTTCCGCGCCCGAATTTTCTAATTCTTTATCATATTTTAGCTTAAAGAAAACACTGCAACAAGAAAAGTGCTATTTCAAGTGTGGTAGGTATTTTAGAATCCAGCCCATGTAGCTTACAATATACAACGTATTCATCAAGAATAGGTAAAATCTGATTTTCAACGTTTAAAGTTAGCTCACTCTAAAGCGAGAGAACAGCTGGACAAGAACATTGACCGTGTCCACCGTAACTTTAATAAGCGAGCGGCTAGTGTCAAGTTTCAAATGGGAGTCCGTGTATATCTGTTTACACCAACAGTCAAGGTCGGCACTAGCGCTAAGTTAGCTAAGAAATGGTCAGGTCCGTATCGTATCATTGAAATGCGAGAAGTGAATGCGGTAATTAAAGAAACTTTCGGACGGCAACAAATGACGGTGCACGTGAACCGATTAAAACCTTGTTATTTAACGACCGATGACTTAAATCTTGATGATACGTCAGAGCCAATTGAGTCGACCACTGAAATTGCAGATACGGATGGTATTAACCCTGTAATCCCTTTGTCCTCTCAACCGATTATCCCGCAGGATTCCTTAGAGTCAACCTACAGTAGTACTAATGATAGTTTATTTACAGGGAGTAGAGCCAATACAACTTTACAGTCTTCCAGTGGTAGCCATAATCAATCACAGAATAGAAGTCGTTTGTCGGACACCAGTATCACTAACTCGAGTACTGACACTGTCGTGGAAACAGCGTCCCGGCCCCGATAACGCAACTAGAAGCCACGGAGCTGTCGCTGTCCATTCGTGGATCCGCAACACACGGATCTAATTACAAAAAGACTATCACATTAGAGTAGTAAAGTTATTCATCAGAATGCTAAAGTTATATGTAGTTTTTGTTGTAGTTTTAAGATTACTTGTAATAGACTCATGGGCTGAACTGATTGCTTTCGATTGCGCAGACCCAGAAGTGGAAGTATCCAAGATCTCGCTGTTAGATATTAAACCTTGTCGTGACCCGAAGAATAGCTCAAAAGAGATTCCAACGAAAGTCCAGTTACTGCAAGAACGACGGTACACAGAAGTGCATGTATATAGCTGCTTAGTGATTGTGCAGCAGTTGATCGAGCATTGCGGCATGCACTCACACACCAGCGCAGTAGCAGGCGGATTAGCCCGATACGTCCATTACATAAAGGCCGACAGCTGTTCCGAAGCACACCAATTTCAACTCTTAGATCTCTCAGGGTTAGGGGCTGGAATTATCTCTAGTTTGACTTTAAACGGAACTACCGAAGTGTCAACGACGCTGGAGGGACGCCTAGAACCCAGCAGGAAATGCTCCGGGGTTCGATACACTCTTAATGGCATTACGTTCGAAGACGTGATCGTTAGCGCCGCTATCACCATCAAATTATTCGACTACCTCGCCATTGCCGACGTCGAAGAAAATGCCGTTCGACTGCGTACAGGCACAGTATGTATGTACTCCAAAAATTATTGTTTTGACGATGCAGCAGGTGAAATGACTTGGGAAGCCGACCAGTTGGACCGATGCTTTGAGCGAGGTATGGACGTACTCTACGAAGGTCCAGCCACAATTCTAAATATCAACAGTATGGGCACTAAGTACATCATGGTAGAGGCCCATGATACGGTTTTCGCCTTGAGGTTATTGTCCGCTGAATTGTTATGCCATCAGCGGGCATGGCGTACAGAGCAGAATAGATTGATAGTTATTTTTGAATCCTCGCTTGGCTTCTATTTTCAGAAATCAAGAAGAGTGACCCACAATACCGACATCATGGCACAGGTTCTCAGTAAGTTGCTGTTCCTAGAGATCTCTTTCAATCAACAGGCTAGAGAGCTCGTGTACGACGCCATTATGAAGAGATGCCATCTACGTGAAAATATCCTCAAAAACCGTATCATGCTAGCCATAGAAAAGCCGGATATTGTCAGCGGCCTCGTGAAGGAAGCAAGCGGGCATATGGGTCGAGTGATGGGCGAAGTTTTATACATAATTCGTTGCAGTGCTAAAGTGATAGACTTCAGAAAAACGGACTTCTGCTATCAAGAGCTGCCAATAGTTTACAAGAATGAGAGCAAGTTCATGGCCCTTCTCACTCGTATAATTCAGGACCATGGTACGCAGGTCGACTGCAGAAGTAAATTGCCAGTTATGTTTCACCTGGAAGGCAAATGGTTCGAAATTGACCCCGAACTTAGAAGAACGCAGCCCGATCCTATGGTCCTCGACGCTAACGATACCAGCGACGTAATGACAATGACGAAAATAGCCCCGATCAGCGCCAATGGAGTGTACAGTAAGCAGAACATGGAAGAGTTCCAACGCACACTCTTGTTCCCACAGGAGCGACGCGCCGTAACTAACGTAATCACGAGAAGGGTCACGGGAGTTCAAGTAGATAGCCAGGATTACCACTTGCCCAATGTATTCAGCCAAAGCGAGTTCGCCAAGATGGCATAGAGTGCTGCAGCGGAAGTGTGGGGTTTCTTATCATATATGGGAAACCTTTTCTCGGTTCTGATGCTTCTGTACACTCTGTACGCGCTAATAAGGTACGTGGCAAACGTAGTGTTAAACCTACTGAGTTTAAGGAAGACGGTCACTCCCGATCAACCCCCTCGGAGATGGTTCCTGTTCGCCAGTTTGTGGAATGTCTTAACTACGCGATACCCAATTAACTTGGCACGACAACAAACCCCCAACCAGGTCGCGGAGACCGAGCCTCCACCGATCTACCCGGGTCTCCCAATAGCCGTAGCTCAGCAATCCAGTGATTCTTCCGCCAACCTCGACATTCTGCGCCAGCCCATAGTCAGTTTGTTTTTGTATACCACTACCAATTTGAATGAAATTCAGCTAGATTCGACTTTGAATTCCACTCACAGTCGAGTTTAGAGGGGAAGACAGTGTAACGGATGTGAGTTCAATTAGCAAAAATTGTTAGCGTAGGTGATTGATTGAACTCGCTATCCGCTGCAGAGTGCTGGCACGTGGCTGGGTGGCGTCCGCCGTTCGATGACATTCGATAAGTTGGCAAAAAATCCAGCCCATGTAGCTTGCAATATACAACGTATTCATCAAGAATAGGTAAAATCTGACTTTATTTTTGTAAAAAATCATATAAATATTTGCTTCCGCTCCCGAATTTTATAATTCTTCATCATATTTTAGCTACAAGAAAACATTGCAACAAGAAAATTGCTATTTCAAGTGTGGCAGGCATTCTAGAATTCAGCCCATGAACCTGATAATATATAACGTATTCATTAAAATAACACCCTAAAATTGAATGTTTATTATCTGATTGGTACCACGGTGGTGGAATACTCCCAAGCGATATGTCAGCAGTTTGATTCGACTTGGTGGAAGATCAAAAATTTGCGATCATTCTCACATCGGGTGTCGCAAATCACGGTCGTGGTTAGGATATTTATTAGTAGTAATTTAATTTAAATGGAATTGTTCATTTAGCTTACTAAAAATTATTGTTAGTATTTAAGTTATTGCAAATCTGACTTTATAATTTTTAATTTTTAATAAAAATTATTATACGTCGAAGCTTAAAGAGTAGTGTCTTTTGAAGTGCTCATTTTCACCTTCCACCCGCACCTACCCAGAGTACAGCATCAACGAAGGACGGCAGTGAACAGGTAAGTATAAACTTACATTCTTGAACCGTCCTGCATAATTCAGTACGTCAACGGGGGCTGCACAACTCTTCTGTTACATTTCTATAGAAACGTATGATAGAAAAATATTCTATCAATTACAGTAATATTTCTGAAATATTTATAGAATTTGTTATAATTTGCATTCACTCGAGAAAGAAATCTTGTCTTGTGAAACACTGTTAATTATTCCGCACACTATTTCCGTAACAGTTCTAGTTATTTCTAATATAAAATTCAATGTCCCAATTATTCATCTATGACAGTGTTCTAATTTGTAATTATCACATTATTTTGAATGTCATTAAGAGATTCATAATGGCATTTATGCCCTTTTGCACTATAAGATTTGAATTTTAAGGAATACCTAAGCAAAAAAATACTTATCGAAATTTTCACAGCAAAGTTCAATAGTTTATTTGGAATTTAATTCCGATGTGATATTGTCCATTTAAGAAAAACTTAAAATTGGTGCAACCAGCCCTGAGTGTCATTTGTATTTTCAATGTACTCGTACTATAGAACAATATCTACCTCAGACTCACTCATTTCATTTTGAAAACTGAGGTAAAATGTACCCGTTTTAAACAATTTGACACAACTGCAAGAACATTTCATTGTTTTCATTATGTCAAAAATTAAGTAAAAATGTATTGCACAATCAATGGAAACTGCCGTAGATATTGAAGGACATACTCGCACATTTGATATAGTCTCATACCGAAACTTACGTTATTAAAACACACGAATCATCGCCATGTGATTATTACAGAACATAATATGTGTTTATAATACAATATGAATATTGAAATATTGTTCCTTTTGCTTAATTTTCAGAATTAAAAAAATCAAGTCGCCTGGTTCACCTGTAGCTTAGGCCGGCCCTGAGAATAGGCATCCTGGTATCTATTAAAACACGCAATAATGGCAGTTTTTAGAAATGACAGAAATATGTCTGTAGATTTGCTTTTATTTTTCGCAAATATTTGTCAGAAGTTTGATATATTTGGTATCAAGTGCAAGCATGCGAAAAGGGTTAGCGTGCAGAAATATCAAAAATTTGGCATTCCAGTCAGCTTTTGTTTTTCGCAGAAAGATGTCAGTTGCCAAAATTTACAGAAAGCACATATACTCAAAAGCATTATCTGATTTTAATGATTTTTGCACCATATTGTAGGGGTTGATTCAAACTAATTTCCTACAGTGATTTAGTACTTTTATCATATCTGGTTTTTATGTTAAAAAATTAAAACTGTGTTTAATTGGTACATTGAAATAGTGGATCCTAGTGGCTATATCTAAATTTAAGAAGCAGTAAGCTGTCATCTATTACACTCAACATTCAGTTTATAAAATTCAAACGAGTGTATCTTTTTGTAGAATGTAGAAATCAAAGATTAGAAAACCATGTCATGAATAATAGTTTTGAGCCAAGGTTTTACGAATATTATAGGTTTATAATAGAAAATATTTAATTATAACAAATTTTGATGTATCAAATTACATTAGTCAATGTTGCTAAATGTGTCATAAAGTAACTAAATAAAAACAAAATATTCCTAAACGAACTTCACTGAAGACTGAAGACACTGACAGTTATACTAAGATTGCCAATAATTACTTATAAATTAACAAATTAACTATGCTTTTCTTCAAATTTGTTATGACGTAACTAAACAACAATAAAATATTCGTAAGTAAAATAAATTGAATATAGAGACAAATATTTAGATTGTCAATTATAATTTATAAATTTCAAACGTTTCAATCACTATTGCCAAAAAAATTCCAATATTAATTAAGAACAAATCGATCAGCTTTTGTTTCTTCCAAAAATTTATTAAAAGTAGTCGCGTTTGGTATCAAATAAAAAGGTTTGATGAAGGCGTACATAATTGTTCACAATTTATCCATGCCGATTGGCTATTGTTTTTTGCTGAATGTTGTCGAAAATATGCTGTGTTTAATAACAAATGAAAGTACTCAGCAAGGGTTGACTTGCTGAATTGCAGATATGATAAAAATTAGCCATGGCATAGTCTTTTGTTTTTTGCTAAAGTTGTCAGAAGTAAATAGCAATTGGTATCAAGTGCTGCATTGCAGCAATGTCAAAGTTATGAAGTACACAATAGCACATTAATCGAGTATTTCCGAGAATTTACTCAAAAACTAGGAACCTTAGCATCAAATGAGTTCTGGATACATACATAAAATAATTTAACGCTAATTAAAATTGTACTAAAAGAAGGAAAACACTTAATAACTCTCAACATGCACTGATATATAAATTTATTAAGCACATCTGACATTAGGTGGACTAACAGTCGATTTCTTAAGTGATAAACGATTTTCGACCGTATAGCACAATACAGTAGGAGTTGCTCATGTCAATACTCTCTCGTATACATGTACTCTAGTAGGTACTATTTGTAAGTAAATAACAAAATACAAATATTTTAAACACGATTCTATATTTTTCCCCTTAGGTATAATCCCTTATCTAAGATTAGGGTCTAGCAGGTAGGTAACCTTAGAATAGGGCACTATAACTCCCTAATTAAATTCTTAGTCGCGAAAGTAAACAAGATACAATTGGGCACATATTCGGATCCGTATTATTTATAACGAATTTTTTGACAACTAAAAGCCCATTTAAAAGAACTCTTTAAGTTGAAACGCGCTTAAGAATGGACGTTACAAAACCAGTAATTGAGGCCATAACTATTAATACCTACATAATATAGACAATATGCGAAATAAAAGACTGGAAAGTGAAAACACTGACATTGGTTTTTAATCCTAAAATATTTAAAAAGTTTTAAGTTTAAATGAAATAATTTGTTTGTAAATTCCAGTATGGAAAGCTCTGAATCAGAAAACAGATTTGAATTCCGGTCAGTAGTACAGATGTTTGTGTGTCTCCATAAAAATGCGTCAATGTTGCAACGGTATAAGATTGTAGACGACTAATTTACTAAATTACTAGTATTAATATTGTATATATTTTATAACGAAATAATTTGAATCAAATTAAATTTAGATTTTCTTTATTTTTTCGATATTCTTTTCGTCGTTTTATTCCGTTCTCCTGCACTCGTTTTTTATCCAGCAATAAGTTTTGACTTCATTTGTCCATTGTTTTATTGTTATTCCTAGCCCTTTCTATCGGTTTTGCTTCGTACGTGTTTCTTGCTGTTTTTCTTTGTGCTTTTATTGCATATGCCCAAACCATTTTAACTGACTCTTTTGAATATTGTAGTTAATAGTGTAACAGAGGGGTTGTGCAGTGAAGTACAAGCCCTCGTTGACATACTGAATTATGCAGGACGGTTCAAAGAATGTAAGTTTATACTTACCTGTTCACTGCTGTCCTTCGTTGATGCTGTACTCTGGGTAGGTGCGGGTGGAAGGTGAAAATGGGCACTTCAAAAGACACTACTTTTTAAGTTTCGACGTTTAATAATTTTTATTAAAAATTAAAAATTATAAAGTCTGATTTGCAATAACTTAAATACTAACAATAAATTTTAAAGTAAACTAAATGAACAAATCTACTGAAATTAAATTACTATTAATTATCCTAACCACGACCGTGATTTGCGACACCCGATGTGAGAATGCTCGCAAATTTTTGGTCTTCTACCAAGTCGAATCAAACTGCTGACATATCGCTTGGGAGTATTCCACCGTTTTTGCCAACTTATCGAATGTCATCGAACGGCGGAAGCCACCCAGCCACGTGCCAGCACTATGCAGCGGATAGCGAGTTCAATCAACCACCTACGCTAACAATTTTTGCTAATTGAACTCACATCCGTTACACTATCTTCCCCTCTAAACTCGACTGTGAGTGGAATTCAAAGTCGAGTCTAGCTGAATTTCATTCAACTTGGTAGTGGTATACAAAAACAAACTAGACTATGGGCTGGCGCAGAATGTCGAGGTTGGCGGAAGAACCACTGGGTTGCTGAGCTGTTGTTATTGGGAGACCCGGGTAGATTGGTGGAGGCTCGGTCTCCGCGACCTGGTTGGGGGTTTGTTGTCGTGCCAAGTTAATTAGGTATCGCGTAGTTAAGGCATTCCACAAACTGGCGAACAGGAACCATCTCCGAGGGGGTTGATCGGGAGTGACCGCCTTCCTTAAACTCAGTAGGTTTAACACTACGTTTGCTACGTACCTTATCAGCGCGTACAGAGTGTACAGAAGCATCAGAACCGAGAAAAGGTTTCCCATATATGATAAGAAACCCCACACTTCCGCTGCAGCACTCCATGCCATCTTGGCGAACTCGCTTTGGCTGAATACATTGGGCAAGTGGTAATCCTGGCTATCTACTTGAACTCCCGTGACCCTTCTCGTGATTACGTTAGTTACGGCGCGTCGCTCCTGTGGGAACAAGAGTGTGCGTTGGAACTCTTCCATGTCCTGCTTACTGTACACTCCATTGGCGCTGATCGGGGCTATCTTCGTCATTGGCATTACGTCGCTGGGATCGTTAGCGTCGAGGACCATAGGATCGGGCTGCGTTCTTCTAAGTTCGGGGTCAATTTCGAACCATTTGCCTTCCAGGTGGAACATAACTGACAATTTAGTTCTGCAGTCGACCTGCGTACCATGGTCCTGAATTATACGAGTGAGAGGGGCCATGAACTTGCTCTCATTCTTGTAAACTATTGGCAGCTCTTGATAGCAGAAGTCCGTTTTTCTGAAGTCTACTACTTTAGCACTGCAACGAATTATGTATAAAACTTCGCCCATCACTCGACCCATATGCCCGGCTGCTTCCTTCACGAGGCCGCTGACAATATCCGGCTTTTCTAAGGCTAGCATGATACGGTTTTTGAGGATGTTTTCACGTAGATGGCATCTCTTCATAATGGCGTCGTACACGAGCTCTCTAGCCTGTTGCTTGAAAGCGATCTCTAGGAACAGCAACTTACTGAGAACCTGTGCCATGATGTCGGTATTGTGGGTCACTCTTCTTGATTTCTGAAAATAGAAGCCAAGCGAGGATTCAAAGATAACTATCAATCTATTCTGCTCTGTACGCCATGCCCGCTGATGGCATAACAATTCAGCGGACAATAACCTCAAGGCGAAAACCGTATCGTGGGCCTCTACCATGATGTACTTAGTGCCGGTACTGTTGATCTTTAGAATTGTGGCTGGACCTTCGTAGAGTACGTCCATACCTCGCTCAGAGCATCGGTCCAACTGGTCGGCTTCCCAGGTCACTTCACCTGTTACATCGTCAAAACAATAATTTTTGGAGTACATACATACTGTGCCTGTACGCAGTCGAACGGCATTTTCTTCGACGTCGGCAATGGCGAGATAGTCGAATAATTTGATGGTGATAGCGGCGCTAACGATCACGTCTTCGTACGTAATGCCATTAAGGGTGTATCGAACGCCGGAGCATTTCCCGCTGGGTTCTAGGCGTCCCTCCAGCGTCGTTGACACTTCAGTAGTTCCGTTTAAAGTCAAACTAGAGATAATTCCAGCTCCTAGCCCTGAGAGATCTAAGCGTTGAAATTGGTGTGCTTCGGAACAGCTGTCGGCCTTTATGTAATGGACGTATCGGGCTAATCCGCCTGCTACTGCGCTGGTGTGTGAGTGCATGCCGCAATGCTCGATCAACTGCTGCACAATCACTAAGCAGCTATATACATGCACTTCTGTGTACCGTCGTTCTTGCAGTAACTGGATTTTCGTTGGGATCTCTTCTGAGCTATTCTTCGGGTCACGACAAGGTTTAATATCTAACAGCGAGATCTTGGATACTTCCACTTCTGGGTCTGCGCAATCGAAAGCAATCAGTTCAGCCCATGAGTCTATTACAAATAATCTTAAAACTACAACAAAAACTACATATAACTTTAGCATTCTGATGAATAACTACTCTAATGTGATAGTCCTTTTGTAATTAGATCCGTGTGTTGCGGATCCACGAATGGTCAGCGACAGCTCCGTGGCTTCTAGTTGCGTATCGGGGCCGGGACGCTGTTTCCACGACGGTGTCAGTACTCGAGTTAGTGGTACTGGTGTCCGACAAACGACTTCTGTTCTGTGATTGATTATGGCTACCACTGGAAGACTGTAAAGTTGTATTGGCTCTACTCTCTGTAAATAAACTTTCATTAGTACTACTGCAGGTTGATTCTAAGGAATCCTGCGGGATAATCGGTTGAGAGGACCAAGGGATAATAGGGTTAATACCATCCGTATCTGCATTTTCAGTGGTCAACTCAATTGGCTCTGACGTATCGTCAAGTTTTAAGTCATCGGTCGTTAAATAACAAGGTTTTAATCGATTCACATGCACCGTCATTTGTTTTCGTCCGAAAATTTCTTTAATTACCGCATTCACTTCTCGCATTTCAATGATACGATACGGACCTGACCATTTCTTAGCTAACTTAGCGCTAGTGCCGACCTTGACTGTTGGTGTAAACAGATTTACACGGTCTCCCATTTGAAACTTGACACTAGCCGCTCGCTTATTAAAGTTACGGTGGACACGATCAATGTTCTTGTCCAGCTGTTCTCTCGCTTTAGAGTGAGCTAACTTTAAACGTTGTAAGAATTCTGCTGCATAATTAGAGTCCGTATCGTATTTAGTGCGAAGAGGTCTCAAGAGGTCATCGAAAGGTAGTTCGATATCCCTTCCATACATTAAGAAAAATGGACTATCACCAAGCATTGCATGTGTACTACTACAAAAAGCTGATACAACGAATGGTAGCCATTCATCCCAATCCGTATGCTGCTCATTGATATAGTGTGAGAGCATATCTTTTAACGTTCGATGACTTCTCTCGAGACTTGCGTTTGTTTGCGGGTGGAAAGCGGTAGTATGCAAACGTTCGATTTTTAGTATGGTACAAATTTCTTTCATCAGTTTTGAGACGAAATTGGTCCCTAAGTCGGTCAGTAATTGTCTGGGCGTACCATGTCTTAAGATAATACCCTTGACAAACGTTTTCGCCACCGTTATAGAGGTCTGGTCTTTTAGGGGAAATGCTTCTAGATAACGTGTAGCTGCATCTTGTACCGTTAGAATATATTTATTTCCAGCGCTAGTGGTTACAAGAGGACCAACAATATCCATTGCTATCCGCTCAAACGGTCGTGTTACCGACTGAAACTTTTTCAGTGGGGCAGGTCGTAAATGCGGTGACGTTTTCCTTTGCGAACATGATACGCATTTGCGCACGTATTCTTTTACATCGCGACGCAAGTGAGGCCAGAAAAATCGCGAATTAACTTTTTCGAACGTTTTCTCTGTGCCACCATGACCCGATAATGGAGAATCATGACACGCTTTCAAAATATTATTTCGAAACTTTAAAGGAATAACTAACTTGTCTTCGAAACGATCATCGTACGATTTTTTATAAATCAACCCGTCATCATCAAAGTAAAATTCACAATTTCCTTCTGAATTTATTTCGTCAGTGATACCTTTTATTTGATTATCTTCCCGTTGGGCCATTTTGATAGCGTCTCTATCCCATATCATGGGTTCATAATTAGTGCGAAATAAGATTTGTACAGGCTTAATGCGTGAAAGTGCGTCGGCGTTAGTATGTTTATCTCCCGGACGATAATGAATTTCAAAGTCATGTTCCGAAAGTAATAATGACCATCTAATTAAACGATTTGTTGGCTCTGATGTTTTCATCAACCATTTCAGAGGTTGATGATCGGTATAAACAATGAATTTTTGACCATACAAATAACATCGGAAATGTTTTATTCCCCATACTAACGCTAAACACTCTCTTTCCGTTGTGCAATAATTTCGCTCGGCAGGCTTAAGTTGACGACTCGCATACGCAACCGGCATTTCATGTCCATCATGCTCTTGGCTTAAAACTACTCCAATTGCAAAAGCAGATGCATCCGGACATAAGATAAAAGGTTTGTTAAAGTCAGGATATTTTAATATCGGTGACTGAGTTAATAAATTTCTAAGGTGGATAAACGCCCCTTCCGCCTCATCAGACCATACAAATCTAGCATTCTTTTTCGTCAAAGTTGTGAGTGGAAAGGCTACTCTCGCGAAATTTGGAATAAATCGACGGTAAAAACCCACTAAGCCAAGAAATGCTCTGACTTCCGTGACGTCACGAGGTACTGGGAAGTCCTTCACTACTCTTATCTTTTCCGTATCAGGTTTCACGCCGTCTTTACTCACTATGTGACCCAGGTACTTGGTTTCATCGAGCATAAATTTGCATTTTGCTGGATTCAAAGTTAAATTTGCTTCTCGTAGCCGATCAAAAATTAATTTTAATCTCTCGATATGTTCATCTAAATTATCTGCGCTAAAGCAAATGATATCATCCAAATAGACAAAGCATTGGGTCACCGTCAAACCTGATAACACTGTGTACATCAGTCGCTGCCATGTACTCGGGCTATTTATCAAACCGAAAGGCATTCTGTTACATTCGTAATGGCCCCAAGGAACAGAGAATGCGGTTTTTTCTCTATCTCTCGGATCCATTTCTACTTGCCAATAGCCTTTAGTTAAATCGAGGGTGGTGAAACGAGCAGCTTTACCTAATTGATCCAAAGTATCTTGTAAATTTGGAATAGGGAAATAATCTCGTTTAGTTATTTTATTTAATTCGCGGTAATCAATACAAAATCTAAATGAACTTTCACCCTCAATTGATTTCTTTTCTACTAAAACTACAGGGGCGGAATATGGACTAATAGAAGGTTGTATGATTTTATTTTCTAACATTTCATCAATTAAATCTTTCATGACTTGGCGACGACTGAACGGTACACGATAAGGAGCTCTAGTGACCGGTATCTCAGTGCTCGTGAGTATACGGTGTGTCACCAGAGATGTCTTACTTAATGGTGTGTCTTTTAATTTAAAGATATCAGCATATTCATTTAAAAAGGATTGGAATTTATTTCGTTCGCCGATCGGTAAATGGTCTAAATTAAACTTATGAGGCTGACCTCCGCTCACAACATTTATGCTTCGATAATTTTCGACATCATTCTCTTCTTCTTCTTCTGCCACTACTGCTATACCTAATGGTATTCGGGCTGACAACTTAACTTCGGTCGGACCTGTGTTTATAATATTTACAAATAAATTTGAATTTTGTTCTTTACGAAAGACAGTACGTGCTACTAAAACACCCGGTATATCAACCTCTGTGGGTTCAAGTACGTACGTCGCGTCTGGAATTCGCGTGTTCAGCATTATTTCACTCACAGCTGTGTGCCGCGCTGGTATTGTTACATGATACTTTGAACGTGCGACAAATCTTTTCAAATTACTACATTTAAATTTCTGAATGTTAACGCGCGTATTATTATTAATTATAATGGGTTCGGTCAAATGTGGTTCAATAGGTATGTTATCTTTTTCGGTCTGGGCGATCACAGAATCTGTCGATACCAAATCACTACAAATGTTTATTTGATTGTGCTCCGTTACACAATCCGTACTACTACTTTGAATTTTAGAATTCGTGATATCTACGCCTGTAACATTTTCTAACTGATTCGAACAGTTGTCCCTACTATTGGCACACTCGCTGCCTTCTACATTAGCATAAATTGTAATTATGCTATCGTCTGCATTTTTATCGTTCCTATCGATTTCTGACATAGATAGAACTTTATTATTAATTTTAAAAATGTTCTTACCAAAATCGATAACTACGTTACGCTGAATTAAAAAGTCTACTCCGATCAGTCCATCTGATGGTAAAAAGAGATCGTCCGGACATACTACAAAGCGATGCCTTATTTTTTCAGAATCAGTATTAATTTCAACATTGACGACTCCGTCACTACTCAACTGATTACCTGAAACATCTACTAAAACATCCTTTGATGGTAATATTGACCATTTATTTTCAGCGACTACTTTGCGTTTTAGTAATGAAACAGCGGCTCCTGAATCAACTAAAAATGTGTAATTTCGATCAGCTACCTTTAAAATTACTAACTTTGTTCTATCTCGGTCATAATCGGCGACCCGTGGAACTATGCATACTTTTCTACTTAATCTGTCTGACGTTGGGTCGTCGTCGAGACAGCCTTTAAGTTTAAAGGACACGCTGAAGAATCGGCACGATGCCCTACCACGACACAGTTATAGCATAATGTCTGTTTTTGCTTCGGACATTTCTTTGAAATGTGATCTACACTGCCGCAGTTAAAGCAACGACCTTTCATAGCTAAATAACGCTGGTCTGTGCGTAAAGTTCCTGATTTTGAACTTTTCTTATTATTACGTACAGTTACGGTATTTCTGGGACTACTTGTCGCAGAAGGAGTGTCCGAATTTTTAGCCAACGTACGAATGTGCGATTTATGGGCGTCTGCTTTCGTTTCCCGAAACAAACGAGCGAGTACTTCCTCACAATGCTCAGCAATGGGCAGAGCTTCTTCTACTGTTTCGCAATGCTGTATGCGACATACTTCATTTGCTAGTCGTGTATCAAGGCCCTCAAGAAATTGTCTCATCATTAGAGTTTCGCGTTTTATTCTGTTCCGCAAACTTAGCATATTATTACCCCCAGAATTTGGATACAATTTTGCTGCTGCAATCTCTAACCTTAATGCGAATTTCCTTAACGATTCGTCTTTTTGGCGGTATAATTTTGAAAATTCTCTTTCGGCTACAGCGTGATCTACCTTTTTCCCAAATAAACTAATTAACCATTCGCGCATTTCTGAGATCGTACTCGGACGCTTGTCACCCGGCAAGGAGTAAAAACAGTGTTGCGCGTCACCTCTAAGTTTCAGTTTGATTGCGGTTACAATTTGATTGTTGTTCCATTGGTAACACTCTGCAACTGTTGCTACGTTATCTAAGAATGCTTCTAACTCTGGGCCACCGGAATACGTTTCAATGGTTTTAAGAGCGGACATTGAAGAAGGATCATTAAATACTGTAGTGACAGGTGGTGAACTAGCGTGTGAAGGGTGATCTGCGGATGGAATGGGCATTTCTTTGACATTATTGAAATAATTTGGCATATGGTAAGAGAACGGTTGGTAGCTTGGACCTGCCGAAAATCGTTGAACGTTAGGCGGGGGATACTGATAGAATTGGTGGGCAAATGGCATTGCGATGGACGTGTGAGGGGGAGCGGTCGGATTCTCAATCGGTGAAACGATGGTGGTTATACTTGTACTCGCTGAAACGGTCGAGGGTGCTACTGTCGTGGTTATAGTGGTTGTTACCGGTACAATATCGTTCTGGCCCATTTTCGTTAATTAAGCGTTAAATTAATATAATTCAGTCGGTCTGTAATAATCTAGTTCTATTTAACTAGATCCTGTCCGCAGCGCCAGTTGTAACAGAGGGGTTGTGCAGTGAAGTACAAGCCCTCGTTGACGTACTGAATTATGCAGGACGGTTCAAAGAATGTAAGTTTATACTTACCTGTTCACTGCTGTCCTTCGTTGATGCTGTACTCTGGGTAGGTGCGGGTGGAAGGTGAAAATGGGCACTTCAAAAGACACTACTTTTTAAGTTTCGACGTTTAATAATTTTTATTAAAAATTAAAAATTATAAAGTCTGATTTGCAATAACTTAAATACTAACAATAAATTTTAAAGTAAACTAAATGAACAAATCTACTGAAATTAAATTACTATTAATTATCCTAACCACGACCGTGATTTGCGACACCCGATGTAAGAATGCTCGCAAATTTTTGGTCTTCTACCAAGTCGAATCAAACTGCTGACATATCGCTTGGGAGTATTCCACCGTTTTTGCCAACTTATCGAATGTCATCGAACGGCGGAAGCCACCCAGCCACGTGCCAGCACTATGCAGCGGATAGCGAGTTCAATCAACCACCTACGCTAACAATTTTTGCTAATTGAACTCACATCCGTTACAATAGCTTTATGTTAAATTTATTCCAGTATGTTTCATTTCCATTTCTGCGTAGTTTATTTTTTCCGTCTATTTTACGAGAAAACGCGTTTTTAATTTATTATTGCTTGATGTTGATATGTATTGAATAGCCACGGATGTTACACTTTTAAATTTAATAAATCTCTTACTGCAGACGTACTGTTGTATCAATTATAATCTTATCTGATGTAGAATTTAATTTTGAACAACGTCTTGTGTTTTATGTGCCGAGATTCGTTGCGCGCACTGTATATTGAATAACAAAGGACTTATTGTGCAATATTCGTAATAACAAAATAAGAATGATAACCCATATTTTGATATTAAAAATATTGAGAATATTTTATCTAAGTACAATTAAATTGTAGTACGGTTGATTGCTCAGGGATGTTAAATATGTCTAGGATTGGTTGTTTACGAGTAGTTGCATTTCATCTCATTAGTCCAGGATATATAAGAGGTAGTTTATGTGGACGTAATCATTCGCTTTCCATCTGTTGTCTTGTGCACATTGGAGCTAGAATACGACTATCATGATAAACGCTTGGCTTAAATTGTTATTCACCTTTAGTCATGTCCAGTCCAGAGACATCGTCGGGGAACTACCAACAGAGATTGTCGCCAACATCTTCAGGTAAGTCTTTTTATATTCCATATTCGTGGTATATTGTATGTTGACATGTATGTCGCGTGTTGTAGGCACCTGGACGGAGACTCGGTGGTGTCGGCGAGCCGCGTGAACCGGCGCTGGATGAGGGTGTGTCGGGGAGACCCCGAGCTGCGAGGCAGGATCCGCAGGCAGTTGCAGCAGGAGCGACAAGAGTGTGCGCACCCCGCGGCCGGAGTGCAGGTGCTGCGCAGCCGGCCTGCGCGGCCTTTGGGCCCCAGGAACGCGACAGTCCGCGTGGATAGTCGCCCGCTCAAGTACCACCCGCCAACTACAACCCGTCCTGCCATAATGAAGAAGTTCAACAACAAGGTGCATCCCATCGAGAAGGATTTCGGCAAAAAGAAGGCATGTTATGTAAACCAGAATAATGTAAACACAGTAACAAAATGAGGCTACGAATATAGTATTACAACATTTAAAAAATTTGTTTTTGAAACAATGTTAATTTGTACAAATAAAAATATTACAATTTGTATATTTTTAGTATTTTTCTTAACTATCTAAAGCATCATATTGCATTAAATGTGAATATTTTTTTATATAATAACGAAAAAAGAGAGTTATATTTATAATTAATTTTATATTGTCAGAATGATAAATTACCAATAATGTACCTAATTTAACATTATCAGATCTACATTTTTTTAATGTCTTGTGGAGCAATTTCGCTATGATATAGTCGCCGCCAACCCATATATGAGTGACGTCACTCAATCGTCATTTGAATGTTCGATGGAGATATATGAAGATTTTGTTTAATTTAATATTTAACTTCAGAGATGGCACTACTAATATTATACAGGGTGTGCAACTAAATGCGAAAGATAAGACTTTAACATGAGATTTCAAACAATTGCAGAAACTCTCCTGATAAATTTCGAACTAAATTACAAGAGTATAAAGTTGTTCAAAATTAAATTCTACGTCAGATAAGATCATAATTGTTGCAACATCACGTATCCAGTACGAGATATATGGAATATAATATATACCATTTTTGTTCAAAATCAGTAAAATTTAATTTTGAAAAAACTTAGTACTCTTGCAGTTTTGCTCTAAATCTATCAGAAGAGATAGTATCCGCATTTTTTTGAAATCCTATGTCAAAGTCCTATGTTCTGCATTTCGTTGCACACACTGTATATAATTGTGATTGAAAAACTCAAAAATATTTAAAATTTAATAAAAGTTCTTGATATTTTTTGTAAAATAAATTACAATTTGTATACTTTAGGTACAAACATTGTCATTAATAATTACACATAACCTTAAATATTTATATACCTTGTGTCTGTCGTAAAGGTGTACATAGGAGATTAACATGGGAAATTAATTTTTGCGATTCCCTGCTCGCCTAATTATTTTAAGTTGTGTGGGCAAATATTTGACATTTATAGACAACTACATTGTCCAATAAAATGGCAGATCCGAAGAAGATTCGTTCAGTTACAAAAACGGTGTTTACTAGAACAGCTAACGAGCTGGAAAAATTGTTAGCTGCTGATCAGTAAATTTGGAGGAAGCACATGTAAAGTGGAAGATCTTGACGGAAAAATTTGGTGCTCTGAAGGTTGCGGACAGCGAAGTCTTAGACAGCATGATAGAGAAAGAAGACAACGAAGAAATTATGGTCACAGAAATAAGTAAAGCAGATCAGTATTTTTCTCTTTATTTAAGACTAGAACAACGATATAATAAATTTGTCCAGGTTGAATACTGCAAAAACTCTGTAACACGCACTGAACTGAGCTTAAAATTGAGTGCACAAGAGGCTTCTAGAAAATTCAAGCTGCCTGTTATCGAATTTAAAAAGTTTGGGAGCGACATTCGATATTGGTTACCTTTTTGGGGCCAGTTTCAGAAGGTTGATAACGATCCTAATATTCCTTTGAGGACATGTTCCAATATTTGCTACAAACAACTACAACTGGTTCACGAGCTAGAGCAGTAGTGAAAAGTTTTCCTCCGACAAGAGAGAAATATAAAAAAGCTTTGGAAAGTCTTCAAGCTAGATTTGGCAGAGATGATCTCTTAGTAGAGGTATATGTCAGAGAATTATAGAAACTGATCCTACAAAACACTTTATCCTCTTACAAAAGTGAACTCTCAACCTTCTATGATAAGATTGAGACACAGTTGAGGGCGCTCGAATCGTTAGGTGTCACATCTGATATATGTGCGGCAATGTTGTATCCTCTTGTGGAATCCTACCTTCCTAAAGCGTTACTAAGAGTGAGGCAACGTTCTTCACCTACTAGAGAGAGTAAAGATAAAAGTACTGACAGACTCGAGGGAATCATGAATTTTCTAAAAAGAGAAGTGGAAAATGAAGAAAGGATTATGTTAGCGATTAAAGGTTTTGGAATCTTGTCTGGGGACAAGAAACAAAAAAAATCCAAAACGAAACCAAAAGAATCGTATGTTCCTACTGCTACGAGTCTGTTAAATAACAGTGAAAGAAGTTGTTTGTTTTGTGGAAAATCCAATCAGTCTAGTATGGATTGCTGTAAAGCTCAGAAAATTAATTTAGAAGAAAAGCATAAATCACTGACGAAACAAAAGGCTTGCTATTCTTGTTTGAAAATAGGGCATTTGAATGAAAAGTGTCGAGAATGAGTAAGATGTATTGCATGTGCTAAACGGCACGTAAGCATGATGTGTCCCGACTTGCCCTCAAACAAAGAACACAATTCCAACAAGCAAGAACCAAGTTTAGAACGACATAAACCTGGAACACCTGAAATAGAAAAGAACTTAGCGAACTACACCAACACACCAAAAAATGAATGAAGAATGCATTTCCAACGGTATAACAAGAGTACACTTGTCGTTACTTTGTAAAGATAAAATTGTACCGGAAATATGGAAATTAGAAACTATTGGCACATCCGATCCAGTGGAACAGAAAAGCAAACAGGAAGCTAAAGAGGCAGTTCGAAATTATTTTCAGCAAACAATAGAAGTACAACTTCTATGGAAGGAAGGTCACCCACCAATTCCCAGAAACGAAAAGATAGCAGAATCTAGACTGCAAAGTTCTATTGCAAGACTTAAAAGAGAGAGTTATTACGCAGAATATAATAAAATTTTCGACGAATGGCTCGAGGAGGAGATAATAGAAGAAGTGCCGAAAGAAGAAATCTCTGATGTAGCACTTTATCTACCTCATCGAACGGTTATAAAAACCAGTAGTCTCACGACTAAAGTAAGACCAGTTTTCGATGCCTCGGCACATGAATAAGGCATTCCTGCACTAAATGACTGTCTTGAAACCGGAGAGAATTTAATTCAATTAATTCCCAAAATTTTTATAAAATTTCGTTTGTTTAGATGCGGAGTAGTGGCAGACATTCGTAGGGCATTCTTGCAAATTGAAATTGCTAAAAAAGATAGAGATTACCTGCGATTTTGACCCCGTAGGATATTTAAGTCCAACTCTACTGTATCCCAAATTGTTATTGCAGAAAACGTGGGCTCTTAAAATAAACTGGGACGAAGAAGTTCCTGATGACATCGAGAAAGAATTCCAGAAATGGTACTCTGAATTATCAACATTGAAAAAGATAAAAATTCCTAGGTGGGGTCATGGACATTTCGGTGAACAAAACAATGGAAGTCTACATACTTTTGTAGATGCGAGTCAAGATGCATATGCCGCTGTCACTTTTTTACGAATCTTTTCAAAGAAAGAAGTTAATGTTAATCTACTCCAGGCGAAAGCACAAATTTCGCCATTGAAGAAAATGACTATCCCTAGGATGGAAGTCCTGACTGCAACTATAGGAGCTCGATTACATAATTATGACAAAAGTGCTTCAGATATAGAAGACATAAAATCCTATTTATGGACTGACTCCAGTACCGTGTTGTCATGGATTTACTTTGACGAACAATGGGCCACTTTTGTATGGAATCGGGTGCAGGAAATTAGACAATTAACCTCCTAAGAACATTGGCGACATATACCTGGAGCTTTTAACCCGGCGGATTTGCCTTCGCGTGGTTGCTCACCAAAGCAATTGTTAGAATCCAAATGGTAGGAGGGACCAGTATGGTTCCGGTAAGAACCTAAAGAATGGCCTGTCTCTAATATAGAGGCGAATCAAGAAGAGGTATATGCTGAACGGAAGAAACGGGTCGTGTCCTCTTTAGACGTTCCTAAGGAAGACAATATCCGAATTTATGAATACTTCTTCAACTACGATAAAACTGAGAATGTTGGCGTGGATGTGTCGTTTTGCATACAATACTACAAAGCCTAATGAAATGATCAAGGGGGAGTTGACCAGTTCGGAATACTTGGAAGCTGAGAAGATATTAATTCGCATTGTTCAACAAGAGTCATTCAACTTAGGAACAGAAAAACAACTACGAAATTTAGAAATTTTCAAAGATGAAGAAGGGCTCCTACGCCTGAAGACTCCAGTTTCGAATCGAGAAGATACCGAGAATTTTCGTTTTCCGATACTACCGTCAAACCACGAGGTCGTAAAACGACTTATTAGAAAGTATCATCTACAATTTTGTTATGTAGATGTACAAGGTTTGCTCTCTAAACTCCGAGAGAAGTATTGAATTTTGGGTGGACGAAAACCCATTCGAAGAATTGTAAGAAGATGGTGTGACTTGTCGAAAGCAAACGGCAGGACAAGTACAAGTGAATTCATCGCCTTTATCGGTGAATCGTGTACGCAACGCTAAATTATTCGAAATCACTGGGATAGACTTCGCTGGACCAATGTATTTATGCACCAAGCAAAAGGCATGGGTATGTCTATATACTGTGTATCGTGCTGTACACTTAGAATTGGTGACATTTTTGTCTACGAACAGTTTCCTCCAATGTTTTCGCCGATTCATCGCTCGACGAGGTCGACCGAAGACTGTGTAAACGGCCAATGGAACAAACTTTGTGGGGTCGAAAAGATTATTCGATCAGCTGGATTAGTCTACCATTAAACAGTATAGTTCTGTACGACAAATTAATTGAAGATTCAATCTACTTACAGCTGCCTGGTGGGGCGGATGGTGGGAGACACTAATAGGACTTTTGAAACAACTTTTACGGCGGGTATTGGGACGCGCATGTTTAGGGTACGAAGAACTACTCACTTTACTTTGTGACTGTGAATCTGTTGTAAATGACAGACCGTTAACATATTTATCGACCGATCCAAAGGACTTAGTGCCAATCACCCCGGCGATGTTTATTTTTGAACTGAGTGATAATAGTACACCAGATTTCGATTTAATCGATGATAAAACCTTCGGTAATCGCGTGGGACATTTAAAGAAAGTGCGAGATGACTTACGAAAACGTTTTCGAAACGAATATTTGGGACTATTAAAACAAGCTTCGGGCAAGAAAGACAGTGTCCCTATTAATTTGAATGAAATTGTTCTTATAGGTAACGATTTAAATAAAAGAGTAAATCATCGAGTTACTGCCCAGCCGAGATGGTAAGGTGAGGGTAGCGAGAGTGCAGACAGCAAAAGAAATTTTGCTGCGTCCAGTTCAAAGACTCTACCCGTTGGAGTGCAGAAGTTCCTCGACAGACACAGCTGACGATCCACCGACTATGGATGTTCCAGCTTGTAGTGTTTCCGAGGCTATAGACAACTTTCTACCTTCGGCAGAGGAAACTACTACAGAGCCTCTCAACGAAGAGAGTTGTGGGAATGAAAATGTAGTGAGTGATGTACGCATGACCCGCAGTAGTAGAACGTATTATAAATAATGTTCATTAGAGTCAACCCAAGTCCACGGCTAAGACATAATACTGAGTCACTTAAACGTTCCTCAGGTGGGAGAATGTTAACGCAGTTGAAATGAGTTGAGACTAATTTTTAAAAATAATTTAATGTATAAGACAGCTAAAAAAAAGAGAGTCGAAGTGGAATTTTTTTTGGAAATGTATTAATGTCAAAAAATAAATATTATTATAAAGTCAATGTATTGTATCAATTGTTATAAAATCATATATTAGAATACCTTTCGACGTACAGTTGATTGTGTATCAACACATACAAAAAATACAACTGAAATTTGAAGAAATCTAAAAAGTAAATAAACGAGCAAACAGACGTTCCACGAAATACAAAAATTATTTTATAAAACTAAGTTCAAACAATAAATTAATCTAAAATGAAATCTGAATTAATTATTCTTTTTACAGTGCCATTAATTTTAGCAAATATAACGGCATTAATGGATTACAAATTTCTAAAACCATATTTATTACAGGTAGTTTCGTAAAGATCAAGTCTAATTTTAGTTAAATCTTTCTTCATTATTACTTTGGTTCTTTTTAACAGTTTACAGGATTTTAAAATTCTTTCACGAATTTTGTAGCTGATAAATTTTATAATTATGGGACGGGGATTTGAATGTCCGGTAGAAATAATGTTTTTTCTTTTACCTGTGCGATGGCATCTGTCAATATCACTGGTATTTACACATATTTTTAAAGTTTTACTGCACAATGCACATACACGGTCGTCAGTGTTTTCATTTAGTTCTTCTGGTACGCCAAAGACACGAACACAATTTCTTCGTGAATACTGTTCTAGGTTGTCTAGGTATTTTGTTGCACTGAGATCAGTAATGATGTTCTCGTATTATTGTTTCTGCTCTTTCAGTTTTTTTATCAATTTTTTCGCAGACTTTATCAATGAGTTTACCAATAAATTTTTATAAACAAATATCAGGGACGGAGCGACAAAAAAGACGTCTACTCGCACCAAAACATAAAGATATATGTCGTTTCTGGTATCAAATGAAAGCACTTAACAAGTGCTGATTTACCGATATGCCAAAAATTTGTCAATAAGCTTCTGTTATTTTCAAAAAATTTTGAGAAATATGTCGTGTTTGATATTACTAGAAAGCACTCAGCTAGAGCTAATAAGAAATATTGTCATGTCGTTCGGCTTTTATTTTTTGAAGAAAGTTGTCTGAAATAATTCGTATCAAATGAAATCATTCGATTAGGACTGGCCTGCAGAAATGATAAAAATTTTCAATATTTGCAAAAATTGTAATATTATATAGTAACTAATAAACACCAAATATTCCTAATTGAACTTTACTGAAAACAGTGGCAGTTGTATTAGGATTATCAATGATAATTAATAAAATTAAAAATGAACTACGTTTTCATTCAAACACACCGTTGGCCAAATATGTTGTGAAATTAAACATAAATTAAATTGAATACAGTGGCAGTAATATTAGGATTGTTGATAATAATTTTAAAATTCAAAATCAACTACATCATTCCAATTGCCAAAAGAGTATGTTAAATTATTTTTATATACCGGGAGTTTATTTTATCAGTAAACATAGGGTAGTTTTATTACCATAGCTACAAAATGACAGCATTGAAGCGTTTATTTTATGAGTAAACATAAACATTTATCATTCCGAGAATATAAAGTTAATTATAAATATAACCCTCTTTGTTCGTTATCATATAAAATTTAAACTTACATTTAATGCAATATGATGCTTTAGATAGGTAAGAAAAATACTAAAAATATACAAATTGTAATAATTTTATTTGTACAAATGAACTTTGTTTTAAAAACATATATTTTTGAAATGTTGTAATACTATATTCGTAGCCTCATTTTTGTTACTGTGTTTACATTATTCTGGTTTACATAACATGCCTTCTTTTTGCCGAAATCCTTCTCGATGGGATGCACCTTGTTGTTGAACTTCTTCATTATGGCAGGACGGGTTGTAGTTGGCGGGTGGTACTTCAGCGGGCGACTCTCCACGCGGACTGTCCCGTTCCTGGGGCCCAAAGGCCGCGCAGGCCGGCTGCGCAGCACCTGCACTCCGGCCGCGGGGTGCGCACACTCCTGCCGCTCCTGCTGCAACTGCCTGCGGATCCTGCCTCGCAGCTCGGGGTCTCCCCGACACACCCTCATCCAGCGCCGGTTCACGCGGCTCGCCGACACCACCGAGTCTCCGTCCAGGTGCCTACAACACGCGACATACATGTCAACATACAATATACCACGAATATGGAATATAAAAAGACTTACCTGAAGATGTTGGCGACAATCTCTGTTGGTAGTTCCCCGACGATGTCTCTGGACTGGACATGACTAAAGGTGAATAACAATTTAAGCCAAGCGTTTATCATGACAGTCGTATTCTAGCTCCAATGTGCACAAGACAACAGATGGAAAGCGAATGATTACGTCCACATAAACTACCCCTTATATATCCTGGAATAATGACATGAAATGCAACCACTCGTAAACAACCAATCCTAGACATATTCAACATCACTGAGCAATCAACCGTACTACAATTTAATTGTACTGAGATAAAATATTCTCAATGTGTTTAATATCAAAATATGGGTTATCATTCTTATTTTGTTATTACGAATATTGCACAATAAGTCCTTTGTTATTCAATATACAGTGCGCGCAACGAATCTCTGCACATAAAACACAAGACGTTGTTCAAAATTAAATTCTACATCAGATAAGATCATAGTTGATACAACAGTACGTCTGCAATAAGAGATTTATTAATATAATAATAAAACATCCCTGGTTCCGCTATACATATCAACGTCAAGCGTTTTTCCTGTAAAATAGACGGCAAAAATAAATTACGCAGTATTGGAAATGATACATACTGGAAGAAATTTAACATAAAGCTATTACCTACAATATTTAAAAGAGTCAGTTAAAATGGTTTTGGAATATGCAATGAAAGCACAAAGAAAAATCAGCAAGAAACACGTACGAAGCAAAACCGATAAAAAGGGCTAGGGATAACAATAAAACAATGGACAAATGAAGTCAAAATTTATTGCTGAATAAAAAAGAAGTGCAGGAGAACGGAATAAGACGACGAAAAGAATATAGAAAAAATAAAGAAAATCTAAATTTAATTTAATTCAAATTATTCCATTATAAAATATATACAATATTAATACTAGTAATTTAGTAAATTGTAGTCGCCTATAAACTTATAACGTTGCAACATTGACGCATTTTTATGGAGACACAAAACATCTGGACTACTGGCAGGAATTTAAATCTGTTTTTTGATTCAGAGCTTTCCATTCTGGAATTTACAAACAAATTATTTCATCTAAACTTAAAACTTTTTACATATTTTGGGATTAAAAACCAATGTCAGTGTTCCGACTTTGCAGTCTTTTATTTAGCATATTGCCTATATTATGTAGCTATTAATAGTTATGGCCTCAATTACTGGTTTTGTAGTGTCCATTCTTAAGCGCGTTTAAATTTGAAGGGCTCTTTTAAACGGGCATTCAGTTGTCAAAAAATTCGTTATAAATAATACGGATCCGAATATATGCCCAATTATGGCCGTATTTATTTGGGAAATTTGAATACAACCCTAAACTGATCCTAAACTTACCCGTGTTGGTACCAAATAAACAATCAAATTTTATAGTTGGTGAAAATATTGAATGGTAAATTTAAATGATTTATTAAAATTATTTACTAAAGTTTTCCATTTTAACCTATAAAAGATACAACTTCTGACAGATATTAAAAAAGAAGCAATGTGTAAACAAAGATAGAAAACAGGTTCAACTCACCAACCCAGCAAAATAGCTGGGTGAGTTGGGTCAGTTCGGGATCAGTTCTGGGTTACTTTAAATGTGCCAAGTAAACGAAATTAACCTACCAGGTTACATAAAATATCCCAAATAAATACGGCCTGTATCTTGTTTACTTTCGCGACTAAGAATTTAATTAGAGAGTTATAGTGCCCTATTCCAAGGTTACCTACCTGCTAGACCCTAATCTTAGATAAGGGATTATACCTAAGGGTAAAAATATAGAATCGAATTTAAAATATTTATATTTTAATATTTACTTACAAATAGTACCTACTAGAGTACATGTATAGAAGAGAGTATTGACATGAACGACTCCTACTGTATTGCTGTACTTAATAAATTTATATTTGAGTGCATGTAACGAATTATTAAGTATTTTCTTTCTTTTAGTATAATTTTAATTAGCGTTAAACTATATTTTGTGTGTGTATCCATCATTTGATGTTAAGGTTCCTAGTTTTTGATTAAATTCTCAGATATACTCGATTAATGTGCTAATGTGTAATTCATAACTTTGTTTTTTGGATTTTAGAAAATAACTTTTAAAGATAAATATTTCCCGAAAATTTCTGAACGAAAGAAGGACTGGCTAATAAAAAATCACGACATACTTCTGCCAACTTTTCGCAAAAAACAAAAGCCGAGTGCATTAGAAAATTGACATTGTTAAAATGCAGCATTTATCGAGTGCTTTCAATTGATACCAAATACCATATACTGTAACAAGCGCGATTTTTCCAAATTGCATTGTCAGTTGTATTTAGTAATAGTTTATTAAACCGCGCTTGTATGCAATGTATTACCTCCGAATTGCAGTTTAGTAATTGTATCACAAACTAGATTATACAAAAACTGCAAATATCGATGAACGTCAATGATTTCAAAAGATGACTCAATCAACTTAATGCCAGAGTCATTTAGTCAATCGGGAATTGACAGGTATGTTATTTCGGTCAGTTTAGCTTATTTGTTTGGTTTGTTTATTGGTTCCTTCATAATTCATAGTGTAATTATTATTTGTTAAATATATTATTTTTAACTTTGTCAACATAATTTACGTCGTAAAGTTTTATTTATTTGTGCATCCTGTCCATCCTCTCTACTGTGAGAATCTCCAGGGAAAGGTGTATTGCCGTGGATTATCAGGTAAGTATATCTTTTGCTTATTCAATAATCAGCACGTGAACAGATCTGTGCTCCACGGTCACAGTCACTGTTACAATACTTCTGACAATTTTTAACAAAAAACCAAATACTATGCCATGGATAATTTGTATCATATCTGCAAGTCAGCAATTCAACCCTTGCCGAGTGCTTTCATTTGTTATTAAACACAGCATACTTGCGACAACGTTCAGCAAGAAACAATAGCCAATCGGCATTGATAAATTGTGAACAATAGTAGGGAAAGATAGTATGTTCTGGCTCCCCCGCTTCCCCGCCCATTCTTACAAGAAAGTGTTTAAAGAAAAGGGTGGGTGTTAGCTCAAGTAAGAAGAGGGAGAAGAGAGAGAGAGAGAGAGAGAGAGAGAGAGAGAGAGAGAGAGAGAGAGAGAGAGTGAAGTTTTAGAATAAAGCGATTCTTAATTAATAAAATTGCGTTGGACAAGTTGAAATTTGTAAAATTACATAAATACCTGGGTAATAAGTCATAACCCGCATCTAGTTGAAACATAAGCGTGATCAAAATGTTTTGTTGAAAGGGGTACAATTGTATAATTTCTTTTAAGTAAATGTACGAAATTATAAAAATTAAAATAATTTAAAAACATTTTTCTTTGGTATAAATTATTAAATGGAAAGCTGTTAAGAAGAAGAGCGAATATTTATGTATATATTCGAAACCAAACTAAAACCCTATTTAGCCTACGCCGCTGAGTACATTAATCAACAATTTGCAGGCTCGTGTAAAATCGACGAAATGTGAAGAATTTCAGGAGCGTGATTCAGGTTGGGCATTTAAAGAAATTTCGCATTTAGAAGTTAATATCAATCAGTATAAACCAATAAGGGGCTCTTCGTACATTGAACTTCCAAAACAAATAAAAGACAAACATGCGTGTATTAACGTTCAAAATAATGACGAATATTGTTTTCTCTGGGCGATTGTTTCGGCTTTACATCCAGTAGAAATAAAATCTTATCGTACTGCATCATATCCACACTTTTCTAAAATTTTGAAATATGACGGATTAGACTTCCCAATGAAAGTAAATACAATACCAAAGTTTGAAACATTGAATAATATATCTATAAATTTATATGGTTTGGAATATAAACATGAATCTCAAAAGTATGTTATAGTTGGTCCAGTTTATCATACAAAAAAGGTTCAACAAACGCATATTAACTTATTATATCTTGATGAAGGTAATAAAAATCATTACGTATGGATTAAAGATTTATCTAGATTAGTACGAAGTCAAATATCAACTCATTGCAATAAAAAATATATTTGTAACGGATGCTTAATATTTTTTTCAACGGAAGAAGCTTTAAAACAACATACTCTAAACGATTGTAATAAAGTCTATACCATTATGCCCACAAGTGAATTAGTGTTAAATAAAAATGGTAACATGACTTCGGGAAATATATTAAAATTTCAAAATTATGAGCGAAAAATGCGTATTCCATTTGTAGTCTACGCAGACTTTGAATCTTTACAAAAACCTTTTAATACATGTTCATCTAACCCTGATACTAGTTATACGAACAAAACTCACATTCAAGTTCCATATAGTTTCGCTTATAACATAAAATGTTCATATGACGAATCTTTAAGTAAATTTTATACTTATACAGGAGAAGATTGTTCAAAAGTGTTTGTGGAGCAGCTTTGCGCTGATGTTATTAGAATTTATAAAGACTATTTAAGAAAAGTACAAAAAATGTCAAAATTAACTGATAATGAGCAGCTCATATTTGATTCAGCTACTTTATGTCATATTTGTGAAAAACCTTTAAATGAAATAGACAAAGTTGCAGACCATGATCATTTGACCTCAAAATTTATAGGTGTTGCTCATTCAGTGTGTAATTTAAATTATAAAATTCCAAAAATGATTCCAGTTTTCTTCCATAATTTATCAAACTATGATTCACATCTTTTTATAAAAGAGTTTGGTTGCGATGAAGAAAAAATTGATATTATACCTGAAAATAAGGAAAAGTATATAGCTTTCACAAAAATATACGTGTAGGTGAATATTAAAATACGAAAGGTATTCAAAATAAAATTTATATGAAATTAAGATTTGTGGATTCATTTAGATTTATGACTAGCTCTTTAAAAAAACTTGCCGAGAATTTAAAAGATGAACAGTGTAAAGAAGTAAGAAAATTTTTCCCCATTGAGGATCAATTTAAGTTACTACGAAGAAAAGGTGTATTCCCATATAAATATATGGTTTAATTCGAAAGGTTAAAAGAAACTTTACTTCCGCATATGGAACACTTTAATGATAGTTTTAATAATAATTATGTAACGAAAGAAAAATATAAACACGCTGAAAATGTGTGGAATACGTTTGACTGTAGAAATTTAAAAGAATACTCGGATTTGTACTTAAAAACAGACGTTTTACTTCTTCCAGATATATTGTATAACCGCTTATCAACTTGATCCTGCTTATTATTTTACGATAGCAGGCCTTAGCTGGGATGCCATGTTGCTTATTACGGGAATCGAATTAGAACCACTTACTGATATAAATATGTATCACTTTATGCAGAAGGGTATCAGAGGTGGTATTTGCCAAGCTGCACGTAGATATGCGAAAGCCAACAATAAATATATTTCAGACTATAATAAAAATTTACCAAGTACTTACATAACATACTGGGATGCAAATAATTTATACGGTTGGGCTCTTTCACAATTAATGCTATACAAAGGGTTTAAATGGTTAAGTAAAAATGAAATTTCAAATTTAGATCTTTCCAAACTTGATGATAATTCACCTACCGGTTACTTTCTGGAAGTTGATATTGAATACCCAAAATTGTTACACAACTTACAGAATGACTTACCTTTCTTTGCTGAAAGTATACTGCCACCAAAATCTAAGTTTAATTTTAAAAAACTTATTCCAAACTTATATAATAAGACAAAATATGTGGTCCATTACCGCAACTTAAAGCAAGCATTAAAGCATAGTTTAAAAATTAAACAAATTCATAGAGTTATACATTTTGAACAATCGGCCTGGTTGAAAAAGTATATAGATTTAAATACTTCCAAACGTCAGGCTGCTAAAAATGATTTTGAAAAGAGCTTTTACAAGTTATTGAATAACGCTGTTTTCGGTAAAACAATGGAAAATGTTGACAAAAGGGTTGATGTAAAGTTAGTAAATCATTGGTATGATATTGGTCGTAGATTAGGAGCTCAAAGTCTGCTTGCTAAACCAAATATGAAGAGTGTTTCAGTATTTTTAGAAAATTTAGTTGCCATACAATTTGAAAAATTAAAAGTTGTATACAATAAACCTATTTACATAGGATTTTCTGTTTTAGAACATTCAAAATTATTAATGTATGAGTTCTTCTATGATTTTCTGAAACCAAAATACGGTGATCGTGTTTCATTATGCTACTGTGACACTGATAGTTTTGTATTATTAATTCATACAGATGACGTTTACCAAGATATAAAAGAAAACATAGAAAAATTTGATACAAGTAACTTAAGTCCTAACAACCAATTTGAAATACCTTTGCAAAATAAAGCAGCTCTAGGTCTTATGAAAGATTAATTAGTAGAAAAATTATTTTTTGAATTTATAGCTCTTCACCCGAAAATGTATGCCTACTGTACAGCAGAAGATCATGAAGATTGGAAGAAGAAAGCCAAGGGGGTGAAGAAATGTGTTGTTAACCATAATTTAACTGGTGACCATTATAAACAATGTTTGTTTCATAATGACATTATTTATCAAAAACAATACACATTCAGAAATTACAAACATATGATATACACTGTGGAACAATATAAGAGAGCACTCACCTGCAATGATGATAAACGATTTATATGTTCTGATGGTATTAGTACATTAGCTTGGGGTCATTATTCAATAGATGACTCAGGTTATAAATATTAGGAAAACTATGTACTGTTAGCTAGTATATAATAAACTATCAATATGTTCACATGTTCTGATTGCTTCACAGTATTTACATACAAAAATGGTTTTAGCAGATATCGAGCTTGTATCCATGGAAATCAAAAACTTTCGTTATGAAAGATGTTCGAAAATAGTCGCAAGAAGAGATTATTTCAAGCGTCATATGTTAACACTTAAGAAGAAGAAGAACGATTACGATCCTAATGAAGCAGTTGATTGTTTAAGAATACTTTTTGAGACATGTGATTCTGAAAAAATCCATAATTAATAAGATTACACATATATAATATTATAGAATAGGTATTAAAATGTGGAAATAATGTACTAAATATGTAAAATTAAAATAAAGTATATACCAACAAACACTACTGAACTTTAATGAAATAAACCTATCTAATATTATCTTCATAAACAGACACAATTTAAAATCAATCCATTTATTTGTTAGACAAGTTCTGGTAACCTATTTAAACAGGTGAACAGCATTGTATTTTAAATTTATAAATGATCCGGTTGTTATTTAGATAAACTAAGTGTATTTGCTTTATTGATTATAAATCTGCTATTAGATTATATGATTCTTTGTTTTTTTTTAAGGCTGTTAGTTTACAGTATTGATTGAGCCCACATTTAAACATATGTCTTAATTTATGCACCCTTCATTTTTTTTATATATATAATTTAGAGTAACGGTGTGTGCGTTCTCTAAATCTAGTGGATGAACACTTGAGTTGGGTAAAAAACACCTGGGGATGCATCTATGTCAGATACACAGTTTTACCTGTTTCTTTAAATAACAGCTGTAATAATTACCTGTTTATAACCTTGAACCTGTTTTACAAAATGTTGTGTGTTGTAAATTGTTCAAACGGTTTAACATGCTTTATTGATTGTAAATATGCTATTAGATTATATAAATCCTTATCCTGGAAAAGACTGTTTATACATATAGTATATTATATTGAAGTCGGTCGTGTTTTATGCTGCTCTTCGTTTATCTACATTTATCAGTGAATACAGTTATAATTATAAACATATTTTTACAGTAAAGTGTGTGTTTTTGTGGTGCAATTATTAATATATTATTACTTCTCACAAGAGTTGATTATTTGGATCAGTTTTTGGGTGTGAACTGAATTTACTTCAGAACATAATTATTTCTTGTCATCTTCGGAATTAGGCAATCTTGTACAAGTTACTTAAATCTTCTTCAAGGTAATATTTTTACTAATCTTTAAGATGGTTTTGATATGCAACCACTGCAACACCAAAGCAAATAGAGGAGATGCTACAGTGATATGTGCTGGCTCCTGTCAATTAGCCTACCATGTCATCTGCTTAGTACTCACGGCTGCTGACAAACAAACACTGTCAACGAGTAAGTCTCTGTGCTGCATTTGTCCCAAATGCAAAAAATCACCAGGACCACTCACACCGGTTGACAACACCCCTCACGTTGATCTGGCTTCCAATGCTTCATCCCTTTCGGAAATTATGGATTCACTACGTGATCTTAAAAAATCTATTGATTTTTGCTGCAGCAAAATTGATGATTTTGAATCTAAAATAAAAGATTGGACCAAAACAATAAATTTAATAGAACCCCTGAAGGCAGAGTGCGAATTATTACGTGCTAAAGTAGATGATTATGATCAAAGATCAAGATCCAATAATCTTGAAATCATCGGCATCCCTGAGAAACCCACAGAAAACCTCATCAATATTATTTGCAACCTGGGTACTGTAATTCATTGTCCCATCACTGAGCAAGATTTGGATGCTCTCCACAGGGTTTCACCATTCCATCATTCTCCAAATGTTCCTAAACATACTATTGTACGGTATGTATCAAGACTAAAACGTGACAAATTCTTAGCATGCGCTCGTCAACATAAAAATCTAGATGCAAGCCAACTAAAATTTGATTCAAAAACAAAAATCTACGTAAATGACAATCTGAGTCCCAAAAACAAATTACTGTTATCCAAAACTAAGGAATGTGCACGTAATAATAGCTTCAAGTATGTTTGGGTTAGAAACAGCAGAATTTTTGTAAGGAAGCAGGACAGTTCACCAGTTCTACTTATTAATTCTGAGAATGATTTGGTCAAAATCAAATAAAATACACTCTTCTATATTTACTCTTTGAGTCGTCACCTGTAATGATTAACATATACTATCAAAATGTAAGAGGATTAAAAACTAAATTATGTACATTATACAACGTAATTTCATCGAGTAACTATGACATTATTTGTTTAAGTGAGACTTGGTTAAATAACTCAATAAGTGATAGTGAGATCTGTGATCCTAACAAATACTCCATTTATAGAAGAGACCGTGACATTCCAAATGTTAAACAAGGCGGTGGTGTTTTAGTTCTCGTGTCCAAAAAATATTACTCTAGATTAATTTAGAGTGGTGCTCACTTGCTGAAAACTTATGGGTGACTATATCCAGCTCAAACTTCCAAAAACTTTACTTATGTTGTGTCTACCTACCACCAACAGCTGATATCGAGACCTACAACAGTCATTTCAATAAAATAAGTGATATAGTTTTTCAGTTTCCTACTACAAATATAATAGTTGTCGGTGATTACAATTTACCTGAAATTGACTGGATACAATCCCATGATAACAATTTGACACCATATCCATCCAGACAATCGGAAACTTATACAAACTTAATAAATACAATGTCACTATGTAACTTAACACAGTATAACAACATCCGAAATTACTTAAATTGCATCTTAGACCTTATTTTAGCTTCATTAAATCTTCATATTTCAAAATGTTCACATCCGATTAGCAAGTTAGATGCATATCACCCTGCTTTAGAAATTGATCTTTTTCTTAATGATTTTAAACCTTTAAATAATAAATATATTCTTAACTATAATTATAAAAAATGCGACTACGAAAATTTAATCTATAAACTATCATCTGTAAATTGGGATTTAAAATTTAATAACAGTAATATAAACGAAAACGTAAAAACATTCTACGATATTTTATATAGCCTCTTAGATGCTTACTGTCCTATACAAATTAGTAACTAAGTCTACCCTTTGTTTTTAATTTTTAATAAATCATTAAGAAACGGAATTTTCCCTGACATGTGGAAGAGTTCAATTCTTATTCCTATACACAAATCTGGTAATAAAAAAGATGTACGCAACTACAGGCCTATTTCGATCCTTCCAATGTTTGGTAAAATTTTTGAAAGCCTCATTGTTAACAAAATTAAATTTGAATTAAATAACACAATAATACAGCAGCAATCAGACTTCTGCGTTGGTAAATCAGTACTAAACAATCTAATCCCTTTCACTGAAAAAATTAGCAGTCATTTAGATAACAGAACACAAGTCGACGTAGTGTACACAGATTTCAGTAAAGCCTTTGATCGAGTAAATCATTCTAAGTTGTTAGCTGCATTATTATCATATGGTATTCAGGGCTCTCTGTTAAGATGGATAGAGTCTTACATAAAAAATCGTTCACAGATTGTCTCATGCAATGGATTCAAATCACGCAAAATTATGGTGTCATCGGGTGTTCCTCAGGGATCACATTTGGGACCAATTTTATTTAATTTATATATTAACTCCATTGGTAACTGCTTCTCAAATAGTGATTTCTTTCCTTATGCTGATGATTTGAAATTTTTCAAAAAAATACAAACCCATACTGATTGTAATCTATTGCAAGAAGACTTAATTCGATTGCAAAACTTCTGTGCTGCGAACGATATTTTCCTAAACATCGAAAAATGTCATGTAGTTAGTTTCACCAGATGTTCAAATACAATAACTTACCCTTACAATATTGACGGATATATTTTGGAACATAAATCTTCTATTAAAGATTTAGATATCCTTTATGATTCTAAATTTCTTTTCAACAATCATATTATGTATATTGTTAAAAAGGCATATAAAATTCTGGGTTTCATATTTCGAGTAGCAAAATCTTATGTACATAAAAAATCACTATTACTGCTCTATAATACTTTGGTTCGTCCCATTCTCGAATACGCCTCCCAAGTATGGAATCCTATGTACACCAAAAACATTATCCTTCTTGAATCTATCCAAAAGAAATTCGTATACTTGTTAAGACACAAATTCTCAAAAATGCACTTAACTTACCACGAATCTTTAATAGAATACAACTTGCTGACCCTTGAACAAAGGAGATCCCATCCTGACATGATATTTTTACACAAATTTTTAAATAATCACATTGACAACCAATGCATTATAGGTTATGTTTACATACATGTGCCAGCTATACACACACGAAATTGTAATCTGTTTTATTTAAAAAAGTGTAATACAAACAATTTCAAAAATGCTCCTTTGGGTTGAAATGCAGTATTTATTTATTTATTTATTTATGACATATTTGGGAAGCCAACAGTAACCCAATTAAAGGCTTCCACAATAAACAACATACAATTTTACAAGATTACAAGTATAAAAAAAGTTTTAACAAACATTTACAAATTAATTATATGAAGAGAACATATACATAAACATATTTAACAGTGACTTAGGTATATACAAAACAACAAAATAAAGTACAATTACATTTAAGAAATTAATTAGCACAGAGGAAGAGAAACATTTTTTTACAGTGACTGTACTTTTAATGCGCGTTTGAATTGGACTATACGGGCACTAGATGTGCGCATGCGTCAAAATGACAGAAACCAGAGATTCTCAAACATTTATCTCACTCACAAGTATCTTAATGAAAAAAGGAAAAATTAGGTTTAGGTTAGGTTAGGTTTAGGTTAGGTTAGGTTTAGTTTAGGTTCAGGCTAGGTTTTGGTCAGGTTAGGTTCAAGTCGGGCCATGTTTAGGTCAGGTTAGGTTCACTTTAGGTTTAGGTCAGGTTAGTTTAGTTAGGTTAGATTAGGTTAGGTTTAGTTTAGATATACTATCAAGGACCATGGTTTTGTTGCCACTGATCTCGCCAAATTGCGTACGTATACTGCATTTTTACCGCTCCTTTGAATAGAATGTTGTTGTTGACAATAGTAATTTCCAACATCTTGATATCTTCAATTTAACACTAGTCCAATTCAAACGCGCATTAAAAGTACAGTCACTGTAAAAAAAATGTTTCTCTTTCTCTGTGCTAATTAATTTCTTAATTGTAATTGTACTGTATTTTGTTATTTTGTATATAAGCCTTTAATTGGGTTACTGTTGGCTTCCCAAACATCTCATAAATAAATAAATAAATAAAAACAAATTGTGTAAGTTGTGTAACAATTTTGGGTATTCAATATCAACTTCCAGAAAGTAACCGGTAGGTGAATTATCATCAAGTTTGGAAAGATCTAAATTTGAAATTTCATTTTTACTTAACCATTTAAACCCTTTGTATGGCATTAATTGTGAAAGAGCCCAACCGTATAAATTATTTGCATCCCAGTATGTACTTGGTAAATTTTTATTATAGTCTGAAATATATTTATTGTTGGCTTTCGCATATCTACGTGCAGCTTGGCAAATACCACCTCTGATACCCTTCTGCATAAAGTGATACATATCTATATCAGGAAGTAGTTCTAATTCGATTCCCGTAATAAGCAACATGACATCTCAGCTAAGGCCTGCTATCGTAAAATAATAATCAGGATCAAGTTGATAAGCGGTTATACAAACATTGCGAAATTGTTCAAATGTAAAACGTCTGTTTTTAAGTATACTCGTAAATCTGAGTATTCTTTTAAATTTCTACAGTCAAACGTATTCCACACATTTTCAGTGTGTTTATATTCTTCTTTCGTTACATAATTATTATTAAAACTATCATTAAAGTGTTCCATATGCGGAAGTGAAGTTTCTTTTAACCTTTCGAATGAAACCATATATTTATATGGGAATACACCTTTTCTTCGTAGTAACTTAAATTGATCCTCAATGGGGAAAAATTTTCTTACTTCTTTACACTGTTCATCTTTTAAATTCTCGGCAAGTTTTTTTTAAAGAGCTAGTCATAAATCTAAATGAATCCACAAATTTAAATTTCATATAAATTTTATTTTGAATACCTTTCGTATTTTCATATTCACCTACACGTATATTTTTTGTGAAAGCTATATACTTTTCCTTATTTTCAGGTATAATATCAATTTTTTCTTCATCGCAACCAAACTCTTTTATAAAAAGATGTGAATCATAGTTTGATAAATTATGGAAGAAAATTGGAATCATTTTTGAAATTTTATAATTTAAATGAACAACACCTACAAATTTTGAGGTCAAATGATCATGGTCTGCAACTTTGTGTATTTCATTTAAAGGTTTTTCACAAATATGACATAAAGTAGCTGAATCAAATATGAGCTGCTCATTATCAGTTAATTTTGACATTTTTTGTACTTTTCTTAAATAGTCTTTATAAATTCTAATAACATCAGCGCAAAGCTGCTCCACAAACACTTTTGAACAATCTTCTCCTGTATAAGTATAAAATTTACTTAAAGATTCGTCATATGAACATTTTATGTTAAAAGCGAAACTATATGGAACATGAATGTGAGTTTTGTTCGTATAACTAGTATCAGGGTTAGATGAACATGTATTAAAAGGTTTTTGTAAAGATTCAAAGTCTGCGTAGACTACAAATGGAATGCGCATTTTTCGCTCATAATTTTGAAATTTTAATATATTTCCCGAAGTCATGTTACCATTTTTATTTAACACTAATTCACTTGTGGGCATAATGGTATAGACTTTATTACAATTGTTTAGAGTATGTTGTTTTAATGCTTCTTCCGTTGAAAAAAATATTAAGCATCCGTTACAAATATATTTTTTATTGCAATGAGTTGATATTTGACTTCGTACTAATCTAGATAAATCTTTAATCCATACGTAATGGTTTTTATTACCTTCATCAAGATATAATAAGTTAATATGCGTTTGTTGAACCTTTTTTGTATGATAAACTGGACCAACTATAACATACTTTTGAGATTCATGTTTATATTCCAAACCATATAAATTTATAGATATATTATTTAATGTTTCAAACTTTGGTATTGTATTTACTTTCATTGGGAAGTCTAATCCGTCATATTTCAAAATTTTAGAAAAGTGTGGATATGATGCAGTACGATAAGATTTTATTTCTACTGGATGTAAAGCCAAAACAATCGCCCAGAGAAAACAATATTCGTCATTATTTTGAACGTTAATACACGCATGTTTGTCTTTTATTTGTTTTGAAAGTTCAATGTACGAAGAGCCCCTTTATGTTTATACTGATTGATATTAACTTCTAAATGCGAAATTTCTTTAAATGCCCAACCTCAATCACGCTCCTGAAATTCTTCACATTTCGTTTTAATTGTAACACACATTTTATCATAAATATCTGAAAAGTAACTTTCTGATTGCGTTAAAACTTTAAACTTAGTATTAAACGATTTTAATTCACTGATGTTCTTATTATTCATAAAATATGCAAAAAATTCAATATTAAATTTAATCCCAGAATTATGTGATTGTATTATTGTATTTATTAAATTATCAACAGTATCTTTTGTGTTATATAGAAATTTATCGATATTAATTTCTGATCCCTTTACACGGTAACTCACTATTCGTTTTTTGAATCCAGAACAAATTTCAACAATGTCATCTTTAAACTTTTTAATTGTTGTATTGATATGTTTTTGAGATCTTAAGTGACCGGCGAATTTTGTACGAGTTGAAAATTTTTCATTATATTTCTCACACTCTAATAATGTATTAAGATTTTCCTTTTTTGCTGCTATTAACTGTTTATTTATTAATTTTATTTTCTTCGTTAATGGTTCTTTATTGTCATGTTTATGATTCAAAAATTCTTTTCCATTAGTAAATTGTAATCCGCAAGTTTCACATAGTTGAATGCTAGAATGATATTTTCTAACATGTCTTGTGAGACTGTCACCGCGAGTAAACTTTATACCGCATAACATACACTTGTATTGGTTTGCAATTTTACTACACATCTTTACATGACGCTTTGAATGATCTTTTCTAGTAAAAACTTTTCTACAGTTATTACGTATACTCATTTTGATTTGCTTATTATGGGTAGCTTTTAAGTCAATGAAATATTTAGATTTATTAAAGTAAAATTTGAAAGCGATGAAAACATATTCGACTTGATTCTAACCTCACCGGAAGAATGTCAAACATCGACTGTGAGGATATATTAATAAGAATTAATTATAATATACTCATACCACGAACTTTTACGAAAAAAATAGATTTTACACGAGCCTGCAAATTGTTGATTAATGTACTCAGCGGCGTAGGTTAAATAGGGTTTTAGTTTGGTTTCGAATATATAGATAAATATTCGCTTTTCTTCTTAACATCTTTCCATTTAATAATTTATACCAAAGAAAAATGTTTTTAAATTATTTTGATTTTTATAATTTCGTACATTTACTTAAAAGAAATTATACAATTGTACCCCTTTCAACAAAAAATTTTGATCACGCTTATGTTTCAACTAGATGCGGGTTATGACTTATTACCCAGGTGTTTATGTAATTTTACAAGTTTCAACTTGTCCAACGCAATTTTATTAATTAAGAATCGGTTTATCCTAAATCTTCTCTCTCTCTCTCTCTCTCTCTCTCTCTCTTCTTGCTTGAGCTTACACCCACCCTTTTCTTTAAACACTCTCTTGTAAGAATGAGCGGGGGAGCGGGGGAGCCAGAACATACTATCTTTCCCTACTAACAATTATGTACACCTTTATCAATCCTTTTCATTTGATACCAAACGCGACTACTTTTGATAATTTTTTGGAAGAAACAAAAGCTGATCGATTTGTTCTTAATTAATATTGGAATTTTTTTGGCAATAGTGATTGGAATGTTTAAAATTTATAAATTATAATTGACAATCTAAATATTACTGTCTTTATATTCAATTTATTTTACTTACGAATATTTGATTGTTGTTTAGTTACGTCATAACACATTTGGCAACACTATTTCCAAGAAAATCATAATTAATTTGTCAATTTATAAATTATTATTGGCAATCCTAATACAATTGTCACTGTCTTCAGTCTTCAGTGAAGTTCATTTGGGAATATTTTGTTTTATTTAGTTATTCTTGTAGGAAATTAATTAAAATCAACCCCTACAATATGGTGTAAAAATAATTAAAATCAGATAATGCTTTTGAGTACAGGATGAATACTGAAAACCTTGACATAGGGAAATAACATGGGAAATAGTTATTTGTCAAACTAGAGAGGAAAGCGTATCTTTTTACCACTCGAGCTCGTGTGTGACTCACGAGCGCAGCGAGTGAGGCATTCGAGTGAGAGTGAAAAAAGTGCATTCCTTTCGTGTTAGACACAACATTTTTTTCACGACATATTTCAAAAATCCATTTATTTGAATGAATAGGCGCAGCAATACGATAAGTTAAGTTTTAACTGTACTGTAAACTTTGACGTTTACCGATGCAGTTGTTTATGTCCAATTTAAGTTGTTAAATTGCGAAATAATGTGAAAAAAGGAAAGAACAAGACATAATTGCCATAATATCATTATTAAATAAAAAATTTTAATATCACTATGAATTTTTCCAATATTACGTACTATACTGTTGGTAACACTGTACATTTTCCTCTCTAGAGAGGGAAAAGTAACTTTTCTCTCTATATCGCGAGAAGAAAGTACAGCTTTCTATGCTTGTCATGAAAAAACAGTTTTTTGCTGTTTCCATCTGTCCCGCTAAATAAAATCTAGTGTATATGGTATCGCTAGTTAGATTACTTAAATTTGCATCTAATAAAACCAAATGTAGTATAATATAGCCTTTTTTTAACTGAAATATTTGATAAAATAAATTGTATTTAGAAGGTTATCCTTTATATTTTCGAATAAGAAACGTCAAAAACAAAATGCTCCATAGTTGAGTGGATAAGAGGGCGGATTCATAATATAAATCAAAATTCTCTGTTCGACTCTTGCAGTGTTCAGACGTGTAAAAGTACTCGTAAGTCATAAAAAATTTTGTACAAATTTAAAAAGTTTCTAGTGCTATTAATAAGGATCATCTACCGAAAGACGCACACCAATAGCACAGCTCAAGGGGCATGCCCCCCAAGCAGGGTAAGCGGAAGAAACAGAAAGAGACTGAAAACCCGGAAAATGTGATAGTGAGTGACATTAACGATCAGTGTAGCAAACTTACTACAAGTTTAAAAAAGCAAGTAAACACAACAAAAAACATATTTAAACATTTGCTTGTGGATATAGAGCAGGGAATAAAAAACGCTGGTGACACCGAAAAACGGAGAGCATCGACGAGTCCGCAAGAATCATCAACCTCTGGTCGAGCCAAGAGACCAGCGACCTTGGAGACAATGGGTGGAGCAAAGCAGAAGTCTCGTGGGTAGGGAATACCACTGTCCAATCGGTATGAGGCACTGAGCGATGTTCAGGAACATGGCGAACTGAACAGCGATGAAGAACATGGACAGCAACAAAGCGTGAGACGTCACGCACCTGCACCCCTTATCATAGAAGGTAGGGCAACTAATCATAACGAATTAATTAACAGTGTTAAAAAAATTGTAACTAATGGATTCAACATCAAATATACCAAAAACAACATAAACATATACTTTGACGAACTTAGTGACAAAAATAAATATATGGACGTCATGAAAGAGGAAAATGTTCAGTTCCATACGTACACAGATGCTAATGATAAAACTCACGCCTTTGTACTTCGAGGTTTCCATGTTGAACCCGATACTCAAGAAGTCATCGAGGAAATGAAGGACAAATATAATATATAGGTGCAAAAAATTTTAAAAATGAAAACCAATTTTAGGCCTGTTTTCCTCGTTATCACTGACAATTCAATTAAGCTAGCCCAGCTGCAGCAACGGGTGAAGGTCCTCTCTTACACCAGGGTACAATGGGAACGGCAGCATAATAGAAAAATAGTTACGCAGTGTCATAACTGTCAACAGTTCGGGCACTCGTCTTTAAACTGTTTTAGGCAACCGCGCTGTGTCAAATGCGCGGGCGAACACAAGACCTCCGTCTGCACCAAGTCGGCCGATACACCTGCGAAATGCTCTAATTGCAGTCTAGAATGCCCAGTGTACATAGCGACAGTGGAGCAGATCGCCAAGCGAAACAACAAGGCCGCGGAGCGCGTGGCAAATAGAGAGAAGAAAGAGCAGGTATACGTGCCTGCCCCGCCCCCAACCGTCAACGCATGGGCAGCCGGGAGGCCCGCCCACCTCACAATGACCACTACTGAGTACCCGCCATTGCCGCGACACAACTCCGCCCCTCCACAGCACAAGCAGACAGCCCCACCCTCACTATCCAGTCATCCCTACGCGCAGCCAGAACCACCAGAGCAGCTTAGCAACCCTTACACCGTCACAGGCCCGACACCCCAGCCAAGCAGAGACCAAGCGCCCCGTGTTACCATCATCTCCGACCTGGTAAAACAGATGATGGACCTGGAAGCGGTCCTAAACCTAGATAACCTCCTTAAAGCCCTCAGAGATTTCAATAATGCAATCAGAGCATCCACACTACAAACTAAAGCACTAGTTGCTTTTGAATTTCTACAGAAACTCCCATCATACAACATCTAATTCATTTCACGAACTAACATATCTTCATGGAATGCGAATGGCATCCGGACAAATATAGGTGAACTCATACACTACTTGCACAAGTACAATATACATATTATGACTCTGAATGAAACTAGACTGACTGACGCGCACAAACTACAAGTACGAGGATATGTTGTACACAGACAAGACAGACCGCGACAGACACGCATAACGGGTGGCGGGGTCGCCATTCTAGTGAAAAACAATATACCGCACGTCAGAGTTCACCTACCGCAAACATCAATAGAAGCAGTACGTATAAAACTGTCAGACAATACGCATATAATTGCAACATACAATCGACCACAAAATAACTTTACACAACAAGACTTACACACTCTGTTGCAGACTGGGACAAAAGTTATAATCATAGGTGACCTGAACGCAAGGCATGATCACTGGGGAGTGCAAACGAAGAATACGAACGGCCGGACGCTGCTCGCGTATGCAACGGCAAACAATGTCGTCCTTCTTGCTCCTCCCACACGTACACATTTCCCACTTAATAATTACTCACCCACTACCATAGACCTTATACTTTATAAAAATATATCCCACATCTCCGATCCTATTACACACGATGAACTAAATTCCGGACACGTACCAATCTACACGACATTACGCAGTAATGCAGTACACATGGAAGATACACGACAAACACGGACGTACCAACAGACAGACTGGAAAGAATTCAGAAAGACGCTTGACAGACTCACAACCATCAACAGTAACCTCAACAATGAACAAGACATAGAGATAGAAGTGACTAGACTGACCGAAACTATAAAAAAAGCAATAAATATGCATACACGAACCAGTAACCTTAAACCGAATCAAGACAAATTACCATTACACATTTTAAATTTAATCACAGAACGCAACAAAACCAGAAAATTATGGCAACGTCTCCATGACCTAGACACACGAGACAAAATGAATATATTAAACAAACAAATTAAACAAGCACTCGCGACATACAGAAACAATACATGGAAAAAGAAGCTCGAGTCCCTTAATCCTCAAGACAAATCCCTCTGGAAACTATCCAAGAACCTTAGAAAATCCTATAAACGTCTTCCTGCCCTCCAACAAAACAACGAGATCCTTTTTACGATGGATCAAAGGCGGAAGTGTTAGCTTAAGCCTTTGAAGCAGTGCATCACATAGATCCTACCCTCACCCGCGAGCAACAGACGATACTAGACGACACTGAACTGTACCTGAGACAAGACCACCCCACAAATCGTACAGCGCTAGCCAAACTCCTCACCTCTCCCTCCGAAGTAGCCAGCGCTATTAAAACCTTCCCCAACGAAAAAGCTCCAGGTCCCGATGGTATTCAAAACATCGTCCTTAAAAATCAATCCCGAAAGGCTCTCGTGCAATTCACTAATATAATAAACTCAATATTAAAACTGAGTTATTTTCCAAAACAATGGAAAACTGCACTAGTGACCCCAATCCTTAAACCAAATAAAAATCCCAATATCCTGACTAGCTACAGACCAATAAGCTTACTAAACACAATGTCAAAGGTTACAGAGAAAATTATACTAACGCGAATACAAAAACACGACACAAGACACAAAATCACACCAGACGAACAATTCGGGTTCAGAGCGAAGCACAACACAACGCTTCAGGTAGCCCGAATTGTAACAGATATTACAAAACAATTCAACAAGGACAAAGTGACAGTAATGGCCCTTCTAGACGTCGAAAAAGCCTTCGACAAGGTTTGGATAGAAGGGCTGATACATAAACTCATACACATACAATTACCTTGTAGATTAACAAAATTACTGTACTCATACTTGACTGACAGACAGCTGAGGGTTAAGGTAAATAACTCTGTGTCTAGAGCTCGCCCTATAAGGGCGGGTGTGCCACAGGGAAGTTGCCTCGGCCCAAAAAAAACAGACCAACACGGCCTTCTACGCTGACGACACGGCAATATATGCTCACTCGTTCAGCGCAGAGGTAGCCACCAGACAAATTCAAATACATTTAAATATACTAAAACAATACTGGGACAAATGGAAAATAAAAATTAACACAGACAAAACCCAACTAATTACATTCACAAAAAAATTCACAAACAACAAAATCTACACACTACCGACTATCGACAACAATAAAGTTGAACCGTCAGACTCTGTAAAATACCTAGGGGTCACTTTAACCCCTAGAATGAACTTTAACAAACATTTCAACACGACATTGCGGACAGCAAACGCAGCGATCAAATCCTTATATTCCCTTCTTCATTTCAAAAGTCCTATGAGCAAGAAGAACAAGTTGCTGTTGTATAAGCAGGTGATCCGGCCGATAATCACGTACGCAGCCCCAGTGTGGTGCAGCGCGTCCAGGACAGCCATCCTACCCCTACAGCGATTACAGAACAAATGTTTGCGCTTCATAAATAGCGCAAACAGGTACACGAGAATCGCAGATCTACATGACATGACACAAATACCATACATTCAAGACTACGTACATAACATCTCTGAAAAATTTTATAACACATTAATTAAGCACAACTCCCTAACAAAAAATATGACAAATATTAGACAAAATACTACACTATTCAAAATAAAACATATTCTACCTTACCAGACGCTCCCACTATTCCTCCAGCGCTTCCGTGAAGAGTAGCACCCTCTTACTAATTTCAATCATTACTCCATCTAGTCATATATAATGTAAATATATATCTCATCACGTATAAATTTTTCCTGCATGGGGTATTTTAGTCTATAAGTATCATATTTACTAACCCCCAACTTCATCTCATGCACTAATTTAATTAAGATGGTATATATATTTTGTATATAAGGTCGAAGGACCAGGATGTACAATAAATAAAAAATAGTAAATCCCTATCTATATTCTCTACCATGGGCAAAGCTTGAGGTGGTGTGAGTAGCGTCGTAATACAAGGACATCCGCAAATTGTTCAGATTGAGATGGGCCTTGTATGCGACGCGAAACCGCACCATTTCCGGTATAATTGCACATGAGTAGAGAATAATATGGGACTGTAATGTAGACTTTATGGAAAATAAATATTTTATCTATCTATCTATCTAATATAAATAATCTACAAGACCTGGTTCGAGACCACCCCGGCCCTATTTTTTTTAAATGAAATTATACTTAAAATATTTTTATTATATTATATCAGAATGCTCAAATTTTGATACTAGGTTACGAATACCAGCAAAAATATTTTGAATATCTCTTAAACTTTTGCCCTCATAATAAAGTTTTATAATATTTATTATATCTTCTAATACCTACTAAATCCATTTCGAAACATGAAATACAAAATTAGACACCATAAAATAAATTCGAATTAATTGTTAAGTTTGACAGACAGCAAATAATAATTCTATTAAATATTTGGATTTTTTTTAGTTCTAAAAATATGAATATTGCTATTTTATTAAAATAGTCTGATATAATAAAGATATTTTAAGCATAATTTAATTAAAAAAAAGTAGGGTCGAGGTGGTCTCGAACCAGGTCTTGTAGATTATTTATATTATGAATCCGCCCTCTTATCCACTCGGCTATGGAGCATTTTGATTTTGACATTTCTTATTCGAAAATATGAAGGATAACCTTGAAAATACAATTTATTTTATCAAATATTTCAGTTAGAAAAGGCCATATTACACAACATTAGGTTTTATTAGATGCAAAATTAAGTAATCTAACTAACGATACCATATACACCCGATTTTATTTAGCGGGACAGATGGAAACAGCAAAAACTGTTTTCCCATGTTATTTCCCTATGTCAAGGTTTTCAGTATTCACGCTGTATATGTGCTTTCCGTAAATTTTGGCAACTGACATCTTTCTGCGAAAAACGAAAGATGTCTGGAATGCCAAATTGCACTTGATACCAAATATATCAAACATCTGACAACTATTTGCAAAAAATAAAAGCCAATTTACAGGGCATATTTCTGTCATATCTAAAAACAGCCCTTATTCCATGTTTTCATAGATACCAGACATGACATATTTCTGACAACAGTTTGCTAAAAACAAAAGCTTATCGACATGGTAATTCTTTATCGTATTTGCAAACCAACCTTTGTCGAATGGTTTCATTTGATACAAAACATGGCATATTACTTAAAAAAGCAAATGGCAATCAATGTGATTTTTTTTCCATTTCTGCACGTCAACCATTGCCGAATGCTTTCATTCGATACTAAACATGACCTACTTCTGACATCTTTTCACTTAAAACAAAAGTTCATCAAGAAATTTTTGATATTTCTGCTAGCCAGTCCTTATTGAATGCTTTCTTTAGATATTTGTGTATATGTACATTGAAATCGGTTGTGTTTTATACTTTTCTTTTACATTTATCAGTGAATACAATTATAATTAAGAGCACATTTTTACAGTGAAGTGTGTGTTTTTGTGGTGCAATTACTGATATAATATTACTTCTAACAACAGTTGATTATTTGGATCAGTTTTTGGGTGTGAACTGAATTTACTGCAGAACATAATTAGTTCTTGTCATCTTCTGAATTAATCAATCTTGTACAAGTTACCTACATCTTCTTCAAGGTAATATTTTTACTAAACTTCAAGATGGTTTTGATATGAAACCACTGCAATACTAAAGCCAGTGGCGTAGGCAAGGGGGGGGTTTACGGGTCCGGACCCCCTCCTTGACGAATTTAAAATAATATATCCATATATATCCATTTATTTACATTTTCTTAATAAATTAATAGATATACATACCTATATGTATTAAGTAACCTAATCTAATTTTGAACCCCCCCCTTCCGAAATTCCTGGCTACGCCACTGACTAAAGCAAATAGAGAGATATGTGCTGGCCCCTGTCAATTAGCCTACCACGTCAACTGCTTAGTACTCATGGCTGCTGAGAAACAAACACCCTCAACAAGTAAGTCTCTGTGCTGGATTTGTACTAAATGCAAAAAATCGCCACGGCCACTTTCGCCGGTAGACAACCGTTGATCTGGTTTCCAATGCTTCATCCCTTTCTGAAATTATGGATTCACTACGTAATCTTAAAAAAAATATAGATTTTTTGCTTTAGCAAAATAATGATTTTGAATCCAAAATTAAAGATTGGACCAAAACAATTATTTTAATAGAATCCCTGAAGGTAGAATGCGAAGTATTACGTACTAAAGTAGATGACTACGATCAGAGATCAACATCCAATAATCTAGAAATCATCGGCATCCCTGAAAAACCCTCGGAAAACCTAATTAATGTTATTTGCAACCTGGGTACTGTAATTTATTGTCCCATCACTGAGAAAGATTTGAATGGTCTCCACAGGATTTCACCATTCCATAACTCTCCAAATGTTCCTAAACATACTATTGTACGGTTTGTATCACGACTAAAACGTGACAAATTCTTAGCATGTGCACGTCAACATAAAAATCTAGATGCAAGCCAATTAAAATTTGATTTAAAATCAAAAATCTACGTAAATGACCATCTGAATCCCAAGTTCTTAGTATTTTTCAAGTAATCTCAGTGGAATATCTTACCTATCTAAAGTATCATATTGCACTAGATGTGAATATTTATTTTATATAATAAGGAACAAAGAGGGTTTTATTTATAACTAATTTTTTTATTCTCAGAATAATAATGTATCTAGATTTAACGTTATCAGATCTACATTTTTACATGCTTTGTGGTGCAATATCCTTATGATATCTGGAGATTCTCATAAGAATTTTTTGCAATGATATTAGATTACCGGGTATCCATAGAAAGCGTGATATCTTTGTTTTTTATTTACTTATAAAGGTATGTAATTGAAAATTTATTTGCTATATTTGTGACTCGGGGGTAAACTATCTTAAGTCTAAAAAACTACATTTGAAGAAAAAGGCAATATATCATTTTTTATACCATTTTAACAATTTATAACTTAATATCATCATTGTATATTAAAAATATTATATTATTATGATTATCACGATTAGTTTTTTTTATTGTGGACTTAATATTATTTGCCTTATAAACAAAATATTTTTTTCTATAACAGATGTTAAAGTGCAATTTTATCAACTGAAAATAGTGGATAAAGTAGCACTTTAACCGCAAGGGTAGATAAATTAACACTTTAACAGCAAGGGTAGATAAAGTAATTTAACTTTTGTTTATTAGAAGTACATTTCCATAACAACGCACACTACTGACATTTTAAAATTCTTCTTAAATAATAATTTAATTTTTCTAATTCTTTTCTTTACAAAACTTGCTATAGAAAAAAATAGAATTTTATACACGACGATAAAATTAAATTATCGTCACGCGAAAAATAATTCACTCGCGATTATATCGCTCGTGAATTAACACATTCCGCTTGTCGATAAAATATAATTTTATCGTCTTGTATAAAAAATAACTATTGTTTAACTTAAAACGTTAAAACATACAAATATTTAAAAATTATAGTTTAGCTGAAATCTGTTTTGCCAAATGTCCCATAAATAACTAAATAAAATCAAATATTCCTACTTAATCTAAGATGAAGTTTTTACTGATAAAATATAATTAATTTTTAAATTACAGAAAAGAGCATAGGGCTTTTGTTTTGGCAAAATGTTTTCAGAAATATGTCGTTTTTGGTATCAAATGAAAGCACTCAACAATATTGCCAATATGCCAAAAATTAGCTTTTCTTATTTGTAAAATTTTTCAGAAATATGTCATTCTTGATATTACATGAAAGCACTCATCTGGAGATAATTTGCAGAAATAAGAAAAAATTGTCATGTGGATAGGTTTTTTTTTTTTGCAGAAAGTTGTTTGAAATATGTCATATCAAATTAAAGCATTCGATTAGGACTGGCCTATAGTAACGATAAAAATTTGCAATCTTTGCAAAATTTGTAATATTATATAGTAACTAAATAAAAACCAAATATTCCTAATTGAACTTCACTGAAAACAGTGACATTTATATTAGGATTGTCAATGATCATTTATAATCTTAAAAATTAATTACGTTTTCATTCGAAGCAGTGTCGCCAAATATGTTGTGATATAAATAAAAAAAATAAAATATTTCTACTGTGAGGGTTGCGCTCGCGTCTGGAAGCGCTCGGTCACCTAGTTCCTGAAACTTAACAGGGATCCGGTCAGATTTTAGGAGATGGGTAGGGTTCTCGGTGTTTGAAATGATAAACAGAATTTTGTCCACAGTTTTTATTAAAAAATAATAATAAAATTTAAATCTGCCGTGCCTGCGTGATTTCGCTTTACAGATTGCCGCGTTTTTTTGCCGTCGGGGATTTGATTGCGAACTGATTAAATGACTCTGCAGCACAGAGCGTGCTTTCTTAGACAGATTGCCGCTGTGTTTGCCGTCGGGGGTCTGTACTACAGCCTCTGTAATTTTGTCAATCTGTCAATTGTTACGGACGTACAAGTCCCGTCTCGATCCAGTCAACGACTTCCAAGTCACAGAGTACAGCAGAAAAATACGACAAAATAATTCTAAGTCCAGAAAATAAATTATGACCGGGAGCCAGCAATTGAAAATGACCGTAATAAGATTTCACTCACCAGAATTCTCGTTGTCGCAGACGGTAGACTTTAGTGGTCAAGAACACACGGTCTGTTCTGTACAGCGGCAGAAGGCCTCTATTTGTACGAAGAAATCTAATGAATCGGGTTTAAACTATTTGTAGTGCGACAAGGAGCATTCGGTGTTCTAGAACGATATCATTCTATCTTTTTCCTAACATGAGATTGCTGCATTAAAAAATAACAATTTTTATAATAATGAATGCTGATCTCAATACATCCTAAATTAGATCACAGATCTAGAATTGAAACTAGATAAACTGAGCTGTCAAAACTCCCCGCAGATAGCGGAACATTTGCGATTAGCTGTCAGAATCCAATACTCTAAAGGTTACATACATGATAAACAATTTCAAATACAATTACAGTGCGAAATACCTATTTAAATTAAATCACAGGTGAGTTTAACATATTTACAATAGTTCCATCGTTACAGTTTGACATTTCAGATACAAATGTGTTTGAATCATGAAATGAATATAACCAACAAAAATACATGTGCTTACAATCCAAACTATTACAGTGTTTGATAAGGAAACTATAATAAATGATAATAATAACAATACGGTAAGTTGAAATCTTGTTTGAATACATATGTTTAAATTCTGAATTGTTACAAGTCAAGTGAAACCGGAGGTAGTAAAAATTGAAGTTAATATACATTGAAATAATGGAATATGTGTGATTCGCTTCGTGAATCGTCCTGGATTAAAGGCGAATCATCACACTACATAAATTAAATTAAACACAGTGGCAGTAATATTAGGATTGTTAATAATAATATTTAAGTTTAGAAATCGACTTTATCATTCCAGTTGCCAAAAGACTTCTAATATTAAATAAGTACAAATCGATCAGTTTTTGTTTCTTCGTAAGATTTATTAGAAGTTGTCGCCGTTGTGTATCAAATGAAAGGACGACAAGAGCTTGCATAACTGTTCACAATTTATCCATATCGATTGACTATTGTTTTTTTTTGCCTAAAACGTTATCAAAAACATTCTACAAGGGCTGGCTTGCAGAAATGTCAAAACTTGTCCATGCTGCTCGGTGTTTGTTTTGTTGCGAAAAGTTGTGAAAAGTTTGTCGTGTTTTGTATCATATAAAAAAACTCGACAATTGTTGACTTGCAGAAATGTCAAAAAATTATTATGTCGATCGCCTTTGTTTTTTGCTAAAAGTTGTCAGAAGTATGTCGTATTTGGTATGAAATGAGATGCCTACTATTGACATTGATTAAGGGCGCAGTAAAATGTATATATTTTCAATCTCATCAAGTTTCTCAACAACAAATAAAGGTATACTTGTGCACAACATTCTAAAATAAATACAAAACTGTGCAGATGGACATAACAGTATTTTATTTTTTAGTAATTTATTTTATAATTGAAAATTAAATAAAATATAAAAGTATGTGATAATTGGTCATTTTCAAATGCAATTTTTTCTCGTCATTTACCTTTATGTCCTGAACATGAACATGTAGATTGATATTATTTAAAGTTCGTATATTATTTTTGTCCAGTACGTCTTAAACTTAATGAGATTGGATTTCTCTATAAGACTATAATGTAAAATTAGTTCAGCGTTTTACCGCGCCTAGCCATGGCGCTCACACAGTTATCAAAACTGTATGCCGCGCTAGAAAAAGAAAGACATATACCAAAAAAAATACAAGAAAAAATAATAGATAATGTAAAATTGTTTATAAAGCATAGCTAGCAATCAAAAATTGTAATTATAGTTTATACACTGCATTACTGCTGCATGTTTAATCACAACCAACAATATAATCAGATATTATGAATTATTTAAACATATGTATTTATAAATACAACGAAACGATGATTAAAAATATAACAATCAATAGAACATAAAATAATTTTTATTTATCTATATTGTTAAATTTTGTACTCTGAATATACAAGCGAGTTATATAATCTTTGGCAACATACTGAAACTAGAAATAAAGATTTTAATATGTTGTTTACTATCGGAGAAATAATTATAGATTTTTAAAATACATACATCACATTAAAGCCTGAATATTCATTCCTCTTAAACATATGGAATAACAAAGGTATGTAACAAATTGTAATTTTCAGTAATGCAAATAAATATTCAAAATGATCAGTATTTTATACAGTTTTTTCTTCATGCTTATTGAACTTAATATTTCTCTTATACTAAGTGGTCAAAAAAATTACATATATTATTCTTTATATATTATAATTTAAGATCATACATTTATAATTGTATATTTTATCATAATAATTATTTGTGTCACATAATTATAAATAATAACTATTCGGGAAACTACTGAACGGTTTTACTTGAAATTAAAATATGTTATATAAAACATCAAATCTATGAAAAAAGAAAACGAAACTGTTTTAAAAATATTAATAATTTACACGTGTTCGGACCGCATATGCTATCTAGTGCCATCCAAGCGCACTAGCATGTTTTTACAATTTTATTTCATGCGACTTTGCTTAGCGCAATGACGTCAATTCCTGTCTTGTCTTCACGCACCTGCAAAATGATCTTCCTATTGTATTCGCTGTCTGTCCACTGAGGAGATCGCACGCTTCATTTATACTCTACGCTAAAATTGACCACGAGGCTCAATATATTTTTCCTATTGTTGTTTTTTATACTTCAATCATTGTTCTTTTTGTGCAACACACAATTCTACACACGCTGTAAGTACACACATTTTTACATTGTTGAGCACTTTAGACTTGCGCTACTTTTACTATTTTGTTTTACGCTAAATATAGCTTGTTTCATTTCAATTGTTATTTAATAGCAACTTTGTATAGTTTTGCACATTTGCTGCATATTTCATTTGCATTTGATCGCATGTAGTTCAAATTAATTTGACTACATTTGACACCTTTTTCTCTGCTTTAATTATTGCTCTAATTACTTTTACAAGCGTTAAGATTGATTAGCTTTGTTTAAAGTTTATATTCGCTTTATTTTATTATTATTTGTTCTTGAATCTGTTAGTATTTTCGCAATTTTTCCTACTTATATTAGGACTTTGTTCGTTATAATTATTATTTACGCTTGGGTACAATTTTTATTGCATTTATTATTTAGCTGCACAATATTTGTGCACATTTACTTATGTTAAATAAAGTATCCTTTTATTTTGTCCTCTTTTGTACAAATTTGCAGCATTTATAGCACCGAGCCTTCTACTGGACATCTTGCGCTGCTTGCTGGTTTATTTGTATTCGCTTTCTACTTCTTTTCTTTCTCTTTCGCTGTTGTTAGGAATAAGAACTTTATTAGCTTCGCTATCCTAATCAACATTTATTATTATCCATTTACCAATTTATCCTGTCATTCTTAAGAGTTATATCCAGTCCTACTTGTATTCTCGTTTCTATTTCGCTTTGAATACACTGGTATACGGACCGGCATCTTTGTAATACCGCTACGCTCGCAATAATCATTCCAAATAACCAACACGTCAATCAACCAGCCGACCAACTACAGTTCTTTCGCTTACGAGGCATACTTTAGCCACGGTGATCCCTGTAAGCAAATAAAAGGGAGCCGGGAGCTCTAGTGGAGACGGGAGGGTTCCTGAAAAAAAAAACTAAGGTATGTTCAGTTCAACTTCTTTATTTATACCCTAACACCAAAATAAAATGGCCTGACTGTGAAAAGAAACACGCTGCTAGGGCAAAAACTAGCTGACAAAACTCCGTCAAAAAAAAGTTGCCGAAAGGGAGTACGGGACGCCTTCCTGCGGATGACCAAACAGGAAGACAGGATTCAGATGCGTAGGAGGCCTTCCTGCGGACGACCAAACAGGAAGACCGGATTCATATGCGTAGGACACCTTCCTGCGGACGACCAAACAGGAAGACCGGATTCATATGCGTAGGACACCTTCCTGCGGACGACCAAACAGGAAGACAGGATTCAGATGCGTAGAACGCCTTCCTGCGGACGACCAAACAGGAAGACAGGATTCAGATGCGTACTTCTCTCGCCGCGGACTGCCAAACGGTTCAAGTCATACGCACTGGCAGGTGGTCGGAAAACACCAAGTCGCGGACGGCCTACGACTTAGCGGGATACAAATACAAGGATCTTCCTCAGTGCGGACGGCCTACACTTCGGAAGATAACAGGGAACGGAAAGACGGTAACAGAAATTATTTTAAGTCCCCAACCGCGGACGACAAAACGGCTGAGGCAAAACAAGACTTAGAAAATACACGTGCAAGAACTCACCAGTATGCTCGTTGAGCAGGTAGCTAGATTCGGTGGACGACCGAGCTCGAATCTCTCTACCTAAACGGCGAGTGAGCACCTGCTTTTATACCCGACAATCTTAATTAAAAGCGTTGAGCGCATGTCTTAAGACGAAGAGAGCAAAAACATCTAGAATGTTCTACCATTTTTGTCTAATAAATTCGAATTTAAGTTTTGTCAGCTCCTCTGTAACCCTGTGCCTATTTGATACTGTTACGTCACAAAGTATCTCGCCACTTTGTGCGCAATTTCTCCCATCAGGGTTTAAACAGGGAGGTATTACAGTCCTAGGTTGGAAGGTACAGGCCGCCAGTCTTTAAACAGTGGAGAAAGGGGTGGGTCGGCTTCTTTAATAACAAGTGAGATTTGGGGCGCCACGCATTTAAAGAAGAGAAATAAACGCATCAGGTTAAATGCGAACTCTGAGCGTTGAGGGAAATTGAAATAACACACAATGTTCAAATTATTACAACAACCGTTACCGTATATTGTAATTAATCTAAAGTAATCTTTTGCAGAGGGTAAAATATAGTTTACGCGGCCTCGATTCGTTGTTGGCACAAGTAGCCTGGTTAACGATAACGATATAATAATAATGAACGGGGCAGACCGAGTTGTGGTCATTCACGACGTCGCCGAGAACCGAGCCGGAGGTCGACCAACGAACACGGGACAGTGTCGAAGCGAATTCCGCACTGTAGCCTACCCGTACGTAAATCAAAACATGAATAATAAAAAAACTAATCGCATCGAGGGCGCGAGATACAATAATTAGTACACTCCGTACAACACATACAAAAATATTACTGAGATATATTACGTCGATAGAATTAATAAATTTCAATGGCAAGATTAACAATGTTTCGTAAGAGAAAATGAATAAATTAACTTGCGGTTTTGGAACTTCTCTCCTTGGCGGCTCCGCGAGCTTCTCCGTTCCACAATCCTTTGTATAGGCTCCCAAGATAGCACGTATTGTATCCCCAGATCCTAAGGGTTAATATACGTCCAAAATGAGCACCGCCGGGAAGCAAGGACGACGTAGAATATATCCAATAAGCGACGAACGATAACGTAAAAAGTTATACGATGAGAAGTACAAAAAGGATGAAAACAAAAAAGACAACGGATGGGGAAATAAGAGGCTGAAATTCGAAATATAAATTAATTTAGAGCAAAATAATTATGTATATTTGCTAACGTTAACTATAGACCCTCTTTTTGAAATCGAGTCGGTGTAGAACAGAATAGTAACACTTAAAGTGAATAAAAGAGGCTGAAATACGAAGATATAAATTAATTTAGAAAAGATAACTAGGTAAGATAGCTTACGTAAAGTTTCGACCCTCTTTTCGATATTGTAGAGGTGTTTGATTTTTCCCAAATCAGCAAAATGCGTTTGATCCAATTATTGGGACGTTGGCAGAAAGGTATCTCCGCTTTAAGCGTGTGTAATAACGAAAAATCTTCCAAATAACGAAACTCGAACACTTTAACCTTCCGCAACGATATAAAAATCAACTCTCTAACCTCCGTAATCCAACGCAAGTGCTAGAAGAGCGCGAAAAAACAACCAACGTGCTTCTGCAGTGTTAACGACCCTAGCGACCGCTATCAAACCGGTATGAGATCTAAACTCTAACGTACGGCTACCTACATTACTAGGGTGATAGATTGGCGTACGACTCATTGGCGTACGAAAAACTTAAATTTAACGTGAAATTCCCCCCCCCCCCCCCCCTACAAAAATAAAATTTCATTGAAATTTTCTTAAACATCCTCCACAAAAGTGTGAGGAGGAAGATCCTTTACATTCCAAATCCCTAAATCATGGCCAAGCTCGCTTTCTAGAGAATATGTCCAAGGCGATACTTTGTCTCTAATCCTACACGGATCTATAAATTTAGGTGCTAGACTTGCACTGAAATATTTAGATGCATCCGACAAAACATGATTACGCCGCCAAACGGTTTGACCTGGTAAATAATGAACGTCTCGTCGGCGAAGATCATAACGTCTCTTATTTGTTGCAGACGCTGTCTTCAAACGTTCACGGACGTCAGCATACACGCGTTTAAATGCACCAACGCGATCTTCGAATTGACTTGGTACAGGTTCTGCGACTTTGATATCAGCTGTTTCGGTCATACCTTCGGGAAAAACAATTCCACGTCCGAAATTAATGAAATAAGGCGTTAATTTAGTCACATCATGTACGGAAGTACGAACAGGGCACGCAATTTGTGCCAAGTACTTATCCCATGATCTATGGGTATCGGTAACGTAACATCTGTTTTACTACTCCGTTGACTCTTTCGGTCGGATTAGCCTGCGGATGATACAATGCGGTATAGGCAATATGAACGGAATACTCTACGGCAAATTTACGAAAATCTCTACTACGAAACTGAGTTCCGTTATCAACAACTAAAATATTCGGTGCACCAAACAATAAAAATACATCGCGCTCTAAACAACGAATAATTGCGGTAGACGTAGCTTGACGAAGAGGGAAAAGTAATACGAATTTACTAAAACTGTTGTTGTGCGGGAGCTCTACTTTCAGGTTTTACTGATAGACAGGTACTACAATTTTTAACATAGCGAGCGACATCTACACGCATATGCGGCCAATAGTAACGTTGAGCGATGCGACAAAAAGTTTTATGTACGCCCAGATGTCCAGCGGTAGGGGAATCTTGAAAACGCTGTAAAATCTTCCAACGTTCGGCCCTCGGTATAACTTGTTTCCAATAATCTGTCTCCCCGGACAATTCCGGATAGCTACAATGATAATAATGAAATAAAAGATTGCCGTCGACACGCCAAGCGGGAAATTTTAGAGGATGTGAACTAAGTTTACTCAACATATTAGAGTACCATTTATCTGGAGATTTCAAAGGTTCAACGATAACGGTATCTAATCTAGGAACACCACGAGAAAGTGTATCAGGTACCACGTGATCTCTACCTTTCCGATGTACAACATCGAAACTGAATTGTTGTAGGCGAACAGCCCATCAAGCTAAACGGCCACAAGGATCTTTTAATTTGTGTAACCATACTAAGGAATGGTGGTCGGTTCCAACCGTAAAATGTGCACCTTCGATATACGGCTTTAACTTTTCTATCGCCCACAAAACGGCTAAACACTCGCGTTCGGTTGTTGTGTACAAGCGTTCTGCACGCGTCAGAGATCTACTTAGAAAGCAAATGACTTTCTCAACGCCGTCGATGTTTTGTGTGAGAACAGCTCCTAAACCAAAGGCTGAAGCGTCGGTTTGCACAGTAAAAGGAAATTCAAAATTTGGACATGATAGAACCGGAGTGGTAATCAAACGTTCTTTAATAGATTTCCAAGCGGCCTCACACGAATTGTCCCATTTAAACTTAATATTCTTGGGCGTCAAATTTGTTAAAGGCACAATCAAGTAAGAAAATGAGGGTATAAACCTTTTATACCACGCCGCCATCCCCACAATCTACGAACTTCGGAGACAGTCGTAGGGGTCGGTATATTCAAGATAGCGGAAACTTTATCTGGGTCAACATTCAATCCTTTATTATTTACCACATAATTCAAAAATACTAATTCGGTACGACAAAAATTACATTTATCCTTACTTAAGGTTAAGCCGGCACGATGGAGACGATCGATAACTTCTTTTAGAATTTCGATATGTTTTTCAAAGGTCTGTGTGACAATAATAATGTCATCAAGGTATTTGAAGACAAAAGGTTCTAGTTCTGCGCCTAAAACAGTATCGATGAGACGTTGCCAAGTCATCGGAGCACTATGTAAACCGAAGGGAAGACGACAAAACTGGTACAACCCTCTATTCGGCACCGTGAAAGCGGTATACTGCTTAGATTCCTCCGCGAGAGGGATCTGCCAATAAGCGGAGGTCTAATGATGAGTGAAATCGTGCATCACGCAATTTATCCAATGTATTTGATATATAAGGTAATGGATAGGCGTCTCTAACTGAAACTTGATTTAGTTTGCGGAAGTCTACACAAAAACGAAAGCTTTTATCCTTTTTCGGGACCATTAAGATTGGCGAGGACGAAGCACTGTTCGATTTCTTGATTTTTAAACACCCGAATCTTATGTTCGGTTAAGTGCGTACAACCTAACTTATTAGTTTCTTTAACACAAGCCGAATCTAACAATTCATTTAACGCGTGCTGTTGTTCGCTAGAAAGGTCTGCGCTAGATTGAAGAAATTTTGTATGTGTTTCTACAGACGCAAGATCAATACGCGAAAATTCCCATTCTCCACTACGAAGATCAGGTACGACTCCCATGATCCTGAAAAAATCTATCCCTAGAATTAATTTGTGCGGAATTGATGGTACTACTAAAACTTCGATCCATTTCGTTCGATTGTAAACACAAAACGGCACGCTAATAGTACCGATAGCTGCATGGGGACTCCCGTCCACTACAGTACAATTCATAGCATTATTTTTATTTAAACGAAAACCCAAATTACTAAACCAATCCCAACCGAAACTACCAATAACGGTACAAGAAGCACCGGAATCTAATAACCCAAAAATATTTCTACCTAATTCGGGCACATTTAAATAAGGCGTTTCGTCATCTTTAACATGCGAAATAATATAATAGATAACCGGATTTAGATTCACAGACGTACACCGGTTGCCTAGCGCCTGGTTTGAGAGTTTCCCGACTTATTACACCTCGGACAGTTTTTCACGGTAACATCAGGCTTATCACAACGATAACAATGGCGAGAAGGAGGTCTTCTACATTCTGAACTTCGATGTCCGACGGTACCACAATTCCAACACTTAATTTCAGCGCGAGAAGTGTTCGGTTCACCAGAAGAGGTGGTACGCGAATTCGATATGGCATCGCATCTAGAAGTAGAAGTAGAACATAAGCTAAATCTGGTTCTAAACCTGGACGACGCGAAGTAGGCGGTACAAAATTATCAATATTTATTCGACGATGTTCGAGTCGACGACAATAAGTTAATAACTCTTCGACGGAATTAATATCAACTAAACCGAGATGATGTTGAAGATATGGACTAATATTACGTATTAATATTCGCATCTGTACGGTTGGTGATAACGGCATACTTAAAGGTCCGAATAAAGTTTGCATGACCGCGAGATAAATATCTATTGACTCATCTGGACCTTGAGTACGACGTTTAATTTCATCTAGCAATAGTTCATCATAATCGGGAGATTGAAAAACTTTTTTCAATGCAATTACTAACGAATTCCAATCAAAAAAACATTGCCGGTTAGCACGGTACCATAGTAATGCTTTACCGCAAAATAAGTCCATACAAGAAACAAATAATTGTTGGCGCGTTACATTACAAGCTTCACAGAGTTCGTTTACTTGCTCCAGAAAGTAATTTAGTGAAATACCACCTGGTTCACCCGTGAAATGTAAATTCCAGTGATACAGCAATACTACTTTAACAGGTGGAGTAGAAGTGTGAGTTGCGGCTAATGGTTCGGTATCTGAGTCCGTCTCAGAACTAAATTCATTTACAGCTTCAGCGTTAGCGAGAGTAGACGAACGTAACTTAGCTTTAACTTCCGCTTTAACCTGAGTCCAATACGATAATAGTTCTACAATAATTTTTGAACGAGCTTGTTGTTCTTCATCACTTACTGCGGGCATACGGTCTGCGCGAGAGAAACAATGTGCTACTTTAGCCGAAAATTTTTGAAAACTAGATGATTCTGCGTTGTCATTAAATTTATCTAGCAGTCCCTTGACTTCGACAATTTTAGTTTGAAGTGCAGTCAAGTCTTCAGCATGCGTAAAAGGGTGCGCGGGCCATTTTATTGAGTTATTATGCTTTTCTAGTTTGATTAAGGAGCGCAAGGTTGACCGCATGGCTTCCGAGCCGACAACATTCGATACTCCACGAACAGCAAGTTTATAACTCAACTCGTCTTGTGTTAGCCTACCTACATTGGCCTTGAACTCCATAATTGAGCAAATTGTTCTAACTAGAAATTGTGAAACTAACTTAAAGTAACCAACCGTATTGAGCGATACTAAGCCAATATAAACCAGCTAAATCCAACAATTTTTGGCAATATACAAAAACAAACCACGAAGGATAACCTAGAATAGAAATATATATAAATTGTTCGCGAGATTGCAACAAAAGGAAGGAATAAAGCGCGATAGCAAAAAAATAATACTAAGAATAACCAAAATGAGATGAGCCACGGGCCCTTTGACGATGGGCTTTTCCCTAAGGCCCGTAACCAATGGCCTCTTTAATTGCTGGCCCCACGTTGGGCGCCAAAAATGTTACGCCCCAAAGTATCTCGCAACTTTGCGCGCAACTTCTCCCACTAGGGTTTAACCAGGGAGGTATTACTGTCCTAGGTTGGAAGGTACAGGCCGCCAGCCTTTAAACAGTGGAGAAAGGGGTGGGTCGGCTTCTTTAATAACAAGTGATATTTGGGGCGCCACGCATTTAAGGAAGAGAGATAAACGCATCAGGTTAAATGCGAACCCTGAGCGTTGAGGGAAATTGAAGTAACACACAATATTTAAATTATTACAACAACCGTTACCGTATATTGAAAATTAATTTAAAGTAACTTTACAGAGGGTAAAATATAGTTTACGTAGCCTCGATATATTGTTGGCACAAGTAGCCTGATAATGATAATGATATAAAAATAATGAACGGGACAGAACGAGTTGTGATCATTCACGACGTCGCCGAGAACCGAGCCGGAGGTCGACCAACGAACACGGGACGGTGTCGAAGCGAATTTCCGCAAATAGCCTACCCGTACGTGAATATGGCTTCTTATAGAATATATTCACGTTCAAAGTGAACTGACTGTAATTATCAACAGTCATAGACAAACTAAAATAAATTGGGAAGTGTATATATAGGTACTGAGCTACGGCTCACTTGGCTGTTCATTCACGTCAGTTGACATATTCTCTCATGGAATTACTGCTAAGAAGTCGTTTTTAGGACTATACTAGTCACATGTTAGATGTGGGGTTAAATACCACTTCATTTAAACATCTGGTGACGTAAATCCTTTATGGGAAAATTTTGAATATTTTGAACTAACGCAAATTATGAGACAAAAAGATAAAAAATTATTTATTGAAGCTATAAACAACTTAGTTGTAGGCCAAATGACTGCAAATGATGTAGAACTATTTCAATCAAGACAGGTTGAAGAATCAGATGTTCCTGAAAGTTCAATACGTTTGTTTGCGGAAAATGTGAAAGTAGATAATTACAATGAAATGAAAATAGAAAAGCAAATCGCAGCAAAATATATTTTAGAAGCAAAGGACACAATTTTAGGTAAAGTTTCAGATACAACTAGAAATCGTGTAATAGTATCATTAAAAACCAAAAGTATGATTGAGACAAATGGTTTACCCTTTAGAGTAAAATTAAAGTTAAATATTAAATACATGGTACCTAGTAATATTGATATGGAAGACGGACTTGTAAACGGAGCCTGTGGTTGCTTGAAGCATATAACGTTTAATTCAAATTCTTCAGATTCTTATATCATATGGATAGATTTTGCGTCCAGCGTTGTCGGTAAAAAAGCAAGGGTACTTTACAAAAAATTAATGAAATCCGAAAATCTCGATTCCAGTCTAACGCCAATAGTTAAAACCAGTATTTCATTAAATATTTCAAATAAATTACAATACCAAATATTACGAAAACAATTTCCAGTAGTTCCTGCGGAAGCAATAATGTCTGTCAAGTTGGGGTGCCCAACATAAAAAAAATAAAAAACAGTATACTATCAGTTAGTGCTAGGTTTGTGCTGGTTTGTTCCAGAATATGGAAGATTGTTCTATTTAAATAACATAGATATCAACAATTTCATTTGGCACCCCAACTTGACACTACCAAATTTATAAATAATAGAGAAAATTAAAAATGACTATACTATCAGTTAATGCTAGGTTTGTGTTGGTTTGTTCCAGAATATGGAAGTTTGTTCTATTTAAATAACAAAAATATTAACAATTTCAGTTGGCACCCCAACTGGACACTACGAAATTTGTAAATAATAGAGAAAATTAAAAATGACTATACCATCAGTTAGTGCTAGGTTTGTGCTGGTTTGTTCCTGAATATGAAAGTTTGTTCTATTTAATTAACAGAAATATCAACAATTTCAGTTGACACCCCAACTTGACACTACCAAATTTGTAAATAATAGAGAAAATTAAAAATGACTATACCATCAGGTAGTGCTAGGTTTGTGCTGATTTGTTCCAGAATATGAAGGTATGAATAAGAAATTTTGTATTATGGAAAAACGAACTGGAATTTGTAAGATAAATACTTAAAATAATATCTTAATACTATCGTTAGTAAGGTAAATATAATCCACTAGGTTTACAATAAATTATTGTAGAAGTTGTATATGAAACTGACTTATGCGGATTTTACAACCTTTTATAGAAAAGTAGGAAGCTTTGTGGTCAGGAGTTATATATTATCCCAACTCAAAGGTATCACTTGAAAAGTTAGCACAGGGCCATATTAAAGAAATTCATACTGTACTTACTTTGTGTAAATTTAGTAAACTGAAAATATAAATAAGAAATAAAAGATACAACAAATACTTAATTATGAATTTCTAGACATACAGTGGCTCACAGAATTATTTGTACACCTAAGTTTTCTTAGCATTCATAGTTTTAAAAAAATTAAAAGAAAAAATAATAGAATTTAAAGCAATTAAGGCAAGGTTGGTATACATTAGAATAGAAGGATCTCCTGCAAACATATCGATATTAAATGTGTATGCACCTACGGAGAATGCAACAAATGAAAAGAAAGAAGATTTTTATGAGAATTTGTAAGAGGAAATTGAAAAAATACCAAAAGAAGACCTAAGCATTATAATGAGCGACTTTAATGCACAGATAGGAAGAGAGAACTACATACAATAAGTCGCAGGTACACACACAATACATGAAAGAACAAATGATAATGGGCAAAGGTTATGCGAATTAGCAATAAAGACTAACATGATAATAAGTAGCACGAAGTATAAACACCCCAAAAAACATAAAGTAACATGGACAGCACCAGACAATAAGACTCAAACACAAATAGACCACGTACTAGTAACGAAAAGGAGGCAATCTTCGATACTAAACGTAAGGACATACAGAGGAGCATGTGCCGACTCGGATCACTACATGGTAACAACAAAGATACGAAACAAAGTTAAAACAAGTGATAGAAAAGATATAACGAGAATTAAATGGAATATAGAAAATATAAACAATGAAAGCTCGAGAGAGAAATACGAAGAGGAGGTAGAAAAAAACATAAAAAAGGAAGAACGTAAAATGAAAGATATAGAAAAAAAATGGTGCTGGATAAAAAGATGTATTAACGACGCTGCTCAAAAATGGATAGGACATGAAAATAAGAATGCAAAAAATAAAAAAGCCTGGTTTAATGAAGAAATTAAAATAATACTAGATGAAAAGAGAAACGCAAGATTAACATATTTAAGAACAAATAAAAAAGAGGACAAGGAGAAGTATGAGAACAAAAGAAAGGAATGTAATAAAATTATTAGCAGTATTATTTTTAAGTGTCTAGTGATAAATACGTGTAAAATAGCCTAAGCTTATATACATTTGTACTCACTCTGTTCACTGTAAAGAAATAAAATTAATGGCAGCAAAACGTCAAGTAAGAGTAGAGCTCTCATCCAGTAAAAAAACATCCTCTATAACCACAACACATTTTCACAAAACATCCATACACTATAAAAATTTCATTTAACCTAACACCAACACTAACCCCATCTTTAAACAAATAGCATAAACAAACAAAATAGCACTGCTGAGTACAGTGGCGCTATGTCTCAACAAAACATGTTCCCATCAACCTCAACTCATCGTACCGACATGTCTAATCAAAACTCACAACCGCGCCAAACATTTGCAAATATAGCACGTAAACAAATAGTAGATACCTTCCCAAATAAAAATCAAGCAATTCTATTAAATTCAATAGAGGGCCTCAAGATCAAAGACTACATTACTAATATTGGAAACATTGTAGGCCCAAAAAATATTATATTCGCTTCAAGAATATCGAACAATAGAGTATGTGTATATTTACAATCAAAAAACTTGGTAGACAATATAATAATAAACAACAATAAAATTAATATAGAAGGACATGAAATCAACATACGCCGACTAATCACACCGGCAAAACGGATCATATTGTTAAACGTATGCCCCTCAATACCCCACACCGTTATTGAAAATTATTTAAAACAATTAGAAATCAAAACAGTATCACCTATTACTTTTCTAAGAGTCGGTAAGCAAGATCCTGAATACAGTCATGTATTAAGCTTTAGAAGACAAGTATATATTACACCTGATAATAATACAAACGTACCAGAAAGTATATTATTAAAATACGAGAAAACAGATTACAGAATATTTTTAAACGAAGATAATATCACATGCTTTATATGCAAAAAGACAGGCCTTAGCAGCAATCAATGCGAATCTAACGAAAAAACAGAAATGGTAACCCTAACTTCAAAATCAACAAAAAGATCACTTTCACAGACTATAACCAAAACAGAAAACACAGAAATAGTCCAAAAATCAACAAAAAGAACATTGTCACAGACAATAACCGAAACAGAAAACAAGAAAAATACAAACAAAAAATTACTCATGACAACAAATATCGAACAAGATAAAAATACAAACAATGAAGAACAATCAAAAATCACACCCACATTCAAAAAGCCGAAATCAGATGAGAACACCAAAATTGAAGATCAGTTAGAATCAATTAAGGACGAAATTATACAAAACCAAGAAAAATATGTACTAAATTACGATGAATTTAAAACATTCTTGGAAAACGTACAGGGAGACCCTGACCCACTCACCATCGCAAAAGAATTTACAACTGAAATATCAAAATTAATATATATGAATTGTAAACTATATTCTAAACTAAAACAAAGATCCATGAAAAACAGATTCTCTAGACTCCAAAAAAAAAACTAAAACAACAGCTAAAAGATGAATCACACTCACCTTTTGGAAGCCAAGAATCATTAAATATAGAATCTAGTATAGAATCAGAATGATTATACAATGGAACTGTAACGGCCTCCGCTCTCATAAAGGCGAACTTCAAATGATTATAAAAGAACACGATCCAGAATTTGTCTGTATTCAAGAAACAAGACTTAAAGAAGCACAAAACATAAACATTCCAAATTACGACATACACAGAAAAGACAGAATAGAACAAAACATAGCCAGCGGAGGAGTAGCAATACTTTGTAAAACAAAAAACTATGTAGAACAAGTAAACTTAAACACAAATCTGGAAGTTATTGCAATAAAAATACTATCACCATACAAAATGACGATATGTTGTCTATATTTACCACCTAATCACACTATCGAAGAAAGCAATATAACACTATTACTAGATCAACTACCAAAACCGTATATTATAATAGGTGACTATAATGCACATAATTACATATAGGGTTCCAATAAAACAGATCAAAGAGGAAAAAATTATTGAAAAAATAATAGACGATCGAAACCTTATCCTATTAAACAATGGTGATTACACACACTTTTGCAGCCAATATGAAAACTTCTCAGCAATCGATTTATCTATATGTCAACCAGAAATTGCACAACAATTTTCATGGGAGATAATTCCAACATTATTTACTAGTAATCACTTTTTCATAAAAATTAATACATACACTCAAAATATACCCATAACACATGAAACATATGCTTGTTGGAAAACAGAAAATTCAAATTGGGAGCTCTATGCCCAATTAGCAAGAATAAACGACACAAACATCAGAGAAAATGAAGATATAAACAAGTTAGTCAACAACTTTACACAATGCTTGACAGATGCAGCAAATAAATCAATAGGTAAAAAACAAATAAGACAAAGAAAAATATCAGTACCATGGTGGAACAAAAACTGTGAAAAAGCAGTTCAAGAAAATAAAAAATCACTGTACAAATTCAGGAAACACAATACAACAGAAAATTTTATTACACTCAAAAAAACACAAGCTATTCTAAGAAGAACCATTCTACAAAGCAAAAAGGAATCATGGGAGAAATTTGTGACAGAAATAAACCCAAACACACCAAGACAAATCATATGAGACAAAATTAGAAAAATTAAAGAAAACAAAAATACTGGACAAACAACAATACTGGAAGTAGATAACAAAAATATCACAGAAAACCAAGAAATAGCAAATATACTAGCGAAAACATTCGAAGACAACTCAAATGATTCTTGTTATAATGCAGAATTCCAAAAATACAAAAAGACAAAAGAAGAAACCGAAGAAATATTAATAGAAAACGATACAGAAAAACCAATAAAACAACCGTTCTCGTATAATTTTATATGGAAACAAAATATATACCCAGACATATGGAGAAAGGTAATAACCATACCATTATTAAAACCAAATAAACTGAAAACAGACCCACTAAATTATCGACCAATATCTCTCTCAAATTGTTTAAGTAAAATTTTACAAAAAATGGTCAACAAAAGATTATTATGGCACTTAGAAACAAATAGACTTATAAACAAGAAACAATGCGGATTTCGAGAAAGACGTTCAACTACTGACCAAATTATATCTTTAGAAACTAAAATACAACTCGCATTTAAACAGAAACAGCGTCTAATCGCAGTATGCCTTGACATTAATAAAGCCTACGACACTGCACGGAGGTATTATATAATGGATAAACTAAAAGAATACAACTTAAATGGACACATTCTCAATTATATATGAAAATTCCTACAAAATAGAAAATTCAATGTCAAAACAAATGGCTGTTTATCTAAAGAAAAAACTCAATTAAATGGAATCCCACAAGGCAAAATATTAAGTGCCACCCTCTTCCTAATAGCCATAAACGAAATATCAAAAAATATAACAAGAAATATCGGTGTATCACTATTTGCAGACGATCTTGCGATATATTTCAAAGGGAAGAACATCAACACAATAAAAAAAAATACAAGACTCAATACACAAAATCGAAGAATGGTCTCAAAAAACAGGTTTTACTTTTTCACCCACTAAAACACAAGCCATACATTTCTGTAAAATGCGCAAAAATCACGAACACCCTGAGCTTAAAATAAACAATATTTCCATAAAATACACAGACAATATCAAAGTTTTAGGAGTAATCTTTGACACGAAATTAACATGGAAACCACACATAATAAACTTAAAAAAAGAAGGTTAAATATAATAAAAACAATTAGCCATACAAAATGGGGAGCTCATAAGAACAACATAATAAATATTTACCGAGCAATCATACGATCCAAATTAGATTACGCAAGCATAGCTTATCAAGCTGCAAAACCTACAATATTAAAGATGTTAGACACAATACACAACGCAGCTACTAGAACAGCCATCGGAGCTTTCCGCACAAGCCCCATACATAGTATACTTATAGAAGCTGGTGAATACTCACTACATCAAAGTAGAAAACAATTAACATTAAACTATATAATTAAACTAGCAACTGATCCAGAAAATCCGACTCACAATTTAATTTTCCAAACTCCTACCATAATTAAAAATATAACACCTTTCCACAATAACATCCACCAGTACCACAATGAACTCCAAATAGAATTCCCAGAAATCGAACAGAAATCCTACCACAAAAATGCCCCATGGTTATACAAACAACCCACCTACAATTTAAAACTAACAAACTATACCAAAAACCAAACCCCACCCGAGCTCTACCGCAGTTTATTCAATGAAATCAAAGACACACATAAAAACTCAAGTCACATATATACAGATGGATCATATCACAACGATAAAATCGGCGTCAGTGTAGTCACAGAAAAAACAACCCTAGAATACCGTCTACCAGCAAAATGCAGTATATACACAGCAGAAACATATGCAATACTAAAAGCGACCGAATACATTAAAAACAATGAAATGACAACATCCATTTCGTAATATGTACCGACTCCATCAGCACCATACAAGACATGAAAGACATATTCAACAAGAAAAAAATAATACAAAATATCCAAGACAACATACATACAGCAAAGACAAGACAAAAAGAAATAACCATCATGTGGATTCCATCACACGTTGGAATTACTGGAAATGAATTAGCAGACCAAACAGCCAAGAACGCTACCAACTCAGACACCATACAAAACATAAAAATACCAGTAAACGATGCAAAGAAACATATAACAAAAAAAAATAAAAGAAGAATGGCAAAACAAATGGACCCAAACTACAACAAACAAACTGCGAGACATAAGAGAAAATATAACACCATGGAAAATCCCCAATAAAAGAAGACACCAAATCATCCTAACCCGACTACGAATAGGACACACACTTCTAACACATGGACACATACTAAACAAATCAAACCCCCCAATCTGTGAAAAGTGTAAAATTCCAGTAACAGTAAAACATAAAATAGTTGAATGTGAAAAATACAGTGAACAAAGGACTAAACATAATATAAATAATAACCTAAAAGACAATCTAGGTAATAACTGTAAAATAGAAGAAAACATAATAAACTACCTAACCGATACAGAACTCATTAAAAAACTGTAAACAAAAATTATGTAAAAACCAAATGTACCATGGTATTAGTGACCATAGTTGTCGAAGTACCTATATTTTGCTAAAAAAAAATATTAGGAAAAACAAAAGAATATCAATAGAAAATACAATAAAAAATATTGAGAATGAAAGAGCAAACAGAAACACAAAAAGATTTTATAAGGAATTAAAAGAACAAACTAAAATATATAAGACCAAGACAAATGGGATAAAAGATAAAAATGGGCAACTAGCAGAATCTGAAGAACAATACAAAAAGGTATGGACAGATTATTTTAAGGAACTACTCACAGAAGAGGAACAGGAAATAAAAAGTGAATTACCAGAAGAAAACGAAAAACACATAGCAGAACCAACTCTAGAGGAAGTAAAAGAAATTATAAAAAATAGTCGCAACGGTAAAACACCTGGAAGCGACAATATTAATATGGAATTATTAAAGTACGGAGGCGAAGCAATACAGAAACACATCCATGAACTTATAGTAAAAATATAGAGGGAGAAAGAAATGCCGAAAGAATGGGAAACAGGACAAGTTGTAACAATACATAAGAAAGGAAGCCAACAAACATGCGAAAACTACAAAGGAATCACGTTACTGAACACTACCTATAAAATAATGTCAACAATAATACAAAGAAGAATAACAAATGAATCAGCAAGAATTATCGGAAATTATCAATGTGATTTTATGAAAGAAAAATCTACCACGGACGCAATACATATTATTAAACAGATAATGGAAAAAACACTTGAGTATAACATAAACACCGAGATTCTGTTCATTGACTTCAGGCAACCCTTTGACTCAATTAAAAGACAGCAACTAATGAAAGCTTTAAAAGAACTACAAATACCAAGCAAATTAAGAAGATTGATAGCAATGACTATGAAAACAACAAAAATACGAATTAAAACACAAAAAGGAGAAACGTAAGATATATTAATAAATAAAGGTGTAAAACAAGGTGATGGTCTGCCACATTATTTAATTTAGCACTGGAATATATCATGAGAAAAGTAAAGAAAGGAACTCTCAGAACAGGGGGAAGTCAAATAATAGCATATGCAGACGACATAGTAATAATAACGAAAAACAGAAATGTAATGAGAAAAATGCTAGAGGAGATAGTAAAGGAAGGAAAGAAAATAGGACTAGAAATCAACCAAAAAAGACTAAAATAATGGTAATGGGAAAAGAAGTGCAAGACAAGACTATTAAAATAGGAGAAGGAGAGTTTGAACAAGTAAACGAATTCAAATACTTAGGTGTAATGTTAACAAATAGAGGCGAAAGAGAAGAAGAAATAAAAGAAAAAATAGCTGCTACAAATAGGGCTTTCCAAGCCAATAAAAAATTACTACGAAACGGAATTTTAAGCAAGACAACAAAAATGAGAGTATATAGAACAATAATAAGACCAACAGCATTATACGCAACCGAAACAATGACATTTACAAAGAAGGACGAAGAAAAATTAAGAATCATAGAAAGGAAAATAATAAGAACGATACTGGGACCCAAGAAGATATCTGATAATGAATACAGAGTAAGAATGAACCATGAGATTGACAAAGAATTAAAAGGAGAAGATATAATAAAAATAATCAAGAAACAAAGAGTAAAATGGCTAGGACACGTAAGCAGAGCTGACGAAAAAGAACCAATAAAAGTAATAATGCAATGGGGCCCTGGAAGTAAGAAAAGAAGAGGAAGACCCAGATCAACATGGCTAGCAGAAGTAGAAGAAGATTTAAGAAGAGCGGGAATTAACAACTGGAAAAATAAAACAAGAGATAGGAAGAAATGAAACATCATAGCGAGGAATATTTAATAAATAACTGAAACGGAGTCCGATCCCCTCCAAAAAAAGGATCTAGAAAGCTTAAATATAAGCGGTGCAACTCCACAACGGAGTGTTAAACCACTATATATATATATATATATATATATATATATATATATATATATATATATATATGTAAATTAAATAAAAACAAAATGTATACAAAAAATAGGTACAAGTTATATGTGGGTACCACCCTGTATATCTAATCTTCATGGAACTTTGATAAGACATTAGTATATAAGCCATTGTTCTATTAGAATAAGTTAGCCTGTAGATCTTGTATTCTTACTGTAAATATCACTAGTAATTGTATTCATTTATTGTTTAAAATATATATTATATTAAAATATTTTTTTTTTTGAAAACTATTTTCCCTAACGAGAAAACATAATTGGCGCAGTCGGTAGGATTCGCGAGAGTTGTTGCATTCGAAAATTCGTAAACACGAATTTAATTCGTTTAAAATCAGCAACGTTTGTTTTAACAATTTGCTCGTGAATAGCAATGTGCCGTTGCCGGGAAATTAAAATCAAAGCAATATTCCCGGCAATATTGACGGCAATATTGCCCAAAAATGGAAATATTGGGCAACTTATGCTTATTAAATATAAAACAGTAATTTTATTATTTTTAACTGATTCTTTGGCTTAAAGATCTCTCAAAAGTTTTTATACAGGTAAGGATAATGCACCGGAAAAGGAAATATACCACAATGTTTTTAATTTTGACAACATTGGTGGCTACATTGTAAAGAATATTCGTGGTTGAACATGCGAATATGAATACTATATAAAGATCAAAAGACGTAATTTAAAATATGTAGGTAAGTAACTAAAATCAAGAAAAAAAAATGGTTCAGTTTTAACGCGCGCCAACTATAATTATCTAGTTATTATAACCAAAATGTATTAAAATTAAAGAGTATTATACAGAACATTGAAGTTAACATAAAAAGAACAAAAATAAAATAAATACAAAAAACTTATAAACAAAAATTATACTTATTTTTATTCTTTTGATTAGTCCGACTCCGACTCAGTAACATAATTTTCTAACTCCGATTTTGATGAATACGAGCATGAAGATGGTGATGTTGTAGAATAATAATCCGTATTCATCTCTACCATCACTAAGCTTCTTGAAGATGTGCCAGAGCCAGAGATAGATGGTTTTGGATCTGTTTCTGCATGGATTTCGTTGAAATTTCTTTCTATTAATAGTTTCTTTTCGTCTGTTGATACTGTTGGTAACTGGTGCATGGTTTTCCAATTATGAGCGATGTAGTATAATTTTCCTGCTCGTGTGGTGTTTAGTTTATGCCTTTATTATTATGAATGTGTGAAAAGGTGCTAAAAGATTTTTCTATGGAAGCAGACGTTGAAGGTACACTCAAGATTTTTATGGTAATTTTTCTTAAATCACTATGCTGATAAAATGTGTTCCACCATAATATAGGATTAATTTTATCCACAGCTTTCCAAACAAAATCTTTTGACCAAATTCCTTTCCTTGATCTATACAGAGCAAGTTCTTGAATAACACTTTGTTCATCTGCGTTGATCATATTCTCTGCTAACTTATAAATTATTTCACAACCATCAAGCTGCTCTTGTGCTGTCATAATTAAACCTTGGCATTTTGGATCTAAAAGACAAGCCCCCAAATGAATAGGTTTCAAAGCATGTTCTCTCCTATCTTCGAAATGCTTTTTCACAAACTCTACTTCTGTAGAAGACTTAACAACCACGGGTAAAAATTCTTTTAGTAACAACACCTACCTGTTCCTTTGTATTCATCGTGTTCATAAAATCAGATAGCGTGGATGAAGAAAACACAGTATCGGATGTCCTTTCTTCGCTACTGGACGGCATTTGGCGATTTTGTGGAAAATCTTGTAATTGTAAATTTAACTTATTTACAGTTGTAGAAAAACTATTTTGAATTGCATTGGGACACTTTGTACATTTTTTAATATGTTTTGTAAATTTTGTTGCATTTTTATTTGTGTAAATTTTACAGCAAAATATACATTCATATATTGCTTTATTATTTTTTTGTTTTTCATTATTTTTTTGTTTTTCTGGAAAATATTTTCATAATTATTAATAAATACACGAGATACGAACGATAAGACCTTACGATACAAATATTGAGAACACAATATACGGCGTTTTGTCTCTGTATTAATAATACAAAATTAGGGGAATCACACAGAACAGCTAATGTTCAGCGTACAGTCATGCGTGCGCAGCATGTTTAAAATTCCCAATATTTGGCAACTTATGAGACCTTTGGCAACTTTCCGGGAATATTCCCAAGGTGGCAATATTGCCCATTGGCAATATTGCCGTTGGCACATTGTTACTCGTGAATCGTACAACCACCTAACAATAAACGAAGAGAACATCTGGAGGGCGTCGAAGCAGTCAGTTCCACCAGCATCTTCTCCGAGATCCAGTCCCCGAGGTCATCTCTACCCCGGTTAACATCCCCACGTCGAGAGAACATCGACATCATCTACCCTGAGCTGAGCGAAAACCAGGAGGAGGCAATCAACCCAATACCGTCTACCTTGAGTTGAGCGAAAATCAACATCGAGGAGACAACAAACTCCTAACAAGAATGATACTACCACTCATATTAACTCTGTAAGTTAATATTTTATCTCATTTTTATAATATTGTATTATAACTAATAATTTACATAAATATTTTAAAATTTAATTAAATAATATCAAACAAATCAAAATGGTTGACCAACCAGCTATAACTGGAAATATTTTCCAAAACTTAAATAACGATATTGTCAAAATGCTAGATTTAGCACCAAATTTCGATGGCGACGTGAAAACACTCGCAAATTTTATAAACACGATCGATGAAATGATGCACCTGATAGCTCAAACAAACCCATCAGAAATTACTAAGAAAATAATTGTATTAACTTTAAGAAATAAAATAAAAGGTGTAGCCGCACAAAATTTACATATAGCAAACATTAATTCATGGGACGAATTAAGTATATATTTAAAAGAAAATTACTCTGATACTAGGTCAGAATATACCATTATGTACGAAGCTAGTCATTTTAAGCAAAATAAAGAACCAATTTTAGAATATTTTACAAAATTCAATGACTTGTTCCTTATTTATATAAGTAAAATTGAATGTAAATTTTTACCAGCAGTAAGCAAATTAATAGTAGAACACCAAATCAAATATTTCGTCCAGTGCTTTATTAATAACTGTAAAGAACCCTACAGAAGCTATCTGCTAGGAACCCTCATAAATTAACTGAAATCCAAAATTTAATTACTAATGATTTACAATATATACATAATCAAAATCAAAATCAATTCCAGCCAACAAGACAATACCCAAAAAACCAAATAAATTTTAACCCCCTAAAGAATCAAACTCAATATAATTCCCCAAGAAATCAATCCCCAATATTAAGACCAAATAACAATACTTTTAATACATTTAGAAATCAAAATTCTACACAACACAGACCTTTTGCCCCGCAAGTAATTTTAGAAATGCACAAAACAGAAATCCAACTACCATGAGCACTCAAACGAATCATCCAAATCTTACAAACTTTAAAGACAACCCAATAGACAATTCAACTCTATAGAATTATTTAATCAAGATTCAGATATTAGCCCCAATGAATATGACACTTACGACCCGATAATTGACGAAATAACTGAATAAAATATTGATATCGAAAAAGAACAATATGCAGAAAATCAAGAATTTGTAAATGACAATCAAGAATAAAATTTTCACGAGGTCGAACTACATACATTGAATCGTTGACAAATAACTTCAGTAAATTACCATTTATAAAATTAGGTAATCTTAAAATTTTAATAGACACCGGTTCAACACAGAATTACATACACCCAAAATTAATAAATGACAAAGTTATTAAATACCCCGAAAATTTTGTAATACATACATGTAATGGAAAATCCGTTAGTAAAGAATTCACATTTTTAAATATAAAAATATAAATGTTAAAACTTATATTTACAAATTTCATAGAAATTTTGATATTTTATTGGGAGTTCCAGGAATACAACTTTTAAAATCAAAAATAAATTTTGAAAAAGGCGAAGTTACATTTTTAAATAAATTCACATATAAATTTCAATATCTAAACGAAGAAAAGCATAAAAATCTAAATATTGAATTTAAAAATATAAAAATACGCGATGATCACTTGAATAATGAAGAAAAACCCGGATTATACAATGTATTAAATAAATACAAAGACGTAATCTTAGACGAGAACGAAAAATTAATATTTACCAACCAAATAAAACACGAAATCAAAACATCAGACAATATTCCAGTACATTCAAGAAATTATAAATACCCAGAAATTTATAAAAATGAAGTTCAACAACAGATAAATCAAATGTTAGACAATGACATTATTGAACATTCTTATTCCCCGTGGTCCTCTTCCATATGGGTAGTCCCAAAAAAATTAGATGCTTCTAATACACAAAAATTTCGAGTAGTAATTGATTATAGAAATTTAAATTCCAAAACTATAGATGATAAATATCCAATACCAGATATTGCAGAAATATTAGGAAAATTAGTAAAATCAAATTATTTTTCTTTATTAGATTTAAAATCAGGCTTCCACCAAATAGAAGTAGAACAAAAAGATATCCCAAAAACTGCTTTCTCAACTGATTTTGGCCATTATGAATTCAAAAGAATGCCATTTGGCTTGAAAAATGCACCATCCACGTTTCAGAGAATGATGAATTTTTGAGGTGGTGTGGGTGCTGTACACAGGGAACGTTTCAACATTACTTCCAACCTTGAAAAACATTGTAAACAATTTAAATTAACTGGAAGGAAAATAACATTTTCTTTGAATGATCCACCTACAGAAGAAGATCCTGTAATATGGTTTTATGACAGCTTGAAAAGCGTTATAGAATTTGTGTTGGAAACAGTTAATCCACAAGATTATGTTGGTTTTATATTCCAAACTCCGTGTCTGGAACTTGGACCAGCTTGGCTCAGCTTTAGGCGTGCTGATCAACTTCAGGTTGATGTTTTATGGGAAGCATTAAGGAAAATAATGCAAAGTAATAAAGAAGTGTTTTCTGATGGGCAGTTCTCAGTCGAGATGACCAAGGTAACTGTACCTTCCGGTACAAGAAAATTAAATGGACATGGATTAACGTATTCGGAATTTTGTCGTCGGAAACATGGTGTATTGGAAATAGATAATACAGACAATTTATGTTTACCTCGTGCACTTGTAGTTGCAGAATCTTTGGTGAAAAATGATCCATGTTTTAAATATGTTGTTAAAAACACCCATGGAATACAATCAACAAGAACACATGAACTATTAAAAAATGCAGGAGTTAAAATAGGTGCTAATGGTGCAGGTATTCCTGAATTAATTGAATTCCAACGTTATTATTCTAATTACAACATATGTGTATATTAGTATAATAGCCGCGGAAAAGTAATATTCGAAGGTGCAAAGGGGACAAATTTTAAACGATTGAATCTTTTGTACTATCGAAACCATTAGTCTGTTATAAGAAGTATACTTGCGACATTTTCGTGCGATTATTTTTGCAAGCAATGTCACATTCCTTACAATGTAAGGGGCGGCCATTCTTGTAAAAATATTTGCTCTTATTGTAAATATTCTCCTGCATGTAGCATAACTTTTCAACTAATTACATGTGATCACTGCCAAAGAGAATTTCGTGGACAGCAGTACTTAGACAATCATTTAAATTTTGGGTGTAAACGTGTCAAAAAATGTAAACAAGGTTTAAAAATATTTAGATGTAAAAAAGACAGGTTACATGTGTGTGGTGCAGTTTACTGTAAATTTTGAGAACCGTATAAAAATCCGGGACATATGTGCTATATCATTAAAGACAAAACTGAGTAAAAGGTAATACTTTATTTATTTATTATGATTTCGAGACGCGACAAGAAAAAGTACTCGGTAATGATAAAGAGCACGAAATAAATTTATGTGTCATACAGCAGTCGTGCTTTGTTTGTTGCAGCATAGATGATATGTAATTCATGTGGTATTCGTGAACAAATATTTAAAAATGACCCTATAAAAAACTTTTTAACCTATGTTTTGCTTCCACGAACTACATTTTCATCTGTAATTTGTATCGCACATAATGCAAAATCATTTAATTGCCAATTTATTCCAAAGTACCTTGTGGAAGAACTTAATATTAAACCAAAATTAATTTTGAATGGCTCAAAAATTATGCTATTACAAATTAATCATATAAAATTTTTAGATTCCCTTAATTATTTACAAATGCCTTTATCAGCTTTGCCGAAAGCAATGGATTTATTACCTTCCTTTTAAAAAGGATATTTTCCACATTTGTTTAATAAAGTAGATAATCAAAATTATGTAGGATCGTTACCAGCCCTTGAATATTATGTTGTAGATAGTATGACGCCTTCTGTAAGACAAAAGTTTTTGGAATGGTATAATGAACAAATAGAGAACAACGTTATATTTGATGTGAATAAAGAAATATTCGAGTACTGCGTATCTGACGTCGAAATATTAAGACGAGCATGTAAAAAATTTAGACTAAACTTTATACAAGACTGTAAAGTTTGTCCCTTTAGTGAAGGAATGACTATCGCTTCAGCCTGCAATCGTGTGTTCCGACGTTTGTTTTTGAAACCTAATACAATTGGTATTATACCACAAAAAAGCTATCGTATGAAAGACAATCAGTCCAAAATTGCGTTGAAATGGTTAATACATAAAGAAAACGTACGCGGAATTCACATTCAACATGCGGGTCGTAGTAATGAAGCATTCATTGAAAATCGTTTTAAAGTTGATGGTTACTACCCTGTAGATAAATTAGTTTTTGGATCCCTGGGGTGTTTTTGGCATGGGTGTATATTATGTTACAGAACTAAAAGAAATGAAAAAATATTTAGTAATTCGAAAGAAACTTTAGAGGAAAGATCCGAACAAACAATGACAAAATTAAACAAAATTCAAAATTTAGGTTATAATGTAATTAGTATTTGGGAATGCGAGGTTAAAAAACTCTTAAATGAGGATAAAAATTTAAATCGTCAACTTGAAAATCATGAAATGTTTATCAGTTTACCATTACAACCACAGGATTGTTTTTTGGCGGGAGAACTGGAGCCACGAGCTTATACAAAAAAGTTGAGAATAATGAAAAAATAAAATATGTAGACGTCTGTTCTTTTTATCCATATGTATGTAAGTATGGAAAATATCCAGTAGGCCATCCAAAAATTTTTATCGATGCATAATGTGAATCATTATGTCCCAATAACGATATTAGCCAGGTGGAAGGTTTAATTAAATGTACTGTTTTACCGTCCCGTGAACTATTCCACCCCGTATTACCACGAAAAGCCCATGGAAAAATTATGTTTGTGTTATGTCGTACATGCTGTGATAATTTAGAGCAAAATGACTGTAATCATAGAGATGATAAGAGACAATTTATTGGCACTTATATTACTGATGAGGTCCAGTACGCGGTTTCTCTTGGCTATAAAATTCTAAAAGTGCACGAGGTATGGCAATACGATGTTACTGTTTACCATAAAGACACCCAAACGGGAGGTTTATTCGTCAAATACATTAAGCCCGGGTTGCACAAAGCTTCATCATTTTTGATTAATGATTAATTTTTTGACAGCAATGTATTTTTAATACGTGGCCATGGTAACAACGTCAAATTAATCAGTGATTTTTTTGATTAGAAGCTGATTAGCCTTTCTGCAACCGGGAATATCACATTTATAAAAATGAAGCAGGAGGCTTCTGGTTATCCTAACGACTGCACCGATAATGAAAGCAGGAAGGAGTACATACAAAATTATTACATCAATGAAGGAGTTCGTTTAGATCCGAATCAGATCGAGAAGAACGCTGGAAAAAGCACAATTGCCAAACTTATGCTAAATTCCTTCTGGGGTAATATCAATAATTTATGACAAAATCAAATAAAATTAATTTTAATTTATTTTTTCATTAGGTAAATTTGCGCAAGCAGAAAACAGGCACTGTACATCAACTGTGTCATCTGCTGAAGAGCTATATGAATTATTATCGAATCTTTCAATTGAAATTCAGAGAATTATCCCCGCAGGCGATCAGATGCTGTACGTGCACTGGGTGCATGCAAATGAAGCCATCAAACAACTCCGAACTGTGAACGTAGTTATCGCTGCTTACACAACGGCACAAGCTTGTTTACGACTTCATAAATTTTTACAAGATCTAGGTATAGAGTGTTCGAAGATATTTGGCGATTGGCTCCATTAGCTTTTCTCAGCATGTATAACGATAAGAGGATTAAAGAAATTTATGACAGGTCTTACCGTTAAACTTACCAGGGCAGTATTTGAAAATATACTTTCACTTGATTTTTTCACAAACAGATACAAATTACCTATATTAAAAATGAAATAAGTAATTAAGTCATGGTTAATAAGTGCAACATTAAGATATTAAAAATATCAATAAAATTATATATTTATTCATATTAGTTATTTTTTATAAGAAGTGCGTGAAGAACGAACCCACCGAATGCAAAAATTAAGATGGTTATCAGAAAATAGGTTTACTAAGAGGTACAAATTCGAGAAGGTTTTATAAGTGCGTGAAGAACGAACACACCAAATGCGAAAACTAGATGGTTATCAGAAGATAGGTTTACTAAGACGTACCGATTTGAGAAGGTTTTATAAAAAGTACGTGAAAACCGAACAAACCGGAAGAAGAATTAGGATGGTTATCAGAAGATAGGTTTACTACGAGGTATAGATTCTATGAGGTTTTATAAGAAGTGCGTGAAGAACTCACAACCGGATGCAAAATTAGGATGGTTATCAGACGATAGGTTTACTAAGATGTACAGATTCGAGAAAGTTTTATAAGAATTGCGTGAAGAACGAACACACCGTATGCGAACACAGGATAATTATCAGAAGATAGATTTACTAAGAGGTACAGATTCGAGAAGATTTTATAAGTGCGTGAAGAACGAACACACCGAATGTGAAAACAGGATGGTTATCAGAAGATAGGTTTACTAAGAGGTACACATTCGTGAAGGTTCTATAAGAAGTGCGTGAAGAACGAACACAAATAATGCTAAATTAGAATGGTTATCAGAAAATAGGTTTACTAAGAGGTACAGATTCGAGAAGGTTTCATAAAAAGAGCGTCAAGAACGAACACACCGAATGCAAAATTAGGATGGTTATCAGAAGAAACGTTTACTAAGAGGTACAAATTCGAGAAGGTTTTATAAGAAGAGCGTGAAGAACAAACAAACAGGATGCAAAATTAGGATGGTTATCAGAAGATAGGTTTACTAAAAAGTACAGATTCGAGAAGGTTTTATAAGTGAGTGAAGAACGAACACACCGAATGCGAAAACAGGATGGTTATCAGAAGATAGGTTTACTTAGAGGTTCAGATTCGAGAAGGTTTTATAAGAAGTGCGTGAAGAACGAACACACCGAATGCAAAATTAAAATAGTTATCAGAAGATAGGTTTACTAAGAGGTACAGATTCGAGAAGGTTTTATAAGTGTGTGAAGAACGAACACACCGTATGCGAAAACAGGATGGTTATCAGAAGATAGGTTTACTAAGAGGTACATTTTCGAGAAGGTTTTATAAGTGCGTGAAGAACTAACACACCGGATGAAAATTAGGATGGTTATCAGAAGATAGGTTTACTAAGAGGTACAGATTCGAGAAGGTTTTATAAGAAGTGCGTGAAGAACTAACACACCGGATGCAAAATTAGGATGGTTCACAGAGAATAGGGTTACTAAGAAGTACATATTCGAGAAGGTTTTATAAGAAGCGAGTGAAGAATGAACACACCGAATGCAAAATTAGTATGGTTATCAGAAGATAGGTTTAGTAAGAGGTACAGTTTCGAGAAGGTTTTATAAGTGCGTGAAGAACGAACACACCGAATACGAAAAGAGGATGGTTATCAGAAGATAGGTTTACTAAGAGCTACAAATACGAGAAGGTTTTATAAGTGCGTGAACAAGGAACACACTGATTGCGAAAACAGGAAGGTTATCAGAAGATAGGTTTACTAAGAGATACAGTTTGGAAAAAGTTTTATAAGAAGTGCGTGAAGAACTAACACACCGGATGCTAAATTAGGATAGTTATCAGAAGATAGGTTTAGTAAGAGGTACAGATTCGAGAAGGTTTTATAAGAGCGTGAAAAATGAACAAACCGATTGCGAAAACAGGATGGTTATCAAAGGATAGGTTTACTAAGAGGTACAGATTCGAAAAGGTTTTATAAGTGCGTAAAGAACGAACACACCGAATATGAAAACAGAATGGTTATCAGAAGATAGGTTTACTAAGAGGTACAGATTCGTGAAGGTTTTGTAAGAAGTGAGGGAAGAACGAACACACCTAATGCAAAATTAGAATGGTTATCAGAAGATAGTTTTACTAAGAGGTACAGATTCGAGAAGGTTTTATAAGTGCGTGAACAAGGAACACACTGATTGCGAAAACAGGAAGGTTATCAGAAGATAGGTTTACTAAGAGGTACAGTTTGGAAAAAGTTTTATAAGAAGTGTGTGAAGAACTAACACACCGGACGCTAAATTAGGATAGTTATCAGAAGATAGGTTTAGTAAGAGGTACAGATTCGAGAAGGTTTTATAAGAGCGTGAAAAATGAACAAACCGATTGCGAAAACAGGATGGTTATCAAAGGATAGGTTTACTAAGAGGTACAGATTCGAAAAGGTTTTATAAGTGCGTAAAGAACGAACACACCGAATATGAAAACAGAATGGTTATCAGAAGATAGGTTTACTAAGAGGTACAGATTCGTGAAGGTTTTGTAAGAAGTGAGGGAAGAACGAACACACCTAATGCAAAATTAGAATGGTTATCAGAAGATAGTTTTACTAAGAGGTACAGATTCGAGAAGGTTTTATAAGTGCGTGAACAAGGAACACACTGATTGCGAAAACAGGAAGGTTATCAGAAGATAGGTTTACTAAGAGGTACAGTTTGGAAAAAGTTTTATAAGAAGTGTGTGAAGAACTAACACACCGGATGCTAAATTAGGATAGTTATCAGAAGATAGGTTTAGTAAGAGGTACAGATTCGAGAAGGTTTTATAAGAGCGTGAAAAATGAACAAACCGATTGCGAAAACAGGATGGTTATCAAAGGATAGGTTTACTAAGAGGTACAGATTAGAGAAGGTTTTATAAGTGCGTGAAGAACGAACACACCGAATGCGAAAACAGGATGGTTATTAGAAGATAGGTTTACTTAGAGGTACAGATTCCAGAAGCTTTTATAAGTGCGTGAAGGATGAACACACCGATAGCGAAAACAGAATGGTTATTAGAAGATAGTTTAACAAAAAGTACAGATTCGAGACGGTTTTATAAGTGCGTGAAGAATGAAAACACCAAATGCGAAAACAGGATGGTTATCAGAAGATAGGATTACTAAATGGTACAGATTCGAGAAGGTCTTATAATAAGTGCGTGAAGAACGAACACACCAAATGCAAATTTAGGGTGGTTATCGGAAGATAGGTTTACTAGTACGTACAGATTTGAGAAGGTTTAATAAGAAGTGCGTAAAGAACTAACACACCGGATGCAAAATTAGGATGGTTATCAGAAGATAGGTTAAGTAAGAGGTACAGATTCTAGAAGGTTTTATAAGTGTGTTAAGAACGAACACACCGAATGCGAAAACAGGATGGCTATCAGAATATAGGTTTACTAAAAGGTACAAATTCGAGAAGCTTTTATAAGTGCGTAAAGAACGAACACACCGAATGCGAAAACAGGATGATTATCAGAAGATAGGTTTACTAAGAGGTTCAGATTCGAGAAGGTTTTATTAAGCGGGTATCAGACGTATGCACATATCTGCAACTGATTTGACAGAAGTTTCTGCGACAAGCAACCTGTGATATCAGACGTACGCAAAATTGCATGAAATACAGTAATTTTTTAATTTTGAAGTTGGTACTCATGGTTCTAGTTGCTTTGTAATTATAAATTGTTAAACGAATTATATTAATATTTTACCGAAATAATATTGTTAATTATTTCATTTGTCATTTGCTTAATGTATTAATTTTTTCTTCAATTTGTAGTATGAATTCCTCGGCTGCAATAACACTTCATTGCTTATTAAAATCATGATGTTATAAAATTCTTCTTTTTCCATTTTTACTGCCATTTTAAGACTTGCACTGCTAACCACGATTTCCAAACAAATATGAAACAATCTAGCGTATTTTTCCCTCAAACAATTTCAGTACGCATGCGCATCTTACAAGTCGCAGGTATCTGCAACTGGTTTTCAAACAAAATGTAAAACTAGTTGCATGAAAATAGTTGCACTATCATACATCAAAAGTTGCCCGAAATGCTTGGGGTTGCAGATTATATGCGACAAGTTGCAGTTATGAGCATACGTGTGATAAGGCCTTAAGAAGTGCGTGAAGAACGAACACACCGAATGCACAATTAAGACAGTTATCAGAAGATAAGTTTACTAAGAGGTACAGATTCGAAAAGGTTTAATAAGAAGAGCGTGAAGAACGAACAAACCGGATGCAAAATTAGGATGGTTATCATAAGATAGGTTTACTAAAAAGTACAGATTCGAGAAGGTTTTATAAGTGAGTGAAGAACGAACACACCGAATGCGAAAACAGAATGGTTATCAGAAGATAGGTTTACTAAGAGGTACAGATTATGGAAGGTTTTATAAGAAGTGCATGAAGAACGAACCCACCGAATGCAAAATTAGGATAATTATCAGAAAATAGGTTTACTAAGAGTTACAAATTCGAGAAGGTTTTATAATTGCGTGAAGAACGAACACACCGAATGCGAAAACTAGATGGTTATCAGAAGATAGGTTTACTAAGAGGTACAAATTCGAGAAGGTTTTATAATTGCGTAAAGAACGAACACACTGAATGCGAAAACAGGATGGTTATTAGAAGATAGGTTTACTAAGACTTACAGATTCAAAAAGGTTTTATAATTGCGTAAAGAACGAACACACGGAATGCGGAATCAGGATGATTATCAGAAGATAGGTTTTCTAAGAGGTTCAGATTCGAGAAGGTTTTATAAGATGTGCGTGAAGAGCGAACACACCGAATGCAAAATTAAGATAGTTATAAGAAGATAGGTGTACTAAGAGGTACAGATTCGAGAAGATTTTATAAAAATGGCGTGAAGAACTAACAAAGCGGATGCAAAATTAGGATGGTTATTAGAAGATAGGTTTACTAAGAGGTATAGATTCGAAAAGGTTTTATAAATGCGTGAAGAACGAACACTCCGAATGCGAAAACAGGATGGTTATAAGAAGATAGGTTCGCTAAGAGGTACAGATTCGAGAAGGTATTATAAGGAGTGCGTGAAAAACGAACACACCGAATGCAAAATTAGAATGGTTATCAGAAGATAGGTTTACTAAGAGGTACAGATTCGAGAAGGTTTTATAATTGCGTAGAGAACGAACACACTGAATGCGAACACAGGATGGTTATCAGAATATAGGTTTACTAAGAGGAATAGATTCGAGAAGGTTTTTTAAGGAGTGCGTGAAGAACGAACACACTGTATGCGAAAACAGAATGGATATCAGAAGATAAGTTTACTAAAAGGTACAGATTTTAGAAGGTTTTATAAGAAGTGCGTGAAGAACGAACACAAATAATGCAAAATTAGAATAGTTATCAGAACATAGGTTTACTAAGAGGTACAGATTCGAGAAGATTTTATAAGAAGTGCGTAAAGAACTAACACAACGGATGCAAAATTAGGATGGTTATCAGAAGATAGGTTTACTAAGAGGTACAGATTCAAGAAGGTTTCATAAGAAGAGCTTAAAGAACTAACAACCGGATGCAAAATTAGAATAGTTATCAGAAGATAGGTTTACTAAGAGGTACAAATTCGAGAAGGTTTTATAAGTGCGTGATGAACGAACACACCGAATGCGAAAACAGGATGATTATCAGAAGATAGGTTTACTATGAGGTACAGATTCGAGAAGGTTTTATAAGAAGTGCGTGAAGAACGAACACACCGAATGCGAAAACAGGATGGCTATCAGAAGATAGGTTTACTAAGACGTACAGATTCGAGAAGGTTTTATAAGAAGAGCGTGAAGAACGAACACACCGGATGCGAAAACTAGATGTTTATCAGAAGATAGGTTTACTAAGACGTACAGACTCGAGAAGGTTTTGTAATTGCGTAAAGAACGAACACACTGAATGCGAAAACAGGATGGTTATTAGAAGATATGTTTACTGAGACTTACAGATTCGGGAAGGTTTTATAATTGCGTAAAGAATGAACACACTGAATGCGAAATCAGGATGATTATCAGAAGATAGGTTTACTAAGAGGAATAGATTCGAGAAGGTTTTATAAGAAGTGCATGAAGAACGAACACAAATAATGCAAAATTAGAATAGTTATCAGAATATAGGTTTACTAAGAGGTACAGATTCGAGAAGATTTTATAAGAAGTGCATAAAGAACTAACACACCGGATGCAAAATTAGGGTGGTTATCAGAAGATAGGTTTACTAAGAGGTACAGATTCGAGAAGGTTTCATAAGAAGAGCTTGAAGAACTAACAACCGGATGCAAAATTAGAATAGTTATCAGAAGATAGGTTTACTAAAAGGTACAAATTCGAGAAGGTTTTACAAGTGCGTGAAGAACGAACACACCGAATGCGAAAACAGGATGATTATCAGAAGATAGGTTTACTATGAGGTACAGATTCGAGAAGGTTTTATAAGAAGTGCGTGAAGAACGAACACACCGAATGCGAAAACAGGATGGTTATCAGAAGATAGGTTTACTAAGACGTACAGATTCGAGAAGGTTTTATAAGAAGAGCGTGAAGAACGAACACACCGGATGCGAAAACTAGATGGTTATCAGAAGATAGGTTTACTAAGAGGTACAGATTCGAGAATGATTTATAAGTGCGTGAAGAACGAACACACCGAATGCGAAAACTAGATGGTTATCAGAAGATAGATTTACTAAGACGTACCGATTTGAGAAGGTTTTATAAAAAGTACGTGAAGACCGAACAAACCGGAAGAAGAATTAGGATGGTTATCAGAAGATAGGTTTACTACGAGGTATAGATTCTATGAGGTTTTATAAGAAGTGCGTGAAGAACTCACACCGGATGCAAAATTAGGATGGTTATCAGAAAATAGGTTTACTAAGAGGTACAGATTCGAGAAGGTTCTATGAGAAGTGCGTAAAGAACTAAAACACCGGATGCAAAATTAGGATGGCTATCAGAAGATAGGTTTACTAAAAGGTACAGATTCGAGAAGGTTTTATAAGTGCGTGAACAACGAACACACCGAATGCAAAAAAAGGATGGTTATCAGAAGATAGGTTTCTAAGACGTACAGATTCAAGAAGGTTTTATAATTGCGTAAAAAACGAACACACTGAATGCGAAAACAGGATGGTTTTTAGAACATAGGTTTACTAAGAGGTACAGATTCGAGAAGGTTTCATAAAAAGAGCGTCAAGAACGAACACACCGAATGCAAAATTAGGATGGTTATCGGAAGAAACGTTTACTAAGAGGTACAGATTCGAGAAGGTTTTTTTAAGAAGAGCGTGAAGAACAAACAAACAGGATGCAAAATTAGGATGGTTATCAGAAGATAGGTTTACTAAAAAGTACAGATTCGAAAAGGTTTTATAAGTGAGTGAAGAACAAACACACCGAATGCGAATACAGGATGGTTATCAGAAGATAAGTTTACTAAGAGGTACAGATTCGAGAAGGTTTTATAAGAAGTGCGTGAAGAACGAACACACCGAATGCAAAATTGGAATAATTATCAGAAGATAGGTTTACTAAGAGGTACAGATTGGAGAAGGTTTTATAAGAAGAGCGTGAAGAACGAACAAACCGGATGCAAAATTATGATGGTTATCATAAGATAGGTTTACTAAAAATTACAGATTCGAGAAGGTTTTATAAGTGAGTGAAGAACGAACACACCGAATGCGAAAACTAGATGGCTATCAGAAGATAGGTTTACTAAGACGTACTGATTCGAGAATGTTTTATAAAAAGTGCGGGAAGACCGAACAAACCGGAAGAAGAATTAGGATGGTTATCAGAAGATAGGTTTACTAAGAGGTATAGATTCTATAAGGTTTTATAAAAAGTGTGTGAAGAACTAAAACACCGGATGCGAAATTAGGATGGTTATCATAATATAGGTTTACTAAGACGTACAGATTCGAGAAGGTTTTATAAGAAGAGCGTGAAGAACGAACACACCGGATGCGAAAACTAGATGGTTATCAGAAGATAGGTTTACTAAGACGTACAGACTCGAGAAGGTTTTGTAATTGCTTAAAGAACGAACACACTGAATGCGAAAACAGGATGGTTATTAGAAGATATGTTTACTGAGACTTACAGATTCGAGAAGGTTTTATAATTGTGTAAAGAACGAACACACTGAATGCGAAATCAGGATGATTATCAGAAGATAGGTTTTCTAAGAGGTTCAGATTCGAGAAGGTTTTATAAGATGTGCGTGAAGAGCGAACACACCGAATGCAAAATTAAGATAGTTATAAGAAGATAGGTGTACTAAGAGGTACAGATTCGAGAAGGTTTTGTAAAAATAGCGTGAAGAAGTAACAAAGCGGATGCAAAATTAGGATGGTTATTAGAAGATAGGTTTACTAAGAGGTATAGATTTGAAAAGGTTTTATAAATGCGTGAAGAACGAACACTCCGAATGCGAAAACAGGATTATTATAAGAAGACAGGTTCGCTAAGAGGTACAGATTCGAGAAAGTATTATAAGGAGTGCGTGAAAAACGAACACACCGAATGCAAAATTAGAATGGTTATCAGAAGATAGGTTTACTAAAAGGAATAGATACGAGAAGGTTTTATAAGGAGTGCGTGAAGAACGAACACACTGTATGCGAAAACAGGATGGATATCAGAAGATAAGTTTACTAAAAGGTACAGATTTTAGAAGTTTTTATAAGAAGTGCATGAAGAACGAACACAAATAATGCAAAATTAGAATAGTTATCAGAATATAGGTTTACTAAGAGGTTCAGATTCGAGAAGATTTTATAAGAAGTGCGTAAAGAACTAACACACCGGATGCAAAATTAGGGTGGTTATCAGAAGATAGGTTTACTAAGAGGTACAGATTCGAGAAGGTTTCATAAGAAGAGCTTGAAGAACTAACAACCGGATGCAAAATTAGAATAGTTATCAGAAGATAGGTTTACTAAAAGGTACAAATTCGAGAAGGTTTTATAAGTGATAGGATGGAGGATGGTTATCAGACGATAGGTTTACTAAGAGGTACAGATTCAAAAAGATTTTATAAGTGCGTGAAGAACGAACACACCGAATGCGAAAACAGGATGGTTATCAGAAGATAGGTTTACTAAGAGGTACAGATTCGTGAAGGTTTTATAAGATGTGCGTGGAGAACGAACACAAATAATGCAAAATTAGAATGGATATCAGAAGATAGGTTTACTAAGAGGTACAGATTCGTGAAGGTTTTATAAGAAGTGCGTGAAGAACGAACCCACCGAATGCAAAATTAGGATGGTTATCAGAAAATAGGTTTACTAAGAGGTACAGATTCGAGAAGGTTTTATAATTGCGTAAAGAACGAACACACGGAATGCGAAATCAGGATGATTATCAGAAGATAGGTTTTCTAAGAGGTTCAGATTCGAGAAGGTTTTATAAGATGTGCGTGAAGAGCGAACACACCGAATGCAAAATTAAGATAGTTATAAGAAGATAGGTGTACTAAGAGGTACAGATTCGAGAAGGTTTTGTAAAAATAGCGTGAAGAACTAACAAAGCGGATGCAAAATTAGGATGGTTATTAGAAGATAGGTTTACTAAGAGGTATAGATTCGAAAAGGTTTTATAAATGCGTGAAGAATGAATTCTCTGAATGCGAAAACAGGATGGTTATCAGAAGATAGGTTTACTAAGAGGTACAGATTCGAGAAGGTTTTATAAGACGAGCGTGAAGAACTAACACACCGAAAGTAAAATTAGGATAGTTATCAGAAGGTAGGTTAAGTAAGAGGTACAAATTCGTGAAGGATTTATAAGAAGTGCGTGAAGAACGAACACAAATAATGCAAAATTAGAATGGTTATCAGAAGATAGGATTACTAAGAGGTACAGATTCGAGAAGGTTTTATAAGAAGTGCGTGAAGAACGAACACACCGGATGCAAAATTAGGATGGTTATCAAAAGATATGTTTACTAAGAGGTACAGATTTGAGAAGGTTTTATAAGAAGTGCGTGAAGAACGAACACACCGAATGCGAAAACAGGGTGGTTATCAGAAGATAGGATTACTAAGAGGTACAGATTCGAGAAGGTTTTATAAGAAGTGCGTGAAGAACGAACACACCGGATGCAAAATTAGGATGGTTATCAAAAGATATGTTTACTAAGAGGTACAGATTTGAGAAGGTTTTATAAGAAGTGCGTGAAGAACAAACACACCGAATGCGAAAACAGGATGGTTATCAGAAGATAGGTTTACTAAGAGGTACAGATTTGAGAAGGTTTTATAAGAACTGAGTGAAGAACGAACACACCGATTGCGAGAACAGGATGGTTATCAGAAGATAGGTTTACTAAGACGTACAGATTCGAGAAAGTTTTATAATTGCGTAAAGAACGAACACACTGAATGCGAAAACAGGATGGTTATTAGAAGATAGGTTTATTTAAAGGTACAGATTCTAGAAGGTTTTATAAAAATTGCGTGAAGAACGAACACAAATAATGCAAAATTAGAATGGTTATCAGAAGATAGGTTTACTAAGAGGTACAGATTCGAGAAGGTTTCATAAGAAGAGCTTGAAGAACTAACAACCGGATGCAAAATTAGGATGGATATCAGAAGATAGGTTTACTAAGAGGTACAGATTCGAGAAGGTTTTATAAGTGCGTGAAGAACGAACACACCGAATGCGAAAACAGGATGGTTAACAGAAGATAGGTTTACTAAGAGGTACAGATTCGAGAAGGTTTTATAAGAAGTGAGTGAAGAACGAATACACCGGATGCAAAATTAGGATGGTTATCAAAAGATAGGTTTACTAAGGCCCGGTTTTTCAAGTCCTGGTTAACTCATAAACTATTGTTAACTGTTAGTTAGAAATTAAATTGCGTTTTTCACTTTTTGGTTAAGCAAGATTCATTGGTTAATTAACAGTTATCCTAACCAATACGAAATGTATTAGTTAACTGTTAGTTTATAACCAAAAAAGTGATGCTGTAAATCTGACATAGATATGTATAATTTTGATGTAGATGTATATAGTAACAATGAGGATATAAAAATTAGAAAAAATAAAGGAATCAGATCTAGAATAAATAATTTTGAAGTATGGGATGAAAACGAGATTTTCAACGTTTCCGTTTGTCCAAAAAACTGTTGAAAGATTGATAGAAGAAATAGAAGACGTTTTGCGATATCCTTTAAACAGGTAATAATCATAATAATTTATTTTCCGGTATCCCAATATATAATATTTGATTTATTATAGATATGATGTTTTCTCACCAGCAGATCAGTTATTATGACTCTTCTATATTACGCTACAGGATCTTTTTTATATTATTAAATTTTTGTTTAATAACTTCGCAGTCTCTAAATTGATTATTGTTCATATTGGCATTAAATTATCTTCCTATACTTCTCCACGCTTCTTATTTTTGTTGCCAGTTTGTATTACCACTTCTTTACATTCTATTATGTTTTTATGTTCTTCCACCAAAGCTCTTCTTCTTTTGTCAAATTGGTAGCACTTTTCGTATCTCATGACATTTTAGTTATATATTTTTCTGTGACACACGATTTTGAGGTTATTATTGTAATTTCAAGTACAGAATTGGGTTCGTTCAACATATAGTAAAGGTGTATTCAATGCTACCAATATAAGGCACTACTTAGTTAACTCATAGTAACTTAACAAAATAATAAAAAACTTATCAAAATTAAACTAATAGTTAAACTTATAGTCAAAATAACCCATAGTTATTTAACAATATGGTTAACAATAATCTGAAATACCGGCCCTATGAGGTATAGATTCGAATAGGTTTTATAAATGTGTGAAGAACGACCACTCCTAATGCGAAAACAGGATGATTATCAGAAGATAGGTTTACTATGAAGTACAGATTCGAGAAGGTTTTATAAGAAGTGCGTGAAGAACGAACACACCGAATGCGAAAACAGGATAATTATCAGAAGATAGGTTTACTAAGACGTACAGATTCGAGAAGGTTTTATAATTGCGTAAAGAACGGACACACTGAATGCGAAAACAGGATGGTTATTAGAAGATAGGTTTACTAAGAAGTACAGATTCGAGAAGTTTTCATAAGAAGTGCGTCAAGAACGAACAAACCGGATGCAAAATTAGGATGGTTATCAGAAGATAAGTTTACTAAAAGATACAGATTCGAGAAGGTTTTATAAGAAGTGCGTGAAGAACGAACACACCGAATGCGAAAACAGGATGGTTATCAGAAGATAGGTTTACTAAGACGTACAAATTCGAGAATGTTTTATAAGTGCATAAAGAACGAACACACCGAATGCGAAAACTAGATGGTTATCAAAAGATAGATTTACTAAGACGTACAGATTTGAGAAGATTTTAAAAGAAGTGCGTGAAGAACGAATACACCGAATGCAAAATTAGGATGGTTATCAGAAGATAGGTTTACTAAGAGGTACAGATTCGAGAAGGTTTTATAAGAAGTGCGTGAAGAACGAACACACCGAATGCGAAAACAGGATGGTTATTAGAAGATAGGTTTACTAAGAGGTACTGATTCGAGAACGTTTTATAAGAAGTGAGTGAAGAACGAACACACCGAATTCAAAATTAGAATGGTTATCAGAAGATAGGTTTACTAAGAGGTACAGATTTGAGAAGGTTTTATAAGTGAGTGAAGAACGAACACACCGAATGCGGATACAGGATGGTTATCAGAAGATAGGTTTACTAAGAGGTACAGATTCTAGAAGGTTTTATAAGAAATGCGTAAAGAACGAACCCACTGAATGCAAAATTAGGATGGTTATCAGAAGACAGGTTTACTAAGAGGTACAGATTCGAGAAAGTTTTATACGTGCGTGAAGAACGAACATACCGAATGCGGATACAGGATGGTTATCAGAAGATAGGTTTACTAAGAGGTACAGATTCGAGAAGGGTTTATGAGAAGTGCCTGAAGAACTAACACACCGGATGCAAACAGGATAGTCAACCGAAGAGTAGTTAGGCGGTCATCGAGAACGAAACTTATCCTCAAATGAGTCGAAACACGTAGAGCTATCCTACTTATGTTTATTTCAAATAAACATTATCTAATTGTATTTTAGCGACATGTAGCTACATGATTTGTGCAATTAAAAATGGCAGGACTGAGCCTGGATTGTGAAGGATCTCGGATGTTAATGACGTCACGGGGATTAATACGGATAGCCGCGCTGGTAGGCTAGGCACAACGTCATTTTTTTATTATTGTATAGTCTTTGGCCTGTAGTACGAATACTTTAGTGAAGCTTTATAAAATTAAGAATGAAATAAGGGAAAATCAATGTAAAATCGCTTGCTAATCACTCTTCGCATAATATATCGTTGTGTGTCATTATAAAGCAAGTTAACATGTTTAATATTTCAACGAAATATTAAATCTAATAATATGTAATAACCAATGCTAAATAAAATATTTCAGATACAAAATAAAAAATACCAAACAAAAGTATTGCAAGTCTGTAATAAAATACTTTATTTTTTCTATTTGAAATATTTAGTATTTCAAATAGTAAAATACCTAATACTTTATTTCAAATATTTTAAGTATTTCAAAAACTTTTGAGTATTTTAAATACTTTAAGTATTTACATAAGATTGATTATATTTCAAACAATAAAAGGAATAAAAAATTGTTATAATAGACATTCACGAAGTTTACTTTAGATTTAGAAAAAGGGATCTAGCTAAGTTATAATTATAATACAAAGAAACTAAATTCTTTAGTGCACAACTTACGCGATATAAACAAATATTAATATTTCAAATACTCATATGTATTTCATATATAAATGTGCTTTCAAATACTATACACATTTCAAATATTTATATGTATTTAAAAAACTTTTATAAAGGTTATTCAAATACAAAATTTATTTCAAATAGTGAAAATTTGTATTTTGAAATAATAAAACTATTTTAATGTATTAAAATATAAAATACTTTTGAAATGTATTTGAAATAAAAGCACAAATTTCAAGAATTTTATGAATATACTTAGTCTATTTTAAATACTTATTTCAAATATTATACAACACTGGTATCTACATAATTAATTATTTTAGTGATGTAAATGGAGATGCGAAAATAAAATGGAAATTTAACTATTTGAAATAAGTATTTGAAATATACTAAGTATTTTGATAAACTTTTTGAAATTTTTTAAAAAAGGTTTTTGTGGTTTTATTTCAAATACATTTCAAAAGTATTTTATATTTTAATACATTAAAATAGTTTTATTAATTCAAAATAAAAATTTTTAGTATTTGAAATAAATTTTTGTATTTGAAATACCTTTATACAAGTATTTGAAATACATATTAATATTTAAAATGTATATAGTATTCGAAATATTAATATTTGTTTATATTGCGTAAGTTGTGCACTAAAGAATTTAGTTTCTTTGTATTATAACTTAGCTAGATCTTTTTTTAGTATACAAAGACTTTATTGTAATTAAATCTATAATAAACTTCGTGAAAATGTCTATTATAACAATTTTTTATTCCTTGTATTGTTTGAAATATAATAAATCTTATTGTAACTTTATTTATTTAGGTGAAGTGTAAAATTGATTAAAAGCACTAATATTTATATAACTAAGTTTAATTAAAGAAATATGAATTATAAAGAATAATGAAAAATAACTAACACTAAGAATTAACAAATATAAACACTAATTTAAGAACTAATTATTATTACTAAAGACTTAAACACTAAGATAATTTATTTAAACAATTAAAACTACGCAATATTTATTTCAACACTATTTATATCACTGTCTGTTTATTTATATCACCATCTGTACACTACACGTATTAACACAAGACTGTCCTCGCGATCTTTTGGTCGGGATTTTATATTAAAATACATCATTCTAGAAGATTCTTTGATTCCTTGAAATCAGAACAATGGGAAGCAAACGGACGTGTTCTAACCTGCTCGCTAGCGGTCGCCGCCCGCGCCGCCGCCCGCGCCGCGACCCTGGGTTCGCTACATTGCCCCCTCCTTAAGACTGTTTCGTCCCGGAACAGTTCGTTATGACGAAATCTGCATGCATCACCCTTGGTGCATCTGGAAGTCTTGAAGAAGTAACAGTCGACGGTCCGTTTGAGCTCCTCTTGGCCGGTAGAGTTGAAGCTGCAAACTAGAATTTCCACTCCGGTAAAGCGGAAGACTGTTTCTAACATGCTTCTAACAATCCTCCAATCCAAACCGTCTAGTCCACAGCCTATCTTCGGTACTGCCAGTTTCATGATGTCGTTTTCCAACAGATGGTCCTTCATGTCGCACAGCGAGTCCCATAAATTGCGGTATGACGGCTTCTGATGTGAGTATTGTTTCGTAACGAGATAGTAAATGTACCGCTTGTGTTCTACGTTATCATCCTTCAGTTGTAGCGTTTCCCCGACAGTTGGACGTTGGTTGGCCAGTTCTTGTACTCGTCCAAATTTTCTTTTAAAAACTGAAGCGATGCCGCGGGACATTTTAATGTCTTTCGCTACACAGTGAGCGAGGGAATATTCTGGGGACACGGTGAACAGATCTCGTTGTTCTTCTCGTGTCACGCCATACCGTGCTTTGTGACCAGTGGAATGACTTTCCATAAAGTCATCAAATGTGGGTTCCTCAGCTATAAATCGGCGAACCGTCGCTCCACGATGATCGTCAAAATTATCACCAGCAAAAGGGGCTAACCGATTGAAGTGGACTACTCTCGGCTTTCCATTAGGTGTTTTCCTAATTCTGTAGACCACATCATTTATTCTTTTTACGATCTCGTAGGGACCTTCCCAATTCTTTTGCAGCTTCGGTGATAAGCCACGTCGTCTTTGTGGATTATAAAGCCACACCAAATTCCCAGGTTGAAAACCACCTTTTTCAGCCTTGACGTCATACTGGTCCTTCATCCGATCGCTGGCACCTTGAATGTTTGTGCGGACTTGTTCATGGATGTCATTCATTCTTCTCCATAAGTCCGTTACATAGTCCTCCCCGGCTAGATCTTCACCGGGTTTACTGCCAAATACCAGGTCGCATGGTAAGCGCAACTCCCGCCCGAATAAGATGTTAGATGGTGTCTGCCCTGTTGTCTCATGCACGGATGAACGGTAAGCCATCAAGAACAGATGAAGATGTTGGTCCCAATCTCGTTGATGGTTAGAGACTACCTTTGACAAATACCGATTTATTGTTCTATTCATCCGTTCAACCATGCCATTAGACTGCGGGTGTAATGCAGTAGTTCTGGTTTTCTTTATTCCTAATATCTTACAGATATTTTGGAACAGAGCAGACTCGAAATTCCTTCCTTGGTCGGAATGTATCTCTCGCGGTACTCCAAATCGGCAGATGCATTCTTTTACCAAGACTTCAGCGACCATTACGGCTTCCTGGTTGGGTAATGGATAGGCTTCGACCCACTTAGTAAAGTAGTCCATTACTACTACTATGTATTTATTTCCATCATCAGTTTCGGGGAATGGTCCGGCCACGTCAATCGCAATGCGTTCAAAGGGACTTCCAACGTTATATTGGCGCATAGGAGCTCTTCTTTTCCTATGTGGCCCGTTACTTCCCGCGCAGACCACACATTTCTTGCACCACTCTTTAACATCTTCTTTGCAATTTACCCAGTAAAATCGTTGGCGCAATCTCTCGAGGGTTTTATTTACTCCAAAATGTCCAGATCCGTCGTGAATCTCCTCCAATACTTCCGGTACTCTATTTCTAGGGATTATCAGCTGAGTTCTACTCTCAGTACCTTCAGTATTCTCTATGACACGTTTCAGGAGGCCCTCTTCAACAACAATAGAGTCCCACTGCGCCCAGTACGATTTTACACTTTGTGAGTGTCGTGCAACATCTTCCCAAACTGGTCTGCTATCTCCACGTTTCCAATCCAGTATGATTTTTAAGTCCGAGTCATTCTCTTGGTCCTTGCGAAGGTCTTCCGTTTGCCAACTATCATTCACTACTGTTGTTCTAGCGATGGTAGAGAGTTTTTCCTCTAGGCGACTGCAGTGCTTGCATTCATCTAGGCAAGGTCTTCTTGATAATGCGTCAGCATTACGATGGCTTGTACCTGCTCGATGCTCAATAACAAAGTTATATTCTTGCAATCTTTCAATCCATCTAGCTGCCTGACCTTCAGGATTCTTAAATTGTAGCAGCCATTTGAGAGCAGCGTGGTCAGTTCTTATAAGAAATCTTCTACCGTACAAATATTTGTAGAAGTGTTCCACAGATTTCACGACAGCCAAAAGTTCTTTTCTGGTGACGCAATAATTCCTCTCTGGTTTTGACAAGGTCTTACTAAAATAGGCAATAACCTTCTCTTGTCCGTCTTGTATCTGGGAAAGAACGCCACCAATTCCAACGTTGCTGGCATCTGTATCTAAAACGAATTCTCCTTCTGGTAAAGGATAACTTAGGACAGGTGCGCTTGTTAAGGAATATTTAAGTTGTTTGAATGCGGCTTGACAGTCCATTTCCCAGATAAATCTTCTACCTTCTTCAGTAAGCCTTGTCAATGGCTTCGCTATGTTGGCAAATCCAGGTACATAACGTCGGTAGTATGTACAGAGACCAAGAAAACTCCTCAATTCGTGTTTATCTCTCGGTACTGGCCAGTCACTCACAGCCCTTATTTTCTCTGGGTCAACTGCAATTCCCTTACCAGAAACTACGTGTCCAAGATAATGAACTTCTTTTTGAAATAAGTGACACTTCTTTGGACTAAGTTTCAGGTTAGCCTTCCTCAATCTTTGGAAAACCTCTTCCAAGTTCTTCATGTGGTCCTCGAACGTTTTTCCTACCACAATAATATCGTCGAGGTAAACCAAACATGTTTTCCATGACAGTCCAGCCAACACGGTTTCCATAAGTCGTTCAAACGTTGCAGGGGCATTGCAGAGCCCAAATGGCATAACAGTAAATTGCCAAAGACCGGTACCGATGGTAAATGCCGTCTTTTCTTTGTCTTTTGGGTCTAAATCCACTTGCCAGTATCCGCTCTTTAGATCAAGAGTAGAGAAAATCTTTGATCCTGCCAATGTGTCCAGAGTATCGTCTATTCGGGGTAGCGGGTAACTATCCTTTTTCGTCACGTTGTTAAGTTGACGATAATCGACGCAAAATCTCGTAGAGCCATCCTTCTTCTTCACTAGCACCACTGGTGAAGCCCATGGACTGCTTGAAGGTTCAATCACACCTTCCATTCTCATGTCCTCTATAATTTCTTCCGCTTCTTCCCGCTTAGCCAGTGGAAGTCTTCTTGCTGTTTGGCGGATGGGTCTTGCGTCTCCGGTGTCTATTTTATGATGGACAACATTGGTTCGTCCTTTGTCATTCTTGTCAAATTGGAACACATCTTGAAAGTTCCCAATTAAGTTCTTAGCCTTGGTTTTCTGGTCTGCAGTCAAGTTCTGGAGCGATGTTGACAGCTCCTTCAATAGAATATCCGGAACTTCACAGGATGTGCTCTCTGTGGCCTTCACAGTTCGAATAATTGATGATACCGCTGAACATTCACCTACTACGGTCCCTTTTTTTAGTATCACGGGATAAAAATTAATGTTCATTACTCGAACTGGGATTATCTTGTCGGTTTTGAGCAAGGCTTTCCCAATTACAACTCCAGTCCCAGTTTTAGCATCGTCATTTTTCGGCTGGAGCATGAAAATGTTTCCCTCACAGAAGCTACCCTCTAACTGTGCTTCTACGATTGACTCACTCCGTTCTGGGAGGGTGACATCTTCCGTTATCAATACTCGCATGGCATTGTCATCTCGTGGATTTAATACCAGTTCTTCATCATTGACCATCATCACTCCATTCTTCAGGTCAAGTTTAAATCCATGCTTTTTCATTATGTCCATGCCGAGAATAAATTCATCTTCTACCTCAGCTACCAGCACACGATGTTTAATGCAAGTTTTTCCAACAGCGATGCTCAAATCTATTTCTCCAAATGCGGAAGCTTGTTCCCCTGTGGCTGTGCGTATTTGCCACTTTGTTGGAAGTAGATGCTTTCTGCATAGTTTTCTTGCTAAGTCGGGTCTGATTATTGTTTTTGTCGCACCCGTATCCAGCAACATTTTAAGCGGCCTTCTGTCGATAGAACCGTCTACATAGATGCTGTTAGCTTGATGATGAAGGGATGCGACATAAGTAATAGATTCTGGGGCTACTGGATTACGGGTCGACGATTGCCCCTTCGCATCAACCCGACTTAGTTTTCCGACTCCCTTTCTTCCTTTCTTGGTTCTGCTTTCCTCTGTTGTTTTCTGCAGAGCCTTTGCGGGTGACCTACTTCACCGCAATTCCAACAGCGGAGTTTCTTTTTTCCAGAAGCATGGATTTCGGATGTAATACGTCTTATCCTATCATCTAGGTCTTCAATACTCTCAGCATCGATATTTCGCACTCGCGACTGGTTACGTGAAGCTTGTTTGGCTGCTTCATGATCTAAGGCATATGAAAGTGCATCAACCAGAGTTTTTGGTCGAGCCAATCGTAGTGCCTGCTGAGTTTCATTGTCTCGGACCCCATAGATAAATGCTTGTGTAGCTAGGCATTCCAAGACGCTGTCAGGAGCTGTAGGGTGTGCAAGACGAACCAGGCGAGCTATGTCGGCTTCAAATTCTTGCAAGTTCTCTTTAGAACTCTGATATCGGTTCCTCAGTTGTGTCTGGTACACTTGCTCCAGGTGCGCATTGCCATATCGCATATCCAATCTCTTAACAAGTTGTTCGTAATCTTCTTGTTCATCTTCTTTTAACGTTTGTAGGATATCGATGGCTTCTCCACGTAGCGAAACTGTCAGCGCAGTAGCCTTTTCTTTGGAAGTCCAGCCATTTGCTTTGGCAGCGGCTTCAAATTGTTTTAAATAATTCGGCCACGATGTCTTGCCGTCAAATTCTGGTGTTTTTATATGGATTCTGGAACTATTTTCTGTTTTCTTTTCCTGAATTTCATCAGTCTTAGCTGTATTTGAATTTTAAACCGCTGGTGACGTAATTTTGGAGACATTTTTCTGTAATTCTGCAATCCTGATATCGTATTCATCTTTCAAATTTTCCAATTTATCTTCTAAATTTCTAGAACTTTCTTTCAGTTGTTCGTTTATTTTTTCTTCCAAACCTCTCGAATTTTCCATTAGTTTCTCTTCCCATATTCTTGAATTTTCTGTTAATTTATCTTCTAAAATTCTAGAATTTTCTATTAATTCTTGTTTTAAAGTTCGAGAATTTTCTTCAGATTTTCTAGAACTTTCCTCGAATTTTTGTTCTAATTTCTGTTCGAAAGTTCTAGAACTCTCCTCCAATTTTTGTTCTAATGTTCTAGAATTATCCGTCAATTTTTGTTCTAAATTCTCTATCAGTTCTGCTTTCAATGTTCTAGAATTTTCCGCTAACTTTTCCTCCATAATTTTACCAAAATCGGTGAAACCACCCGCAATTTCGAATACAAACTCATCTGGATTTTCACCAGCTTCTACTAAAGCTTGCCGTAGACGATGTTGTAAAACAGACTTGGTTCCCGATGTCTCCAAGTCTCGTTCTTCCAGCTCCCTCTTGAGATCGGCCACTTTTAATTCATTTAATTTTACTTGTTTAGTAGCCATTTTATTTATTTTTATTTACACTTCACAGTTTTTAACAACACTCACACCTGACACCAATTGTAACGTTTTATTTATTTAGGTGAAGTGTAAAATTGATTAAAAGCACTAATATTTATATGACTAAGTTTAATTAAAGAAATATGAATTATAAAGAATAATGAAAAATAACTAACACTAAGAATTAACAAATATAAACACTAATTTAAGAACTAATTATTATTACTAAAGACTTAAACACTAAGATAATTTATTTAAACAATTAAAACTACGCAATATTTATTTCAACACTATTTATATCACTGTCTGTTTATTTATATCACCATCTGTACACTACACGTATTAACACAAGACTGTCCTCGCGATCTTTTGGTCGGGGTTTTATATTAAAATACATCATTCTAGAAGATTCTTTGATTCCTTGAAATCAGAACAATGGGAAGCAAACGGACGTGTTCTAACCTGGGGGGCTATTCTGATTGTAGCGACTGTAAAAGTCGCTATAACGTCATCGTTAATGACGTCAAGTAATGATGTATTTTGACGTCATTTATAAGATGACGTCATGTAATTTTACACCAACATTTAGTTACTTTCATTATTTAATGTTGGTACCTGTTAAGTTAAGTAAGTATTCAATAGCTTGCAGCACAGTATTTTAGGCGGTAGTTTAAATATCAATGTGTTTGGAGTCATTTCTATTTGTGATCTCTAAGTGTTCTTATATATTTTTCGGCGTGTTGTAAATTTTGTTATTTTTATTTTATATTAGTGTTTATTTAATATTATAGTATGTTGTTATTTCAATTTTAGGATAGTTGATTATTTTATTAATAGTATTTATTTATTTATTATTATATTTTAGTTTTCATATTTTATATTTACTTTAGTTATTTTTGGAATTTAGATTAGTTTATTTTTTCATTTTACATATTTTTTAAATTTAGTTTAGTTTATTTTATTATTATTTGCACGAAAGTGAACGGAGAAAAATTGTTCACCGCGAAATGCCATGTTTATAAACAAGAACCTAACCCAACTTCCAAGATAGCGACTTGATATAAAATAGCGACTGCTCGTAGCCAGTTGCTATCCGGTCGCTTGAGATAGCAACCAAAATACGTCATACCTGACGTCACGTGCAAGTGCTCAAAAAATCCATTAGATGGCGGTAGTGAAAAAATAGCGACTGGCTATTTTAGCGACTCGCTATCTGAATTAGAATAGCCCCCCTGCTCGCTAGCGGTCGCCGCCCGCGCCGCCGCCCGCGCCGCGACCCTGGGTTCGCTACATTATGGTAATAATTAAAGTATTTAAAATACTGAAAAGACTTTGAAATACTTAAAATATTTGAAATACTGAATATTTCAAATACAGAAAATATAAAGTATTTTATTACTGACTTGCAATACTTTTGTTTGGTATTTTTTATTTTGTATCTGAAACATTTTTTTTAATATTTTATACAACATTGGTATGTATCCACACTTGATAGAACTTATTTTCATTACACTTAAATTTAAATTTCAAATCGTCATTATGTCTACTCTTTATTGTTAATATATTGTTGTAGGTATCTTTGGAGAAATGATTGAAAAAAATATGGCCCGAAATAATTGTAATGAAAAAATAATACAAGTCTTCTGAATATTATTCTCAATCTACATACACGTTAATTCAAGAAGTAGATATTATACAAATTAGGTTCTATATTACACAAATATAAGCAAATAAATACAAAAATTCCTACCGTGTCAGAAGCATTCTAGCCTCTCCGTCTCAAGTAGATACCAGAAAGCTGTAACCAAAGGACAACTAGAAGCCTGAAGAACCATCCACCGACATACCAGTAAACACAACTAACAAACTCCTGATGAAAATTCTACCAAAATAGAGCAAAACACAAAACACATCTGCTCTCTTTCAAATTCTTTACAAGACTGATTTTTTCCTTAGTAACGAGTTCTATTGTAGTTCATTATTGCCCAATTGCATCAAAGAAGTTATTGTTGTAAATAAAAAAATGTTTTCCAATGTTGTCAAATATTTTATTTTAATATAATATACATGCAAACTAATTTTTTTGAAGTTATTTGCTAAACAAATATTTTAGTTCCATAGTGACTGAGTATATATAGATACACATAGTTCTTGGTTAACACAATCCTTAATTATATATATCTTGTTTTTTATTAACATATTGTCAATTTTCTGCTCTTCCGATGTGTTCAAGGTCTTCGTTTCCATTATATGTAACATTGTTGAACGTGGAATGTAACCTGCGAGAACGACTTGTAATGAAATCATTCAAATGATCATACTTTAAGACATTGATGAAAAATGACAGATAAAAATAAAGATTGACAAATTTATTTTCAATACTGCCCAAAGGATATTTTATATTCTTGTTTTCTCAGAACTTAGCTAAAATACCAAGATGTCACCAGCATTAGACAGTTGCGATGTAAAGAAAGACCTGCAGACAATTGTACTAGTACAACTATCCTAGACTCATTTACTAAAAAATATTTATCGAATCTCACAGAGTATCCAAAAAAGTACCTATAAGTCTAAACACACTATATTTCATTAGAATAAAATGTTCACAATTCATCTTACCATTTGAATGCATACAATTATAATTCTATTATTTCTTTTACTAATTCTTACTATATTCAGTATATTTCTTTATATTCGTACTTAAACTCGCTGTACATTTTTCAAATAAGTATAACTTTTAACAAGTATTGACAAGGCTGACAGCTGACGATGACTTTTCTTTAAATTAAAGTAAATATAACCTGAAATTGTTTTTCAAGTCATTGAAAGCATGATTTTTGTCGAAATAATTTTAATTTAATAACAAATACATTAAAAATTAATAATTGAATGGAGTCTAAGGTTATATATGAAATAATATAAATTACCCCTAACCTTAAAATAAATTTTACATATACATATGTTTCGACAACTAAGTTGTCATCATCAGTAACAGAGTGTTTAGATTACTCAACATGTAAACACTCTGTTACTGATGATGACAACTTAGTTGTCGAAACATATGTATATGTAAAATTTATTTTAAGGTAAGGGGTAATTTATATTATTTTTTAACAAATACATTATGGAAAAAGCTCATCAGAGAGTATTAAGCACATTTAATTAGTTTACATATTATTATTTATTATATTAGACCCTAAAAGCTATTTGAAAGTTGAATCGTTCGTAAAGTAAGTCCATGATCGGCTATTCGCAAACTCCACACGACTTCCTTGTACGCAAAATTATACACACTTGCTGCACTTCTTCAAACTTCCCTCCGAATACGTCATCTTTTAAAAATGTTATTATATTGTTTATCACTATTCCTTATTGCACTACACTTTTTTATCGCTCACACACCTGCAACATAAAGAAAACAGATAGAATAGAGATCTAAGTACTGCGTCTAAAAGTGGCACAAGTTTAAATCTGTAATTCTTCTGTGAATCTATTTCTTGTAATAATTTAATATGTTCCCACTTTGCAATTTTATTGTTTTGGAATATGATGTCGTATTTGTTTAAATTGTTATTGTATTTTTCAATAAATGTTGTTGTTGTTGTTGTTGTTGTAATCGGGGGGCCTCAAAGAAGCCGCATGCACTTAGGCCTGAAGGCCCATTGTGCTACCCGAGTGTACACAGAGTCCTAACAGAGTCCCGCTGCTTCAATGAAGCTAGCTAGCCTACTGCCAGGGATGCCCTGGATGTCGCAAGGCTCTAGGAAAAGAGCCTCTAGGTGTCTGTATCTGGTGCCCGCCAGAGCCACACATTCACAGAGCACATGTTCCGTTGTTTCTGCAACTAAGCTACATCTTCTGCACGACTCGTCGTCTACTACTCCGATCGTTTTCAGATGATTTCTGAGGAGATGTCCTGTAAACAAACCCACGCAAATACTAAGTTTTCTTCTATTAAGGCTAAGAAGATACTTAGCTTTCTCAGGAGATGGTCCTGGAATAAAGAGCTTTGACTGTCTCAAGCCCTGACGAGTTGACCAGTACATTTGGTGTTCACGTGTCACCCAATCCCTGATCGCTCGCTTTGCTGTGCTTCTGGGGAGTCCGAATGCTGGTTCTGGTCCAATGAGTGCCCTGTCTGAGCCCTCAAGAGCCAGAGAGTCAGCTTCTTCATTCCCCTCAATGCCTTGGTGACCTGGTACCCACATAAGCTTAACGAAGTTATCCTTAGCGAGCTCGTCCAGTGTTTTTCTACACTCAAAGACTAACTTTGAGTCTACTCTAACGTTGTCGAGAGCCTTGAGAGCCGCTTGACTGTCCGAGCAGATATATATGTGCCTACCACGGTAAGCCCTTTTCATATTTTCTTGGCAACAAATCAGAATTGCAAAGATCTCCGCCTGAAAAACAGAAGAATTTAGACCTAGTGAGAAGGACATCCTTGCTCTAGGTGATTCTCCGTAGACACCTGCACCAGCTCCTCTTTCGGTTAGAGACCCGTCGGTAAACCATACTAGTCCCTGTGGTTGAAATAGAGCTTGGGCGTTATTTCCCCAAGATTCCCTAGAAAAAGGTAATATGGAGTAATGTTTGTCAAAGATGTACACTGGGGGCATGTAATCACTCTCAGATTTGAGAATGAGAGAAGATTCTGTCAAAGTGGACAGAATCTTGCTATGTCCCTCTGTGTTGTTCCTGGTGATCTACTGGTTAGTGTGTTTTAATCTCAATGCAGCAGCCATAGCTTCTCTTTGCACACTGAGATGAAGTGGTGGAAGATTTAGCAAGGCCTCCATTGCTGCCGTTGGTGTTGTTCTCATTGCCCCGGTAATACCTAGACAAGCTATTCTTTGGATGTGATTCAGTGAAGCCCTAACTGTAGAAACGGACGTTCTGGGCCACCAAACCACAGCCGAGTAAGTAACTACAGGTCTAACCAACGCACAGTACAGCCAAAAAGCTATATATGGTTTTATTCCCCATGTCTTACCTAAGGTTCGTCTGCACGACCACCAAATTGCGCATGACTTCCTCACAACTGCTTCTACATGCTCTTTCCATGTCAGTTTAGAGTTTAGGGTGACGCCTAGATACTTCACTGACTGTGAAAGTTGTAGTGGTTGACCGAAGAGGATGAGGTTCAATAAATAGAAAGGATCGAAAACAATAGATATTTTATGTTCTTCGATTACAAAAAAATATTGTTGTTGGGTGTTATTTTGTTGTTGCAGCAGACGATGAGATTTTACATTTGGTGCTACTTGATCCGACACTGCTCATAACACTTTGAAACCAATTTTAAATAATTCCTCAATTGTGTCATTAATTAACTTTTTTAAAACAAAAGAGCCAACAGTACCTTTTACAAAAAAATACTCAATGGGTTGTTTCCAACGACACAATATAACTAGACAATACTTTACTTTGTTTAGTATTCGATAAGCCAGAAAGAGAAACATAGAGATAGATATAGTGAAAGTTTTGTTCGACTATTGCTCACTAGAGGCGCCCGTGCTAGAAACATTCATATTACAATTTAAAGTTTTAAATTTATTTGTGTTTAATTTTTATACCTGCTAGGTAAAGACAAATAAATCTAAACTGAAATAACAAACTTTTAAAGATGAAATGGATCTGAAAAATGAAATAATAACATTACTTGTAACAATATCTAGTTTCAACTTACTTAAAAAAAGGCAGAAACAATTTATGAGTAAAATCAATAAAATTATACCGTTGTCCTAAAAAAAAATAGGATGGTGTATATGTATAAGAATTTATAGCAATGTATTACTCGTACTGTACCAAAACAAAAATCATAAACAAAAACAAATAAAAGAAAACAATGACAGCTACAATGATGCCTCTAGCGAGCAATGCTCAAACAGTATTAACAACACTGGTGCCTCTGGTGAGAAACGCTTGAACAATACTTTCACTATATCTATCTCTATGTTTCTCTTTCTGGCTTACCCAAAACAAAACATTCAATATAGACGGATAGGGAATGTTTTGTCTAGTTATATTTTGTCGTTGGTTGTTTACATTTGTTACTTAACCCACGTATAACAAAACACAAGCGCATGGTTTGCTTTTCCATTTTGCCTACCCAAATAACCCATATCTACGAATCCTTTTATTTCATCTCTAAACTCATCGTACAGTAGTTGTTCGGAAATAGACATTTCATCAAAAAGTAATGCACAGTATCTATCTAAAGGAAACATGGTTTGTGCACGTTTAGCTAACTTTGAAGAAATACATGTGTTAATGCCAGCGTCGAATGGAATATTTTTTAAAACTAGGTGAAGTGTTCTCTAGGTGAAGGAAGGGGTAAGAAATCCTGAAGAAGTCTGTAGCATCTTGGTCTTCTTTTATATATTGCAAGAGAAAACACTTTGTCGTCAATTGTGAAGCGGTGGCCATATTTTGTCTTTTTAAAATTTCTTATTTGTGACTCTATGAGTTGTGCACCAACTTTTCCAATATTCTTCTCCAAATTTACAAGAAATTTAATGCCCAACTCTTCTCTAATAATCCTAATATTATCCTTGTATTTTTTTCCAGTCTTTTCTAATTTACATGTATTCGCCTGTAATATGCGATATTCTTTATACATTGTTTGTTCCCGCATTGTTAAATTTAATATTCGGGTTACATTAATTTTCTGCAACAAGGATTTTCTGGTACTTCTATTGCGAGTATGTAAGCCAAAAAGGTGTCTTTCATCGGATGTTCTTTCGGTCATTTCGTGGGATGTAGGAGGTAAGGCTGAATTTTCTGGTACTAAAAATTTTTGTAATGGTTTCCGAAATTTGGGACTATCTTGCATTTCTTCAGATGTTGAAGATGTTCTAATCCTTGTCGAGGTGAGGCTTTAATTTTGGTGTACATTGTTTGAGCAGTTTCTTTTACATTAATAGAAGGAATAGCAGTTGGTAGAAGATTCTTTTTTAAAATGTTTCTAAAATACTTCATCTCAAAATGTTCAGAATATATGTAAAAGTTTTTATACATTTCAGTGCTATCAAGCCACGTACTAGTTTATTCAGAAAAATTTATCCAAAGCAAACATCGGGCCAAATCTTTCACAGGAAAACGAAAAAATGTTTATTCCTTGGGTCAGGTTTATTTTGTATATAATAATATTTATTCGGACATGAAGGTGCATTGCATTAATATTTTACTTTTCTATCCATATTTTTTTGAATAACACTAACATAAATATTCCACAACAGAAAAATATTTCAAAGCAAAAACTAAAAGAAACAAACAATAAATATAATAGGATATAGTAATACATACATAAATTTCGCTATAAAATACCTGGATAGTTTAAATTTTAAAATTAATAGTAATAAAATCAGTAATTTGTAAATGTATTATAAGTAAATGACATTCAGATTCAGGAGATTGATGAGATTGACATTGACAATTTGACAATATACAAAAAAATTTATTAATTAAGGACTGCAACCTGTGAATTTGTAATGCGGGTTTTCGATTGTACGCAAACTTGAAATGTAGTGCATTTTGCCGCTATAACGACACTAGCGCTGCGGTGTTATGTGGCCAAACTATTCATTAGTTAGTTAAAGACCCCTTAAATTAATAAAATAATTACAGGAATCTGAGTTAGATATTGCTAGTACACTGTAGATGGCAGCAGCTACAATGGTTAAAAAAATCATTTTAACAATAAAAAATCTGATATAGATACCTCATGACTTGCTTGTACGCAAATTATACACATTTTTTGCTACACTTTATTTACACTTATTTCATTTGAATGTGAGATCATTCTACGGCTAATCATTCTTCAACTTCCATTCGTTTTATATCTTCCAACTTCCCTTCGAAATGGATTACGCTCAAAATCTTGTAAAGAAAGAGATATGGTTTTCATTTATTTCGTACATATTTCTCACGAAGTATATTCTGACAGTTGTCAATGTCAATTTAATATCTAATGGTTCCTACAAAAATTAAAAGCCAACTAAATTATTATTTTTATTAAGTTTCTGCAACAAGTAATCTGCCCTCTGAAAAGGCCGATTAGAACAAAAAATGGAGGTGCACAACTAGATGTTATAGTAACTACATAAATAAAATTTCAACATTCTACGACTAACCGTTTTTGAATAATGCGAAAAAATAAAAAAAAACTACAAGCAAAGTACCCTTTTGGCACTGCCGTTTAATTAAGTACTACAAAATATAAGAATATAAAATTATTTTAAAATCATTTAAAGGACGTACAAGTAAAAATTTATGCAATTTATATAAACAATACCGTAAAGAATAATAGTACCGTAAAGGCTAGTAGTAAAAAGTAAACTTGGAAATGCAATAATTTCGTGTGTTGAGAGTTGTCATGTGAATATTCACTTCTCAGGCAGTTTTCGAAAAAAACTATTTGGTTGTTAAAGTAGTTGGATTGGTTTAGGATGTTGTGAATGCAGCTACTAATATCCTTCAGATTATTTAATTTAATTTAATATAAAAAATGTTAATTATGTTCTATTGAACGCGGTGTAAACATTTTATTCATAAATCGATATTTATTGAAAAACGAATATTGTTGTACTGAACATGTTAAAGTTGTTGTACTATATGTAGTTGATTTGACTAGTTTCTGTGTAATCACCAACTTCGTTTAACAAAAGATATGACATGAATTTTTCTTAAAAAGGCAAATTATGAACAATATTTTTAGTGAAAAAGAGTAGAGTTTTCTAGTTTCGAGTTCGTATACAGGTGTCCATTTTAAGAGGCTAACTAAGCTAAGAAGCTTTTTCTCTTTCCAATGATATACAGGCTGAGTCATCGAAACGCCCGTCTTCGATATCTCCCTTGTCGTTAGAAATACACCATAAATTTATTATCAGACTTTATTCGTCCACTCAAGGAGCATAATACAAAATTATTTTCACATATACAGGGTATATATACATTTTTTTAATTGGAACACTATATATTTTTATATTTTTTAAATTCTATTTTATTCCCCTACGGACATATAAATTTTGTTTTAGTTTTCCGCGACGTTGCCAAGTTATTCCGTTTATTCTCTAAAATAGACCAAATACACGCATTGCTTTATAAAGACGTAGACGGAGTTATTTTAATAGTAATAGCTTTTTTAAAATGTCATTATACAGGATTTTCAATAAAGCGTATCAAATGACAATAACTCGTCTTTTTCGAATAGAACATCCTATATTTTATAACTCTGTTGGGTGTCTTTTTGTACTATCTTTATATGTTATTAAGAGTATCCTATGCCGAAAATCAAAAATTTCGGAGATTTTCACCATTTAAAAATTATTTCTAAAAATAAATTACAAAATATTTTTAATGTTCGCGCCATTCTCACGGGAACATGTTTACAGTTTATAAATGATTAATAAAGCAATGCGTGTATTTGGGCTTTTTTGGAAAATAAACAGAATAACTTGGCAACGCCTCGGAAAACTAAAACAAAATCCATATGTCCGTATAGGAGAATAAAATACAATTAAAAAAATGTAAAATATATAGGGTGTTCCCTTTAAAAAAAGGCAAACAATTCTCGCCGAGCCCTAATGCAACAGCCTGTATATGTGAAAATAATTTTGCGTTATGCTCCTTGAGTGGACGAATAAATTTTGTTAATACATTTATGTTGTATTTCTAACGACAACGGAGATTTCAAAGACGGGTGTTTCGATGACTCATTCTTTATATAAGACAAACTATAAATATTATTTTACTTAACTTTCGTTAGACGTAGCAGCCAGTAAAAGAAACTTACTGTCGTAACAATAAACAGGCAAAAAATTATTAAAAGGAATGGTCCGTATTCCGAGCTCACTTTTATAATAAAATGGCTTCTAGGGAGCCTGATTTTACATTATAATCTTATGAGGCCAAATGTCACTTTTAACAAGAGCACTCATAAAAGTGAGCTCGGAATACGAGCCAATGCCTTTTAATGATTTGATGACGTATCCCTTGTCTTTAGAAACAGAGAACATAACGTCAGAATTGGTGAAAACAAATAACAACATTTTTACGTCTGTAAATCTTTATTAATCTTCATTAATGATTTCAATTTATGGTAAGTTGTGACTTGAATTATAGGTAATTGTGAAAAGAAACATTTATTTCTAGTTTTATTAAATAACAATCAGTTTAGAAAATATTAAATTTCCTACATTTCTAATCCTAATTTCTTAGTTTAATTTCATTTTAATGTTACTTGTGTTTTATATCATTGGGAAAAGACAAAAAATCTCTATTTAATAGTACTTAAGACAACTTTGAGCCCCATATGAAAATTGAATGTTATTATGAATTTCTCCAAAAGCGTTCTGGCTATAAAAATTTTGAGAACCGTTGTCAATTCCTTTTAAAAAAGTGTCAATAGAACTAGAAACTTGTATGAATTGAAACAAAAAGTCAAAAAGCAAATTGACCAAAATCAGTTTTTAATTCATATCTAGTGAGCTATGCATTTTTTCAGGAAAACAAATACATGATTAAAATATCCAATTGCCCCCAATTTAATCGACTTCGTATCTCTTACGGTTCTCGAGATCTCAATAATTATCTTTTTAAAATGGACACGCTATATGTATAGGAAAGTTAATTTAATTTAATGACATCCTGAACCATTTCTATTTGTTTTTTTTGTTTTTTTGAGAGAACAGAGTGAAATAAGTATAATAGTGAAAACGAGACAGAAATATGTCGTGGTAAACGAAGTATCCATTTTTAAAGAAAAAAATATCCTCTGATGTCATCTGTCTTGGCCAGTGATGAACGAACTGTTAGTTGTACAGGGTGTTGCTTATTTTCAATTCCTATAGCTAAAATATGTTTATATACATATTTGTATGTATATGAATGAAAATATATTAGGCATAAATAAAATTTATTTTTCGGTACATAAACAAGAACATATAACAACATTTTGACACCGCAAGTTCTAAGAAATGGAGATGCACGATTGTCTTTTTAAAATCAGGCAACCAGTGAAATTGCTAAAGGCAGATAAGATGACAGGATATCGCAACAAAATGCAATATCTTATAACTCGCGAATGAAATAATATTTAACTGAAATATTTTCACAAATATTATTTAATTATTGTATATTTTCTCATTCTTCTGCAAAATGGTTATATTTGGACAATGGTTCATACGGAAGCGTAAAAGGGCCATACGCAAAATATTTTAATGTTAAAATTTCATCTTTTTCTCTTGAAATTTCAACTTTAAAAAACTTGAAATTTCAACATTTAAACTTATAATTTCACCTTCTTAACTTGAAATTTCAATTTTTTAAAACTTGAAATTTCACCTTATAAGATTGAAACTTCGCCTTTTTAAAAGGTGAAATTTCAACTTTAAAACTAGAAATTTGAAAATAAAAGAAATTTCAACTTTTAAAAACTAGAAATTTCACCTTTCGTCGTAACCTAACCTAACCTAACTTAAACTTAGGTTAGTTCCTCCCCTTACTTAGGTTAGTGCCTCCCTTAACCTAACCTAATTTAGGTTAACAGTTCACCAAACCTGAAAAAAGTTTCAAGTTTATATGGTGATATTTCAAGTTTTAAAAAGCTGATATTTCAAGTTAAAAAGTTCAAATTTTATGTTTAAATGTTGAAATTTCAAGTTTTTTAAAGTAGAAATTTCAAGAGAAATAGATGAAATTTTAACATTAAAATATTTCCGTATGGTCCTTCTACGCTTCAGTAGGTTCAGGACCCAATTGTCAAATTTCTTTTATCTTTAAAATCTCTAGTGATACGTTTGAAATAAAGCAAAAAAAAGTTATTTATTTATGTAAATTATTAATGACTGTCCAACTCTGACTCCGACTTCCTAAATGTGTAGCGCTGGACCTCCTGAAGCACTGGCCGGAGAACAGCTCTGGCTCAGGTAAGTTCAGGAACATGGCGATGTCTTTGGTCACCTTCCCCATTGCGTTGATTCCTATTGGGCCGTTAACGCAATGTCCATTCCGATATATCAAGAAAAACTACTTATGGGTTACGTTTTTCGGACGCAAATGCACGTATTTTTTAACTAGATTAATCCACTGTTCATCTGTGATTATGAACTGTCTTGCTATGTTATTTTGTGTTTTGCGTACAGTCACCATGATTGCGTCCTTTTTATATTCTACGTCATCGATGGACATGTTGGTTAGTTCTGTACGTCTACAGGCGCCAGCGTAGCCCATTATTAAAAAATACTGAAATGAATACCATTTAGTCCAGTCAACTAAGGACAATCATGCGGTATGAATCTGAATAAGATGAATTTTTGCACAGGTCTTTTTTTTGACATTTTAAATACGGGCTAAAAATTCGGCAATGAAATCACGATAGCAAATCAAGATATCAAAGTTCAGGACAATCTTCATAGGGCAGCATGAAACTAGATTTCTAGTTTCCATCGAAATTTTTAGATGGCGTTACATGTACCGTTCGGAAGTTTATATTTTTTACTGAAAATGATAGATGGTGCTGGATGTGCCTACAGTATGTTTACTTTTGAACTGAGGGCGCTTTTTTATATGACTGTCATGTGTTTCAAATTTATTGTACATTTATTGCTGCAATTGTGTAGTTTGTGAAAACCAGCAGCAGTTAATTTTGTGGAGCCTGAGTGAAATAGTGAAATGAGTTCGGTGAGTATTAATATTTCAAATACATGCTTCATTCGATTATATATTAATATTATAATAATTTCTTTATAGAAAGTGCAACGTATGCGATGCATAGTGGAGAAGTGCCCCACAAATAATTTATTGCAAAAAGAGAGAGGGGTAATATTTTATTTACCATTTAACAAAGAACCGTCAGGACTTAGCGGAGGCGTCCTTTTCGCAGTTTTCGGGCTAATTATAATAAAACTCGTAGGTTTATTGTTTTTAAAAAGATTTATTTTGCCTAATACAATGAAATTACTTATATCTTATACAAGACAGAGTGAGGAGTGACGAATGACCACGAATAATAAATAACATGAGTATTTATACTCTATAACAGGAAGGGGTCTGGTTCCATATGATAAAGCGAAGTCAAAACAGAATTTGATACACATAACAAATTATGATATTAATAACTCCTCCGCCGTTAAAATGCAGCTTTATCATGTTCTTCTATATTGCTCATTTCAAAACTTTTTTGTTTAGAAATGTCTCTTTTTCTTATCTTTAAATACTTAATTACTATTACAATAATTATCATAAAAATACATATTAAAACTATAACAATAGAGTTGATAATAGAATGATTGTTTTCTTGTATATTTGTAGTTTGAATTTTTGGTATTTCTTTTACGAATATTTCTTGTTTATTAACTTGTTTTAATTCTAAAGTTTTATTACTCAATTGTTTATTTTCTAAATTAAAATTTATGTTTTCAAATATTATCTCTCTATTATAATGAGCAATGTTTTCCAAAGTATAATCATTTATGGCACAGTTTTTATTTGTTATAAATTTATATACGCCAATAATATTCTTGTGTTTTTGATAATTTTGACAAAATATGTTTAAGGTTTGTTCTTTGCTTGCTGCTATAATTACAATATTAGAATTTTCTATTTTTATTACAGCAAATGAATTATAAACTTTGTGATACATACAGTCTTGATTTTTCTGAAATTTTATTATGTTACACAAACATTGATTTATTTCTAAATAATTAGTTTTACAAAAATATTTATTTGTGAGTCTAATACAATCGTTTGCTACTATTAATTTATTTTCTTTGTCTATTATCAATTCTTTACTATTATCTAACATAAACATGTCCTTATTTATAAGTGTAGGAATTGGAGTTATCTGTAGTAATTTATTATTAAGGTTGTTTTCATACAGTGGTATTTCTAATAAATATTCTATCATATTATTCTTCATTTGACAATGACTTGTTATTTGCATTGAAATGTCCCAAAAATCTAGGTCTGAAATTTGATTAGTTACTTTTTTCAAATCTTCTAAGTTTATTATCGATGAATGAATTTTGTTGAGATTACAAAATGTTAGGCTTGTTTCTATTTCGGAGGTTATTTCGATAAGATTCACAGTTAATAATATTAATTGATTTAGTATGTCTTTGATCATAAATGTGTTTTCCGTATTAATTTTTTCTTTAACTATTCCTTCTATTTGCATAATTCTGGATTTTAGAACAATTTCATTATGTTTTATGTTTTCTAATTGTGAATTAAATTTTGAAATCATTTCTTTGTTTAATCTAATTGTTTCTAAATTTTGGTGTTCGAGTATTTCCTGGTGTTTATTAATTTTGTTAAAAATTTCTTCATAACGTTGACTGTCAGAAGAATCTAAGTTTCCAGTAATGGCTTTTATTATTGTTCCTAGACCGTTGAACAAGCCTCTTTTAACTCGTTTTTTATTGAATATTGTTTTCAGTTTATCTTCTTGTGCGGGATAACAGGGATGGATACCCAGGATATCGAGTATGGATGATGGTAACAATGGTGAGGTCGTAAATCTCACTTTCACACAACCACGCGAAAAACACTTATTTATTTACACACAGCACAACCAAAAACTATACAAAATAACAGATATAACAAATGTAAATACTTTACTGGAGCAGTACAACAATGGATTGTTGCGGAGCGATACAAAACAACTTTGGCGCAACAAAGCAGGAACCGAACAGCACTTGTCCTTGTACGATTTCAAAAACCAACCAAATTCGCTAGCGACAGCGCCACTAACAACAAACTACAAAAAAAATACAGAGAAGCGTACATGGCGTTGACATTGGCAAATATGCGGTGTACCTTTCACAATATACGGAGCTGACAACATTAAAATCTCAAACATACTGCCCACCTAGTCGGGAAGCGACTAAACTAAACAATTAACATGGAATAACAATAAAACTTAAGTAAGCAAGATCGTGTGGACATCAGGCCGACTGGGAATGACCTGGACTGCCCACCGTAGAACGACGCAGCGGTGGCGACGGCGGCGCGGCGAGTCTCTGCTTGTCTGAAGGGATGACGTCTGTCTCGATCGGCAGAGGGCTTAGCCGGGAGATAGGTCGGCGAAGCTCTGAAGTGGCAGTCTTGACGGTGACTACCCTGACGAGGCCGTCTGCTCCTGGATGCAGCTCAGTCACTCGGCCCAGTGCCCATCTACCTGGAGGCAGCTGCGGGTGGTGAACCAGCACTAACTGACCCACACTGAAGTTGGATCTTTCCCCGCGCCAGCGGGAACGTTGTTGCAGCTGGTGCAGGTACTGCGTTGACCACTTCTTCCAGAAGTGCTGTGTGAGTCGTTGAACGAGCCGCCAGCGGGTCACCAGGTCGCTGGGCTCGTCATGGGAACCTGGTTCTGGAACGGTCAGCAATGATGAACCAACCAGGAAGTGCGCTGGGGTCAGCGCGGACAGGTCCGCAGTGTCCGACGAGGACGGCGTCAGCGGACGGGAATTCAGGCAGGCCTCTACCTGAGCCAGTACTGTAGATAGCTCCTCGTACGTGAGGGTCGTCTCACCAATGGTTTTGCGGAGGAGACTCTTTACTGATTTGACTCCGGCCTCCCACAGGCCGCCGAAGTGCGGTGCAGACGGTGGAATAAAGCTCCAACGTGTGCCGGAATCGGACAGGGTAGAAGCTACTTCGTGGTAGAACAGCGACGCCTGATGGAACATGGAGCGCAGCTCTGCGCTGGCACCGACGAACGTCGTGCCGTTGTCGGAAAGCAGCTCGCTGCACACTCCTCGGCGTGCAACGAACCGACGGAAGGCCGCCAAGAAGGCCTTGGTCGTCAAGTCGCTCACGACCTCCAGGTGAAGCGCCTTGGTGGAAAGACAGACGAAGAGGGCGATGTAGGCCTTGGTGGAGTGTCGCCCACGACCTGGAGACGGGCGGCACTGGATGGGTCCTGCGTAATCTACTCCTGAACGCAGGAAAGGGCGGCTGGGAGTCACTCTGGCAGCTGGCAGGTTTCCCATGAGTTGTTTGCCCATCAGCGGACGACGGCGCCTGCAAGGGATGCAAGTTCGGAGCAGCTTCTTTGTTAGGGCTCGCCCTTGGAGGATCCAGACGTGCTTCTGGAGGAGTGAGTGAGTTAATGCTAAGCCAGCGTGGAGGGCTAATGCGTGCCAATGTAGGACATGTAGCTGGCTTAGCGGAGATGACTTTGGAAGGATAGGCGGGTGTCTTTCGGAATCGGGAAGTCCGGAATTCTCGAGTCTACCGGCCACGCATAGCATGCCGTGAGCGTTGAGAAATGGATTTAGACTCACGAGAGGCGAAGTCCTTGGAATGGGTCTAGCGCTTTTCAGTTGCGCTATTTCAGTGGCAAACTTCTCTCTCTGGACATTGCGGATCAGACGGACTCTCGCAGCAGTTAGTTCGAATGTGGTTAGGAAGCCGGTGCATGTCTCTTGCTCTCGATCTTCCAGACCTGCAAGTCTGGAAATTCTTCCTCTCTTGTCGCAGCGGCGGGCGAATCGCATGCACTGGGCTGTTACGCGGAGCGTGCGTGGCAGGGAGGAATACCGCGCTAACAGAGCGAACTCTTCTTCGACCTGGACCGGCATGGAGCGGATTTTCTGGACAGCTTCTTCACCTGGTGAATTGGGTAGCTCTTGTGTTGCGGTCGGCCAATTCTGAGTCGCGTCAGAAAACCATGGAGTTTCCTCAGCCCTACGCATATGACTAAGAAACTCGTATTCGTGCATGAACTTACTGTAGCTGTCATGAACAGCTGGATCTCGTGCCAGACGTCGCTCTATGGAAACAAGCGAACGGACTGCTTGCTCGCGATTGCCGCCTGTGGGAACTCTGGATCGACGTGGCGGCCGCACCACAAAGCGACCACTGGCGTCTGTCTGGTAGGTGGAGGTGAAGAATTCTTCGCAGGCACTCTCTTCTGGGGAGAGCGAGGAAGGAGCGGCGGGAATTTCTTCAAGTTTCCAGAACCGGCGGAGATTGTGATCCAGGTCCTCCTCTACATGGCAATGTAGAGAGGACACGGGAGATGCACCGTCCTCGTCGACGGCTCCGGACAGGACCCAACCTAGAGCTGTGTTGATGGCTACCACCTTGGAGCCTGGGACTGGATACACTCCTGGACGGAGTAGAGGGCCGAAAACGTCGGCTCCAAGCAGTAGGCCAACCTTCTGGTCTCGGTGATAGCATGGATCGGCCAGGTCGAGGTGCAGCAGCAGCTGCGGATCTAAGGGACGGACTCTCCGTTGTGGAACGTGAGACGTCAGACGTGGAAGCACGTAGGCGGATACCTGGTGCTCGGCACCAGGTGCTGCTCTGGATCGGAAGACGACTTCCACTTGTGAGGGGGCCGTGGCAGAGTGCGAGGCCCCGACGCCGACGACCTTGACGTGGGAGCGCCGCCTGGCTAGACCAAGACATTGCACAATGTCTTCAGAGATGAAAGACACCTCGGACCCGGTGTCGAGGAGCGCGCGTGTCTGTACGCGCTGTCCGCTGGGCGAACAGATGCTGACCAGCGCTGTGGTCAGGAGAACCATGGCACGGGATGTGCCCTGGTGCGTGGAGTGACTAGAGACCGTGGAGGTATGGAGAGCAGCAGCTCTTTCTGGAGGACTGGCCGAACCTGTAACAGAACTGGATGGGAAAGCGTCGTGCAGCAGCGTGTTGTGCGTCTGGCTGCACTTGGAGCACGTCTTCGTGGATCTGCATGCGTTACGCTGGTGAGAACCCAGGCAGTTGAAGCAGAGCCGAAGTCGCTTGACCTCGGACAGACGCTCTTGTGGAGACTTCTCCCGGAACGATGAGCAGGAGAAGTTGGAGTGCGAGTCTCCGCAGAACACGCAGTTCGTGTTCTTGACGCTTGCAGAGACCTGGTGTGAGCGAAGTGGCGCAGCCTTCGCGTTGGAGGCCGTTATGGAGCGGGCAGGTGGGCTCAGCGGGGCCGACATCTCTAATGCGCGGATACGCATCTCGAAGAAGGCCTCGAGCTGCTTGAGTGTCGGCTGTTCCAACTTGTAGTCGGGGTTCACCAACGTTTGAGTCGCATCTATGGAAGCGAGATGCAACTCCCATGCTCGGCGGGATGCAGAGTCTAGGCGACGGAGGAGTAAGAACACGATGACGTCGTCCCACTTGTCTACAGGTCGCCCTAGCTGCTCGAGCGATCTTATCTCTTCCCGTGCTCGGTCGATCAGGGCCCGCAGGTCGCGTGCGGACTCTTTCAATACCTGGGGCAGGTCGAACAGTGCCGACAGGTGAGCACTTACCAGAATCCGACTGTTCCGGTACCTGGCGCAGACGGCGTCCCAGGCTCCCTGGAAGTTCGCTGCCGTGGTGGCCATGGTACGCACTAGGAGTGCGGCTTCACCTTTCAGTGCTGCCTTGAGGAGGAGCAGCTTCTGGACGTCGGGAACATCGTCACGGTCTATCACGAGACCCTGAAAGGCGTCGTGGAATGCCTCCCATTCCAAGTATGACCCGGAGAACTCCGGCAGGTTTACCTTAGGTAGAGGCGGAAGGGAAGCCTTTGGCAGTTGAACTGGAGCGACAACTGGAGCTGGCGGAGGTGGCGAAGGACGGAGGGCCTCCAGGATAGCGACACCCGTCAAGTACAAGAGCTCTGTGGCGGAGAAGTGATCTTCAACGAAGTACACCGTCGCTTCTGAGCCCTTTTCTGCTCTAAAAGAGTGGTGGTTGGTCAGGAAGTCATCCCAATGTCTCTGTAGGTTGGCGAGCGCGCTGTCGATCAGCTTGCTTGTCGGAGTTATTTCTTCTTTCGATAGCTGCGTACGGAGTGCCAGCGGTAACTTCCGGATCTGTTCCGTCAACTCTTGCTGGTGACGCAAGACTTCAGCCATTGTTGAACCTGGTGAAGGTTACAGACGCGAAAACGGAACTGTTTGGCGATGACTTCGAAGTTATTGTGACTCTACACGCAGGTTTGCGGGGTTGGAATTAACAAAGGATGTGTGGATGACACTGGATTAGGATTTGACAGGCTATGCGCATGGACAAGGATTTGACAGGTTTTGCACGTGGTTTTAAGGGTGGAAAAAACTCGGATAATCCGGATAGTATCCGGCTCGAAGGACCAAAAAATGTGCGGGATAACAGGGATGGATACCCAGGATATCGAGTATGGATGATGGTAACAATGGTGAGGTCGTAAATCTCACTTTCACACAACCACGCGAAAAACACTTATTTATTTACACACAGCACAACCAAAAACTATACATAATAACAGATATAACAAATGTAAATACTTTACTGGAGCAGTACAACAATGGATTGTTGCGGAGCGATACAAAACAACTTTGGCGCAACAAAGCAGGAACCGAACAGCACTTGTCCTTGTACGATTTCAAAAACCAACCAAATTCGCTAGCGACAGCGCCACTAACAACAAACTACAAAAAAAATACAGAGAAGCGTACATGGCGTTGACATTGGCAAATATGCGGTGTACCTTTCACAATATACGGAGCTGACAACATTAAAATCTCAAACACTTCTAATCTGTTACAATTAAATTCTAAAATGTTAATGTAGGTTTCCAATTCCTTTAAATATATACTGCTTTTATTTATTTGTTTAAATAGATCGTCCCTATGTATTTTAATTTTATCATATTCTAAGATTATATTAGTTAAGTTATATCTATAATAATTATATTGGGAATTAATATATATATAGACATTCCCTAAGTCTAGAATGTTTATACCGGGATTGTTGTTTATTACTTCCAGTTCTTCTATTCCGTTTGCGCATCTGAAACGAAGAGTCGGGGTTTTTTAATTTTATCAATTTTATGTTTTTTATTTTTATCAACTTTAATTAATCCTAGTTTAGAGTTATATTTTTCGATTTTATGGATTTTAAAAAGGGGTTTCTTAATTTTCTGGATGCGTCTTTTTCCTTCTTTAATTAATACGTGTTTAGGAATTTTTACTGGTTTATTATTTTGTGGTTTATAACGTTTATATTTTTCGGTTAATATATTTTCTTTTACTCTATTATAAATTATTTTTAATTTGTCTTTATGTTCGTTTAAATAGTCTTCATTAGTGGATTTCATGTCAAAAGGGTTTTTTAGATTATCTTTTCCAAAAATTATTTCTACGGGTGTAAATTTTGTTGTTTGGTTAATTGAATTATTGTAAGCTATTAATGCGAAATTGATTTTATTTTGAGGTGTTTCATTTTTAAATTCGTTTCTCTGGTTTATAATACGTAAATGTTCTATAATTGTTGAATGAAATCTTTCGACACATCCATTGCTTTTTGGGTTGTCGACACACGTCATATGAATTTTGATTTTATACAATTTTAATAAATTTGTTATTGAATTCAGTACCGGGATCATGAATTATTTTGTCAGGAATTTTGTAATCGTTCAAATATTTTATTAACGTGTCTACTATTGTTGTGGCAGTCAGATTTTTTAAATAATATATTTTTGCAAATTTTGAGAATTGATCTATTATAGTTAAATATTTTTCTTTTTCAAGAGTTAAACTATCTATGTTAATGATTTGAAATGGTTTTTCTGGAGTGTTTGTTAAGTTGTCGTTAATTTGGTAAGGGTTTCGTTCATATTTATTCATTTGACAAATCTCACAATTGTTTATGAATTTTTGGATATCTTGATACATATTTGGCCAATAATATTTCTGTTTCAATTTTTGAAATGTTTCTAAAATTCCTCGGTGATTTGTTTTTCCTAAATGGTAATTTGATATTGTTTCCAATTGATTTTCGATAATTTCGATATCTTCTAACAGATATTCGCATTTAATTAGTTTATATGAATTTTTTACAAAATTTTGTGAAAGTATTTCGTTAAATTTTAAATGTATGTCTTTTTCAAATAAGCAATAATATTTACAATTTGGTGCTAAATAACTTTTTATAAAATCATAAATTCCTAAATTTAAATTTTGTTTATTCAGTTGAGCTACTAATCTTTGTTTTTGATTATTAAATAATTTTTGTATAGTAATTTTTGTTTCGTTATCGTGAGTGGATATAATTAATTGGTTTTTTCCTATATTTATTGCAGATTCTTTATATGTTATTCCGTTAATTTCATTCTCTTGGTCGGAATGTACGGTTTCTAAATCGGATTCGTCGAACTGAGGTAAAATACTATCGTTATCGTTTATGTATATTTCGTCTGGTAATATGTGTATAAAAATTTGGAAATGGGTTTGTTCAAAGATTTCGTTAAGTAAATTTTTTATTTCTTCGAAATTTTGTCTGTCTAGACCGCAACAAATTTTGGGCATGTGTAACTCTACTATGTCATTTTGGATGCAATAGTCTTTTAATTTGATTAAACATTTTTTGATATCTGGAATTATTGGTTCTTCCAAATAATATTGTTTTGTTATCAAATGGAATAAGAATTTGTTTTTATAAATTGGTTGTATGAAAATTTCTCCTGTGTGTTTATTTTTATTTTCAAAATGTTTTTTACTATGAAATTTATTTTCAATTTGTTTTGCAAATCCTTTACCTAATCTTTTATCAGATGAAATGCAATGTACTAAATTATGGTGTTTTTCAAAGATATCGTCATTTGTTTCTGTAATTTTGAATTTTGGTTTTATTCTGGAAAGAGCATCAGCGTTGCTGTTTGAACGTCCAGTTTTATATTCTATTTTATAATTATATTCGTCTAGTTTAATTTTCCAACGCATTAATTTAGAATTTGGATCTTTTAAATTGAGAAGCCAAGTAAGAGGTTGATGATCGGTTCTAATTATAAATTTGACGCCATACAAATAGGGTCTAAAGTATTTTGTTGCCCACACAATGGCTAACATTTCTTTTTCTGGGGTTGAATAATTAATTTCGTGTTGGTTCAAGGTACGTGAAGCGTATGAAATTGGCAGGTCTTTACCGTCGCAATTTTGTGATAATACTGCACCTATGGTGTATTTACTAGCGCCTGTTGTCAGTATAAAAGTTTTTGTAAAGTCCGGGTATTGTAAAATGGGTGAATTTATTAATAATTTTTTACTTTCCTCAAAACTTTCTATATAATTTTTATTTTTCATGTCAATTCTACTATTTTTCTTTAGACATTGGGTTAGAGGTTTAGTTAATTTTGCGAAGTTTGGTATAAATTTCCTATAATAGCCTAAAAGTCCTAAATATGATTTAATTTCTTTTTGAGTTTTGGGTATTGGGTATTCCTTGACTGCTTTGATTTTGTCAGGATTGGGTTTTACTCCTTGTTCCGAAACTATGTGTCCAAGATAAGCGACTTCTTTTTGTAAAAATTCAGATTTGTCTAGTTGGATTTTTAAGTTATATTCTCGTAATTTTTGAAATACTTTTCTAATATTTTCTAAATGTTCTTGCAAACTTGTTCCTAAAATTATAATGTCGTCCAAATATACTAAACAGATTTTATTTATATAGTCACGTAAAACGTAATTTATTAGTCTTTGAAAGGTAGCTGGTGCGTTCTTAAGTCCAAAGGGCATTCTTGTGAATTCGTAATGTCCTTGATCTGTGTTAAAAGCTGTTTTTTGAATACTGTTCTCTGCCATTTGAATTTGGTGAAATCCGGATTGTAAGTCTAATGTCGTGTAATAAACGTTTCTGCCTAATTTGTCCAGTACGTCGGTAATATTAGGGATTGGAAATTTGTCGTCAATAGTTTTTGAATTCAATTTTCGGTAATCTATCACCATTCTAAATTTTCGTTTTCCGGAAGCATCCATTTTTTTTGGGGACCATCCAAACGGGTGAACTCCAAGGGGAATAACTTTCTTGTATAATATTATCTTTTAAAAGATTGTTAACTTGTGTCTTTATTTCTTCGCGATAACATTCGGGATAGCGATAAGATTTGGAATAGACTGGTGTTTCGTCTGTTGTTTTTATTTCATGTTTTATTGTCGTAGTATGAGTCAATGGTTGGTTATCTTTTAAAAATAAGTCATTATATTCTTTTATTACATTAAATAATTTAGTTTTTTCTTCTGGGTTTAGATGATTAGCGCGAATTTTTATTTCGTTAATCTCGGTCATATTTATTTCGTTATTATTAAAATATTGTAATTTAAATAATTTATTTTTTATTTTAACGGAATTATTAGTAAAGTCTATTTTTATTTCTAGTTGTTTTAGAGCTGGCGTTCCTAATAAAATATTAAATTCTTTATGAAAATTAAATAGAAAACATTTTATTTCAACATTTTCAATTTTTAGTATTATATATTGATTACCGGTTGTTTTACCTAATGCTGTCGAAAAAGAAAAGGATTCATTATAAATTTTGAATTTATCCTTATTATTATTAACATAATTTTCACTAATTAAATTGATAGAAGATCCTGTATCTAATAAAATAGTATAATCTCTAACTTTTAGAAAAGGTAATTTACTATTGCAATTTATGTTTAGGATTTCTCCTGAATTTCGAGGCTCTTCATTTCTAAAAAAGAATTTTCATTTTCTGATTCGTTTTGTTCTAGGCCATTTTCGTCATATTCTTGATTTTCATCCATTTCTGGGTTATAAATTGTCTGACAATCATCATTGTGGAATAATTCTTCTGCAGCGTAATTTGGAGAATTACGAGTTTGGGGCTGGAAGTAATTATTGTTTTGTCTTGGTTGGTAGGTATTTCTTGTTTGTATTGACATGGGGGTTGGTTTAATACCTTGGGCATTTTTAACTTGTTGCCGGGGTGTAAATGGTCTTGAAGTTGAAGGTTGTGTGTGTAAGTTTACAGGGCCAGTTGGAAATTGTGAGAAGGATGGTTTATTAGAGATATTAATTTTTGATTGATTATGATTCTGAACAGGAGGTTTTTGTTGAAATTAGAATTTATTTCCTGGTCGTAAATACTGGAAATCATTTGTTAATAACTGTTCAATCGTTATTAAATTTGTTGGATTTCTTGTAGCCAAATTATTACGATAAGGATCGTGGCAATTACTAATAAATTGAGCTGTAATAATAGTTTCTTGAAATTGGATTAAACATGCCTTGTTTTCTGGTGTTAGTTCTAAAAGAGCTACTTTTGCTTTGAATAATTCAAATTTTTCTTTCACTAATTTCAAATATTGGAATATGTCTTTACTAGGTTTCAAATTCATGATATCTATAATAATGGTAGCAGGATTTTGCTTGTCCTCAAAATTACTAATAAGATGTGTTTTTAAGGCATTCCAGTTTTCGAATGTTGCATTTTTTTAAGTTTCAGCTGCTTTGTTTGTTATTTTGGCTTTAATATATTGCAGTGTTATGACTTTTTGAAAGTCGGTTAAGGGTGGTTGTAAGGTGGTAAGTAATCTTTGTACTATTTCCACTGAATTTATGAAATGTGATAATGTTTTTGGGTTACCATCGTAGTTTGGTACTGTTTCTAATGCAAATTTAATATTTGCAGTATTTGCTTCTGCCATATTGTTAATGTGATAGAATATTCACAATTATATATAATAAAATAAGTATTTACTTACAATAAAATACATGTAGTAATAATGAATAGTGTTTTCATTAGAAAATTGGGTTGGCACCTGGTGATGACCTGATGACCTGATGACCGGGGGATGATGTTCTCAGTGAACTGCTAGGGACTGGGGACTCGTAGAGACGGCCTGGTTGTCCTGGGGGTTGATGTTCGCGATGAACTGCTACGGACTGGTGGCTCGTGGTGACGGCCTGGTTGTCCGGGAAATGGAATGTTGTTCTCGATGAACTGGTACGGGCTGGTGGCTCGTAAAGATGGACTGGTTGTCCTGGAGATGACGATCACTGGCTCTACCGTTGGTGGCTCTGTGCGACCGGGTCACTCGTCGTAATTTCTTAGGCGATACGCGAATTAACGTTGAAACGACCGAAGATTAATTTTAACGAATTAATCACTTTTCTCGTGATTTCGATTAATACTTCGTTTCGCGTATCCTACCGACTGCGCCAATTATAATAAAACTCGTAGGTTTATTGTTTTTAAAAAGATTTATTTTGCCTAATACAATGAAATTACTTATATCTTATACAAGACAGAGTGAGGAGTGACGAATGACCACGAATAATAAATAACATGAGTATTTATACTCTATAACAGGAAGGGGTCTGGTTCCATATGATAAAGCGAAGTCAAAACAGAATTTGATACACATAACAAATTATGATATTCATAACTGGCTCAACTGGTTATGGTGTCTGCTCGCGACATTTTGAAGCAAAACACTTTAAAACAGTCGCGCTGACGTCATTAAATCGCAACGCGGAACCCTCTGCAGGTATTTATTTTCTTAAAGTTACATAAACATATATATCAATCGTCTTTGTTTAAATTTGGGTTGTGTATGTATATACACATTTTCATTATTACATGTACAATAATAATACGCATTGCATTAGTTTGTATTAGTAACAGGGTTAAGAAAAATCTGAAAATATTCTTGTCCATGTTATCTATATTTTTTTCTTTTCCATATCCGCGTTTGAGTCACGTATTGTTCTCACTTAAAAATTCCACTTAGTACAATATAATTTACAACTTGATGGTCCTCGTTATAAATGTACAATTGAAAAGATGACCTGGGCTTTTATGAAGGTTTCTATATTTGTTTTTCTTTGTGAATATTCCTCAACATTATTTAATTTTAAGGGATAAATATGTTTTTAACTGAGAAAAATTTGCAGTCGCCACTGGGACTCGAACCCAGGACCTCTGTCATTCTAGGACAGCGCTCTGCCGCTGAGCCATAGCGACCAGTGACTACTGTAAATTTTTCTCAGGTCCGGACGTCTAACAATTGCCGAGATTATCCCACAAGGATATATGACACAACAATGGTTTAATTATGGGCAAATGGCAAATTTACCTGTAAATAATAATATTGTGTCATATACAGGGTGTCCAGGATAACTTTTCCAACATGGGGATCTCGAGAACTATAAGAGATACGAGGTCGGTTAAATTAGACCAAAGTTGCCGCATTAGGGGGCCATTTTATTGGTGTTTCATTTGTTCGTAAAAAATGCATAGGTCACTAGATATGGGCAAAAATGTAAATTTTTCCATTTTCGTTTTTTGCTTGTAACTTTTTTATATGAATTCAAACTAAATTTTAACTTGCACTTTCTACAGGCACTTTTATGCGAGGAATTCATAGGCGTCGTCAAAAAAATTTTATCTCTTACCATTTTCGAGAAATTTTTTCTTTTTCTTGTATATTTGTAGTTTGAATTTTTGGTATTTCTTTTACGAATATTTCTTGTTTATTAACTTGTTTTAATTCTAAAGTTTTATTACTCAATTGTTTATTTTCTAAATTAAAATTTATGTTTTCAAATATTATCTCTCTATTATAATGAGCAATGTTTTCCAAAGTATAATCATTTATGGCACAGTTTTTATTTGTTATAAATTTATATACGCCAATAATATTCTTGTGTTTTTGATAATTTTGACAAAATATGTTTAAGGTTTGTTCTTTGCTTGCTGCTATAATTACAATATTAGAATTTTCTATTTTTATTACAGCAAATGAATTATAAACTTTGTGATACATACAGTCTTGATTTTTCTGAAATTTTATTATGTTACACAAACATTGATTTATTTCTAAATAATTAGTTTTACAAAAATATTTATTTGTGAGTCTAATACAATCGTTTGCTACTATTAATTTATTTTCTTTGTCTATTATCAATTCTTTACTATTATCTAACATAAACATGTCCTTATTTATAAGTGTAGGAATTGGAGTTATCTGTAGTAATTTATTATTAAGGTTGTTTTCATACAGTGGTATTTCTAATAAATATTCTATCATATTATTCTTCATTTGACAATGACTTGTTATTTGCATTGAAATGTCCCAAAAATCTAGGTCTGAAATTTGATTAGTTACTTTTTTCAAATCTTCTAAGTTTATTATCGATGAATGAATTTTGTTGAGATTACAAAATGTTAGGCTTGTTTCTATTTCGGAGGTTATTTCGATAAGATTCACAGTTAATAATATTAATTGATTTAGTATGTCTTTGATCATAAATGTGTTTTCCGTATTAATTTTTTCTTTAACTATTCCTTCTATTTGCATAATTCTGGATTTTAGAACAATTTCATTATGTTTTATGTTTTCTAATTGTGAATTAAATTTTGAAATCATTTCTTTGTTTAATCTAATTGTTTCTAAATTTTGGTGTTCGAGTATTTCCTGGTGTTTATTAATTTTGTTAAAAATTTCTTCATAACGTTGACTGTCAGAAGAATCTAAGTTTCCAGTAATGGCTTTTATTATTGTTCCTAGACCGTTGAACAAGCCTCTTTTAACTCGTTTTTTATTGAATATTGTTTTCAGTTTATCTTCTAATCTGTTACAATTAAATTCTAAAATGTTAATGTAGGTTTCCAATTCCTTTAAATATATACTGCTTTTATTTATTTGTTTAAATAGATCGTCCCTATGTATTTTAATTTTATCATATTCTAAGATTATATTAGTTAAGTTATATCTATAATAATTATATTGGGAATTAATATATATATAGACATTCCCTAAGTCTAGAATGTTTATACCGGGATTGTTGTTTATTACTTCCAGTTCTTCTATTCCGTTTGCGCATCTGAAACGAAGAGTCGGGGTTTTTTAATTTTATCAATTTTATGTTTTTTATTTTTATCAACTTTAATTAATCCTAGTTTAGAGTTATATTTTTCGATTTTATGGATTTTAAAAAGGGGTTTCTTAATTTTCTGGATGCGTCTTTTTCCTTCTTTAATTAATACGTGTTTAGGAATTTTTACTGGTTTATTATTTTGTGGTTTATAACGTTTATATTTTTCGGTTAATATATTTTCTTTTACTCTATTATAAATTATTTTTAATTTGTCTTTATGTTCGTTTAAATAGTCTTCATTAGTGGATTTCATGTCAAAAGGGTTTTTTAGATTATCTTTTCCAAAAATTATTTCTACGGGTGTAAATTTTGTTGTTTGGTTAATTGAATTATTGTAAGCTATTAATGCGAAATTGATTTTATTTTGAGGTGTTTCATTTTTAAATTCGTTTCTCTGGTTTATAATACGTAAATGTTCTATAATTGTTGAATGAAATCTTTCGACACATCCATTGCTTTTTGGGTTGTCGACACACGTCATATGAATTTTGATTTTATACAATTTTAATAAATTTGTTATTGAATTCAGTACCGGGATCATGAATTATTTTGTCAGGAATTTTGTAATCGTTCAAATATTTTATTAACGTGTCTACTATTGTTGTGGCAGTCAGATTTTTTAAATAATATATTTTTGCAAATTTTGAGAATTGATCTATTATAGTTAAATATTTTTCTTTTTCAAGAGTTAAACTATCTATGTTAATGATTTGAAATGGTTTTTCTGGAGTGTTTGTTAAGTTGTCGTTAATTTGGTAAGGGTTTCGTTCATATTTATTCATTTGACAAATCTCACAATTGTTTATGAATTTTTGGATATCTTGATACATATTTGGCCAATAATATTTCTGTTTCAATTTTTGAAATGTTTCTAAAATTCCTCGGTGATTTGTTTTTCCTAAATGGTAATTTGATATTGTTTCCAATTGATTTTCGATAATTTCGATATCTTCTAACAGATATTCGCATTTAATTAGTTTATATGAATTTTTTACAAAATTTTGTGAAAGTATTTCGTTAAATTTTAAATGTATGTCTTTTTCAAATAAGCAATAATATTTACAATTTGGTGCTAAATAACTTTTTATAAAATCATAAATTCCTAAATTTAAATTTTGTTTATTCAGTTGAGCTACTAATCTTTGTTTTTGATTATTAAATAATTTTTGTATAGTAATTTTTGTTTCGTTATCGTGAGTGGATATAATTAATTGGTTTTTTCCTATATTTATTGCAGATTCTTTATATGTTATTCCGTTAATTTCATTCTCTTGGTCGGAATGTACGGTTTCTAAATCGGATTCGTCGAACTGAGGTAAAATACTATCGTTATCGTTTATGTATATTTCGTCTGGTAATATGTGTATAAAAATTTGGAAATGGGTTTGTTCAAAGATTTCGTTAAGTAAATTTTTTATTTCTTCGAAATTTTGTCTGTCTAGACCGCAACAAATTTTGGGCATGTGTAACTCTACTATGTCATTTTGGATGCAATAGTCTTTTAATTTGATTAAACATTTTTTGATATCTGGAATTATTGGTTCTTCCAAATAATATTGTTTTGTTATCAAATGGAATAAGAATTTGTTTTTATAAATTGGTTGTATGAAAATTTCTCCTGTGTGTTTATTTTTATTTTCAAAATGTTTTTTACTATGAAATTTATTTTCAATTTGTTTTGCAAATCCTTTACCTAATCTTTTATCAGATGAAATGCAATGTACTAAATTATGGTGTTTTTCAAAGATATCGTCATTTGTTTCTGTAATTTTGAATTTTGGTTTTATTCTGGAAAGAGCATCAGCGTTGCTGTTTGAACGTCCAGTTTTATATTCTATTTTATAATTATATTCGTCTAGTTTAATTTTCCAACGCATTAATTTAGAATTTGGATCTTTTAAATTGAGAAGCCAAGTAAGAGGTTGATGATCGGTTCTAATTATAAATTTGACGCCATACAAATAGGGTCTAAAGTATTTTGTTGCCCACACAATGGCTAACATTTCTTTTTCTGGGGTTGAATAATTAATTTCGTGTTGGTTCAAGGTACGTGAAGCGTATGAAATTGGCAGGTCTTTACCGTCGCAATTTTGTGATAATACTGCACCTATGGCGTATTTACTAGCGCCTGTTGTCAGTATAAAAGTTTTTGTAAAGTCCGGGTATTGTAAAATGGGTGAATTTATTAATAATTTTTTACTTTCCTCAAAACTTTCTATATAATTTTTATTTTTCATGTCAATTCTACTATTTTTCTTTAGACATTGGGTTAGAGGTTTAGTTAATTTTGCGAAGTTTGGTATAAATTTCCTATAATAGCCTAAAAGTCCTAAATATGATTTAATTTCTTTTTGAGTTTTGGGTATTGGGTATTCCTTGACTGCTTTGATTTTGTCAGGATTGGGTTTTACTCCTTGTTCCGAAACTATGTGTCCAAGATAAGCGACTTCTTTTTGTAAAAATTCAGATTTGTCTAGTTGGATTTTTAAGTTATATTCTCGTAATTTTTGAAATACTTTTCTAATATTTTCTAAATGTTCTTGCAAACTTGTTCCTAAAATTATAATGTCGTCCAAATATACTAAACAGATTTTATTTATATAGTCACGTAAAACGTAATTTATTAGTCTTTGAAAGGTAGCTGGTGCGTTCTTAAGTCCAAAGGGCATTCTTGTGAATTCGTAATGTCCTTGATCTGTGTTAAAAGCTGTTTTTTGAATACTGTTCTCTGCCATTTGAATTTGGTGAAATCCGGATTGTAAGTCTAATGTCGTGTAATAAACGTTTCTGCCAGGACCTCTGTCATTCTAGGACAGCGCTCTGCCGCTGAGCCATAGCGACCAGTGACTACTGTAAATTTTTCTCAGGTCCGGACGTCTAACAATTGCCGAGATTATCCCACAAGGATATATGACACAACAATGGTTTAATTATGGGCAAATGGCAAATTTACCTGTAAATAATAATATTGTGTCATATACAGGGTGTCCAGGATAACTTTTCCAACATGGGGATCTCGAGAACTATAAGAGATACGAGGTCGGTTAAATTAGACCAAAGTTGCCGCATTAGGGGGCCATTTTATTGGTGTTTCATTTGTTCGTAAAAAATGCATAGGTCACTAGATATGGGCAAAAATGTAAATTTTTCCATTTTCGTTTTTTGCTTGTAACTTTTTTATATGAATTCAAACTAAATTTTAACTTGCACTTTCTACAGGCACTTTTATGCGAGGAATTCATAGGCGTCGTCAAAAAAATTTTATCTCTTACCATTTTCGAGAAATTTTTTCTTTTTCTTGTATATTTGTAGTTTGAATTTTTGGTATTTCTTTTACGAATATTTCTTGTTTATTAACTTGTTTTAATTCTAAAGTTTTATTACTCAATTGTTTATTTTCTAAATTAAAATTTATGTTTTCAAATATTATCTCTCTATTATAATGAGCAATGTTTTCCAAAGTATAATCATTTATGGCACAGTTTTTATTTGTTATAAATTTATATACGCCAATAATATTCTTGTGTTTTTGATAATTTTGACAAAATATGTTTAAGGTTTGTTCTTTGCTTGCTGCTATAATTACAATATTAGAATTTTCTATTTTTATTACAGCAAATGAATTATAAACTTTGTGATACATACAGTCTTGATTTTTCTGAAATTTTATTATGTTACACAAACATTGATTTATTTCTAAATAATTAGTTTTACAAAAATATTTATTTGTGAGTCTAATACAATCGTTTGCTACTATTAATTTATTTTCTTTGTCTATTATCAATTCTTTACTATTATCTAACATAAACATGTCCTTATTTATAAGTGTAGGAATTGGAGTTATCTGTAGTAATTTATTATTAAGGTTGTTTTCATACAGTGGTATTTCTAATAAATATTCTATCATATTATTCTTCATTTGACAATGACTTGTTATTTGCATTGAAATGTCCCAAAAATCTAGGTCTGAAATTTGATTAGTTACTTTTTTCAAATCTTCTAAGTTTATTATCGATGAATGAATTTTGTTGAGATTACAAAATGTTAGGCTTGTTTCTATTTCGGAGGTTATTTCGATAAGATTCACAGTTAATAATATTAATTGATTTAGTATGTCTTTGATCATAAATGTGTTTTCCGTATTAATTTTTTCTTTAACTATTCCTTCTATTTGCATAATTCTGGATTTTAGAACAATTTCATTATGTTTTATGTTTTCTAATTGTGAATTAAATTTTGAAATCATTTCTTTGTTTAATCTAATTGTTTCTAAATTTTGGTGTTCGAGTATTTCCTGGTGTTTATTAATTTTGTTAAAAATTTCTTCATAACGTTGACTGTCAGAAGAATCTAAGTTTCCAGTAATGGCTTTTATTATTGTTCCTAGACCGTTGAACAAGCCTCTTTTAACTCGTTTTTTATTGAATATTGTTTTCAGTTTTTATCTTCTAATCTGTTACAATTAAATTCTAAAATGTTAATGTAGGTTTCCAATTCCTTTAAATATATACTGCTTTTATTTATTTGTTTAAATAGATCGTCCCTATGTATTTTAATTTTATCATATTCTAAGATTATATTAGTTAAGTTATATCTATAATAATTATATTGGGAATTAATATATATATAGACATTCCCTAAGTCTAGAATGTTTATACCGGGATTGTTGTTTATTACTTCCAGTTCTTCTATTCCGTTTGCGCATCTGAAACGAAGAGTCGGGGTTTTTTAATTTTATCAATTTTATGTTTTTTATTTTTATCAACTTTAATTAATCCTAGTTTAGAGTTATATTTTTCGATTTTATGGATTTTAAAAAGGGGTTTCTTAATTTTCTGGATGCGTCTTTTTCCTTCTTTAATTAATACGTGTTTAGGAATTTTTACTGGTTTATTATTTTGTGGTTTATAACGTTTATATTTTTCGGTTAATATATTTTCTTTTACTCTATTATAAATTATTTTTAATTTGTCTTTATGTTCGTTTAAATAGTCTTCATTAGTGGATTTCATGTCAAAAGGGTTTTTTAGATTATCTTTTCCAAAAATTATTTCTACGGGTGTAAATTTTGTTGTTTGGTTAATTGAATTATTGTAAGCTATTAATGCGAAATTGATTTTATTTTGAGGTGTTTCATTTTTAAATTCGTTTCTCTGGTTTATAATACGTAAATGTTCTATAATTGTTGAATGAAATCTTTCGACACATCCATTGCTTTTTGGGTTGTCGACACACGTCATATGAATTTTGATTTTATACAATTTTAATAAATTTGTTATTGAATTCAGTACCGGGATCATGAATTATTTTGTCAGGAATTTTGTAATCGTTCAAATATTTTATTAACGTGTCTACTATTGTTGTGGCAGTCAGATTTTTTAAATAATATATTTTTGCAAATTTTGAGAATTGATCTATTATAGTTAAATATTTTTCTTTTTCAAGAGTTAAACTATCTATGTTAATGATTTGAAATGGTTTTTCTGGAGTGTTTGTTAAGTTGTCGTTAATTTGGTAAGGGTTTCGTTCATATTTATTCATTTGACAAATCTCACAATTGTTTATGAATTTTTGGATATCTTGATACATATTTGGCCAATAATATTTCTGTTTCAATTTTTGAAATGTTTCTAAAATTCCTCGGTGATTTGTTTTTCCTAAATGGTAATTTGATATTGTTTCCAATTGATTTTCGATAATTTCGATATCTTCTAACAGATATTCGCATTTAATTAGTTTATATGAATTTTTTACAAAATTTTGTGAAAGTATTTCGTTAAATTTTAAATGTATGTCTTTTTCAAATAAGCAATAATATTTACAATTTGGTGCTAAATAACTTTTTATAAAATCATAAATTCCTAAATTTAAATTTTGTTTATTCAGTTGAGCTACTAATCTTTGTTTTTGATTATTAAATAATTTTTGTATAGTAATTTTTGTTTCGTTATCGTGAGTGGATATAATTAATTGGTTTTTTCCTATATTTATTGCAGATTCTTTATATGTTATTCCGTTAATTTCATTCTCTTGGTCGGAATGTACGGTTTCTAAATCGGATTCGTCGAACTGAGGTAAAATACTATCGTTATCGTTTATGTATATTTCGTCTGGTAATATGTGTATAAAAATTTGGAAATGGGTTTGTTCAAAGATTTCGTTAAGTAAATTTTTTATTTCTTCGAAATTTTGTCTGTCTAGACCGCAACAAATTTTGGGCATGTGTAACTCTACTATGTCATTTTGGATGCAATAGTCTTTTAATTTGATTAAACATTTTTTGATATCTGGAATTATTGGTTCTTCCAAATAATATTGTTTTGTTATCAAATGGAATAAGAATTTGTTTTTATAAATTGGTTGTATGAAAATTTCTCCTGTGTGTTTATTTTTATTTTCAAAATGTTTTTTACTATGAAATTTATTTTCAATTTGTTTTGCAAATCCTTTACCTAATCTTTTATCAGATGAAATGCAATGTACTAAATTATGGTGTTTTTCAAAGATATCGTCATTTGTTTCTGTAATTTTGAATTTTGGTTTTATTCTGGAAAGAGCATCAGCGTTGCTGTTTGAACGTCCAGTTTTATATTCTATTTTATAATTATATTCGTCTAGTTTAATTTTCCAACGCATTAATTTAGAATTTGGATCTTTTAAATTGAGAAGCCAAGTAAGAGGTTGATGATCGGTTCTAATTATAAATTTGACGCCATACAAATAGGGTCTAAAGTATTTTGTTGCCCACACAATGGCTAACATTTCTTTTTCTGGGGTTGAATAATTAATTTCGTGTTGGTTCAAGGTACGTGAAGCGTATGAAATTGGCAGGTCTTTACCGTCGCAATTTTGTGATAATACTGCACCTATGGCGTATTTACTAGCGCCTGTTGTCAGTATAAAAGTTTTTGTAAAGTCCGGGTATTGTAAAATGGGTGAATTTATTAATAATTTTTTACTTTCCTCAAAACTTTCTATATAATTTTTATTTTTCATGTCAATTCTACTATTTTTCTTTAGACATTGGGTTAGAGGTTTAGTTAATTTTGCGAAGTTTGGTATAAATTTCCTATAATAGCCTAAAAGTCCTAAATATGATTTAATTTCTTTTTGAGTTTTGGGTATTGGGTATTCCTTGACTGCTTTGATTTTGTCAGGATTGGGTTTTACTCCTTGTTCCGAAACTATGTGTCCAAGATAAGCGACTTCTTTTTGTAAAAATTCAGATTTGTCTAGTTGGATTTTTAAGTTATATTCTCGTAATTTTTGAAATACTTTTCTAATATTTTCTAAATGTTCTTGCAAACTTGTTCCTAAAATTATAATGTCGTCCAAATATACTAAACAGATTTTATTTATATAGTCACGTAAAACGTAATTTATTAGTCTTTGAAAGGTAGCTGGTGCGTTCTTAAGTCCAAAGGGCATTCTTGTGAATTCGTAATGTCCTTGATCTGTGTTAAAAGCTGTTTTTTGAATACTGTTCTCTGCCATTTGAATTTGGTGAAATCCGGATTGTAAGTCTAATGTCGTGTAATAAACGTTTCTGCCTAATTTGTCCAGTACGTCGGTAATATTAGGGATTGGAAATTTGTCGTCAATAGTTTTTGAATTCAATTTTCGGTAATCTATCACCATTCTAAATTTTCGTTTTCCGGAAGCATCCATTTTTTTGGGGACCATCCAAACGGGTGAACTCCAAGGGGAATAACTTTCTTGTATAATATTATCTTTTAAAAGATTGTTAACTTGTGTCTTTATTTCTTCGCGATAACATTCGGGATAGCGATAAGATTTGGAATAGACTGGTGTTTCGTCTGTTGTTTTTATTTCATGTTTTATTGTCGTAGTATGAGTCAATGGTTGGTTATCTTTTAAAAATAAGTCATTATATTCTTTTATTACATTAAATAATTTAGTTTTTTCTTCTGGGTTTAGATGATTAGCGCGAATTTTTATTTCGTTAATCTCGGTCATATTTATTTCGTTATTATTAAAATATTGTAATTTAAATAATTTATTTTTTATTTTAACGGAATTATTAGTAAAGTCTATTTTTATTTCTAGTTGTTTTAGAGCTGGCGTTCCTAATAAAATATTAAATTCTTTATGAAAATTAAATAGAAAACATTTTATTTCAACATTTTCAATTTTTAGTATTATATATTGATTACCGGTTGTTTTACCTAATGCTGTCGAAAAAGAAAAGGATTCATTATAAATTTTGAATTTATCCTTATTATTATTAACATAATTTTCACTAATTAAATTGATAGAAGATCCTGTATCTAATAAAATAGTATAATCTCTAACTTTTAGAAAAGGTAATTTACTATTGCAATTTATGTTTAGGATTTCTCCTGAATTCCGAGGCTCTTCATTTCTAAAAAAGAATTTTCATTTTCTGATTCGTTTTGTTCTAGGCCATTTTCGTCATATTCTTGATTTTCATCCATTTCTGGGTTATAAATTGTCTGACAATCATCATTGTGGAATAATTCTTCTGCAGCGTAATTTGGAGAATTACGAGTTTGGGGCTGGAAGTAATTATTGTTTTGTCTTGGTTGGTAGGTATTTCTTGTTTGTATTGACATGGGGGTTGGTTTAATACCTTGGGCATTTTTAACTTGTTGCCGGGGTGTAAATGGTCTTGAAGTTGAAGGTTGTGTGTGTAAGTTTACAGGGCCAGTTGGAAATTGTGAGAAGGATGGTTTATTAGAGATATTAATTTTTGATTGATTATGATTCTGAACAGGAGGTTTTTGTTGAAATTAGAATTTATTTCCTGGTCGTAAATACTGGAAATCATTTGTTAATAACTGTTCAATCGTTATTAAATTTGTTGGATTTCTTGTAGCCAAATTATTACGATAAGGATCGTGGCAATTACTAATAAATTGAGCTGTAATAATAGTTTCTTGAAATTGGATTAAACATGCCTTGTTTTCTGGTGTTAGTTCTAAAAGAGCTACTTTTGCTTTGAATAATTCAAATTTTTCTTTCACTAATTTCAAATATTGGAATATGTCTTTACTAGGTTTCAAATTCATGATATCTATAATAATGGTAGCAGGATTTTGCTTGTCCTCAAAATTACTAATAAGATGTGTTTTTAAGGCATTCCAGTTTTCGAATGTTGCATTTTTTTAAGTTTCAGCTGCTTTGTTTGTTATTTTGGCTTTAATATATTGCAGTGTTATGACTTTTTGAAAGTCGGTTAAGGGTGGTTGTAAGGTGGTAAGTAATCTTTGTACTATTTCCACTGAATTTATGAAATGTGATAATGTTTTTGGGTTACCATCGTAGTTTGGTACTGTTTCTAATGCAAATTTAATATTTGCAGTATTTGCTTCTGCCATATTGTTAATGTGATAGAATATTCACAATTATATATAATAAAATAAGTATTTACTTACAATAAAATACATGTAGTAATAATGAATAGTGTTTTCATTAGAAAATTGGGTTGGCACCTGGTGATGACCTGATGACCTGATGACCGGGGGATGATGTTCTCAGTGAACTGCTAGGGACTGGGGACTCGTAGAGACGGCCTGGTTGTCCTGGGGGTTGATGTTCGCGATGAACTGCTACGGACTGGTGGCTCGTGGTGACGGCCTGGTTGTCCGGGAAATGGAATGTTGTTCTCGATGAACTGGTACGGGCTGGTGGCTCGTAAAGATGGACTGGTTGTCCTGGAGATGACGATCACTGGCTCTACCGTTGGTGGCTCTGTGCGACCGGGTCACTCGTCGTAATTTCTTAGGCGATACGCGAATTAACGTTGAAACGACCGAAGATTAATTTTAACGAATTAATCACTTTTCTCGTGATTTCGATTAATACTTCGTTTCGCGTATCCTACCGACTGCGCCAATTATAATAAAACTCGTAGGTTTATTGTTTTTAAAAAGATTTATTTTGCCTAATACAATGAAATTACTTATATCTTATACAAGACAGAGTGAGGAGTGACGAATGACCACGAATAATAAATAACATGAGTATTTATACTCTATAACAGGAAGGGGTCTGGTTCCATATGATAAAGCGAAGTCAAAACAGAATTTGATACACATAACAAATTATGATATTCATAACTGGCTCAACTGGTTATGGTGTCTGCTCGCGACATTTTGAAGCAAAACACTTTAAAACAGTCGCGCTGACGTCATTAAATCGCAACGCGGAACCCTCTGCAGGTATTTATTTTCTTAAAGTTACATAAACATATATATCAATCGTCTTTGTTTAAATTTGGGTTGTGTATGTATATACACATTTTCATTATTACATGTACAATAATAATACGCATTGCATTAGTTTGTATTAGTAACAGGGTTAAGAAAAATCTGAAAATATTCTTGTCCATGTTATCTATATTTTTTTCTTTTCCATATCCGCGTTTGAGTCACGTATTGTTCTCACTTAAAAATTCCACTTAGTACAATATAATTTACAACTTGATGGTCCTCGTTATAAATGTACAATTGAAAAGATGACCTGGGCTTTTATGAAGGTTTCTATATTTGTTTTTCTTTGTGAATATTCCTCAACATTATTTAATTTTAAGGGATAAATATGTTTTTAACTGAGAAAAATTTGCAGTCGCCACTGGGACTCGAACCCAGGACCTCTGTCATTCTAGGACAGCGCTCTGCCGCTGAGCCATAGCGACCAGTGACTACTGTAAATTTTTCTCAGGTCCGGACGTCTAACAATTGCCGAGATTATCCCACAAGGATATATGACACAACAATGGTTTGATTATGGGCAAATGGCAAATTTACCTGTAAATAATAATATTGTGTCATATACAGGGTGTCCAGGATAACTTTTCCAACATGGGGATCTCGAGAACTATAAGAGATACGAGGTCGGTTAAATTAGACCAAAGTTGCCGCATTAGGGGGCCATTTTATTGGTGTTTCATTTGTTCGTAAAAAATGCATAGGTCACTAGATATGGGCAAAAATGTAAATTTTTCCATTTTCGTTTTTTGCTTGTAACTTTTTTATATGAATTCAAACTAAATTTTAACTTGCACTTTCTACAGGCACTTTTATGCGAGGAATTCATAGGCGTCGTCAAAAAAATTTTATCTCTTACCATTTTCGAGAAATTTATATCAACTTTCAATTTTCATTTGGAGCTCCAAGTAGGCTGTGACACCATTAAATAGGCATTTTTTTTCTCTTTTCAACGATATAAAATACTTGTATTTTATTTTTTAAATTATGTAAGAAATTACAAAATTAATGATATTTTACAACTTTTTCATGTATTTTATTCAAAAAGGCTATGAAAAACAATGGAATATTTTGTTTTTAGTTCTCTTAATTGTCATTGTATAACAAATATTTTATTCTTGTATTCATTGTGCTCAAACTTCGTTATTTTCATTGTTAATTTTATCATTATTATTTTGTTTCGTTTTGTGTGATTTGTATTTTTGAAAATGCTGCAATATTCAAATCAAGAAAAATTTGATATGATTAGGTGCTTAATTCTTCGTCAAAGTAATTCAACGAATGCTGCAAGATTGTATTTAGAAAGCTATCCCGAGAGAAGACAGCCAAGTAGTCGACTTTTTAGAGGATTAAAATCTAATTTAATTCAATATGGTGCTTTTGTGAAACCAAAAAAGGAGCCCAGAGAAATAGATCCGGATAAGGAAAATATTGTTCTGGGCTGTGTACAAGAAGAACCTACAACATCAATTCGAGAAATTGAAAGAAACACGGGGATACCAAAATCAAGTGCGCAAGTTATTTTAAGAAAACATAGATATCATCCTTACAAGTTTCATATATGCCAGGGACTTCAACCAGGAGATACTGAAAGAAGACTAGAGTATTGCCGTTGGTTACAGAATATGAGCCGAAACACTAGAAACTTTACAAAAAAAAAATTATGGACAGATGAAGCTCGCTTCACAAATAACGGACTTTTTAATAGACACAATTGTCATTATTGGGCTAAAGAAAATCCGTACCAAGTAAGGACACTTCGACACCAGCTACGATTTGGAGTAAACGTATGGTGTGGTATTTTAAATAATCGAATTATTGGACCAATTTTTTTCGCCGAAACCCTCACTTCTCAAAGATATCTTCAATTTTTACAAGTTGAAATAGAAGATTTTCTAGGCAATTTACCATTGGCCCAAATACAAAATATTTGGTATCAGCAGGATGGTGCTCCTGCGCACAATTCAAATGGTGTTGCGCAATATTTGAATGAAAAATTTGAAAATAAATGGATTGGAACACGGGGACCTGTTTTCTGGCCAGCCCGGTCCCCTGATTTAACCCCACTAGATTTTTTTCTTTGGGGATATATGAAAGAAAAAATCTATTTTAGGACTTACAATACAATAGACGACCTGCAAGAAGCCATTGCAATGGAATTCCGAAGAATTCCTCCTAGGATGATTAAGCGAGCAGTCCGGGCGAGCTTAAAAAGAGCTCAAATTTGTTATCGACGAAATGGCGAATTAATTGAGGGTCAAAATTTATATTAAATAAAGCTTTATTGTATTGTAGCGAACCCAGGGTCGCGGTGCGGGCGGCGGCGCGGGCGGCGGGAGCTAGCGAACAGGTCACAACACGTCCGTCCGTTCCCCATTGTTCTGATTTTCAAGGAATCAAAGAATCTTCTAGAATGATGTATTTTAATATAAATACCGCGACCAAAAGATCGCGAGGACAATCTTGTATCGATACGGGTAGTGAACAGATGGTGATATAAATAAGTAAAGAGTGATATAAATAGTGTAAAAATAAATATTGCGTAGTTATAATTGTTTAAATAAATTATCTTAGTGTTTAAGTCTTTAGTAATAATAATTTGTTCTAAAATAGTGTTTATATTTGTTAATTCTTAGTGTTAGTTGTTTTTTCATTATTTTTTTTATAATTAATATTTCTTTTTATTAAACATAGTTATATAAATATTAGTGTTTTAACCAATTTTACACTTCACCTAAATAAATAAAACGTTACAATTGGTGTCAGGTGTGGGGTTGTTAAAAACTGTGAAGTGTAAATAAAAATAAATAAAATGGCTACTAAACAAGTAAAATTAAATGAATTAAAAGTGGCCGATCTCAAGAGGGAGCTGGAAGAACGAGAGTTGGAGACATCGGGAACCAAGACTGTTCTACAACATCGTCTAAGGCAAGCTCTTACAGAAGCTGGTGAAAATCCTAATGACTTTTTATTCAAAATTGATGATTTTGGTACAACTTTAGAACAAATGAAAGAAAGTTCTAAAGTATTGAAAGAAGAACTAATGGAAAATTCTAGAACTTTAGAACAAAAATTAGAGGAAAGTTCTAGAAAATCAGAAGAAAATTCTAGAACATTGAAAGAAGAATTAATAGAAAATTCCAGAAGTTTAGAACAAAAATTGGAAGAAAAATTAACAAAAAAATTCTAGAATATGGGAAGAGAAACTAATGGAAAATTCTAGAAGTTTGGAAGAAAAACTTAACGAACAACTGAAAGAAAGTTCGGGAATATTAGAAGAGAGAATAGAAACTTATGAGAAGAAACTTGAAGAGTTACAGCAAAATTTCTCCAAAATTACGTCACCATCGGTTTCAAATTCTAATACAGCTAAGACTGATATAATTCAAGAAAACAAAACAGTAAAAGCGGAACATAATTCAAGACTGCACATTAAAACACCCGAATTCGACGGCAAGTCATCATGGCCGAATTATGTAAAACAATTTGAAGCCGCTGCCAAAGCAAATGGCTGGATTTCCAAGGAGAAGGCTACAGCGCTGACAGTTTCACTGCGTGGAGAAGCCATTGATATCCTACAGACGCTAAAAGAGGATGAACAGGAAGACTACGAACAACTTGTTAAGCGACTAGATATGCGATATGGCAATGCGCATCTGGAGCAGGTGTACTAGACGCAACTGAGGAACCGATATCAGAGTTCAAAAGAGAACCTTCAAGAATTTGAAGCGGATATAGCTCGTTTGGTTCGTCTCGCACATCCTACAGCCCCTGACAGCGTTTTGGAATGCCTAGCTACACAAGCATTTATCTATGGGGTCCGAGACAATGAAACTCAGCAGGCACTACGATTGGCTCGACCAAAAACTCTGGTTGATGCACTTTCATATGCCTTAGATCATGAAGCTGCAAAACAAGCTTCACGCAACCAATCGCGAGTGCGAATTATCGATGCTGAGAGGAATGAAGACACTGAGGATCTAGACGACAGGATAAGACGAATTTCATCTGAAATTCATGGCGCGGGAAGAAAGAAACTCCGCTGTTGGAATTGCGGTGAATTAGGTCACCCGCAAAGGCTCTGCAGAAAACAACAGAGGAAAGCAGAACCAAGAAAGGAAGAAAGGGAGTCGGAAAACTAAGTCGGGTTGATGCGAAGGGGCAATCGTCGACCCGTAATCCAGTAGCCCCAGAATCTATTACTTATGTCGCATCCCTTCATCATCAAGCTAACAGTGTCTATGTAGACGGCTCTATCGACAGCAGGCCGCTTAAAATGTTGCTGGATACGGGTGCGACAAAAACAATAATCAGACCCGACTTAGCAAGAAAAATATGCAGAAAACATCTACTCCCAACAAAGTGGCAAATACGCACAGCCACAGGAGAACAAGCTACCGCATCTGGAGAAATAGATTTGAGCATCGTTGTTGGAAAAACCTGCATTAAACATCGTGTGCTGGTAGCTGACGTGGAAGATGAATTCATTCTCGGCATGGACATTATGAAAAAGCATGGATTTAAACTTGACCTGAAGAATGGAGTGATGATGGTCAATGATGAAGAACTGGTATTAAATCCACGAGACGACAATGCCATGCGAGTATTAATAACGGAAGATGTAACCCTCCCAGAACGGAGTGAATCAATCGTGGAAGCACAGCTAGAGGGTAGCTTCTGTGAGGGAAACATTGTCATGCTCCAGCCGAAAAACGATGATGCCAAAACTGGGACTGGAGTTGTAATTGGAAAAGCCTTGTTTAAAACCGACAAGATAATCCCAGTTCGAGTAATGAACATTAATTTTTATCCCGTTACACTGAAGAAAGGGACCATAGTAGGAGAATGCTCAACGGTATCATCGATTATTCGAACTGTAAAAGCCAAAGACAGCAAAACCTGTGGAGTTTCGGATATTCTATTGAAGGAGCTATCTACATCGTTCCAGGTCTTGACCGCCGACCAGAAAACCAAGGCTGAGGGTTTAATTGGCAACTTTCAAGATGTGTTCCAATTGGACAAGAAGGACAAAGGAAGAACCAATGTAGTCCATCATAAAATAGACACCGGAGACGCAAGACCCATCCGCCAAACAGCAAGAAGATTACCACTGGCGAAGCGGGAAGAAGCTGAAGAAATTATAGAGGATATGAGGACGGAAGGTGTGATTGAACCTTCAAACAGTCCATGGGCTTCACCAGTGGTGCTAGTGAAGAAGAAGGATGGCTCTACAAGATTTTGCGTCGATTATCGTCAACTTAACAACGTGACGAAGAAGGATAGCTACCCGCTACCCCGAATAGACGATACTCTGGACACATTGGCAGGATCAAAGATTTTCTCTACTCTTGATTTAAAGAGCGGATACTGGCAAGTGGATTTAGATCCAAAAGACAAAGAAAAGACAGCTTTTACCATCGGTACCGGTCTGTGGCAATTTACTGTTATGCCATTTGGACTCTGCAATGCCCCAGCAACGTTTGAACGACTTATGGAAACCGTGTTGGCTGGACTGTCGTGGAAAACATGTTTGGTTTACCTCGACGATATTATTGTGGTAGGAAAAACGTTCGAGGACCACATGAAGAACTTGGAAGAGGTTTTCCAAAGACTGAGGAAGGCTAACCTGAAACTCAGTCCAAAGAAGTGTCACTTATTTCAAAAAGAAGTTCATTATCTTGGACACGTAGTTTCTGGTAAGGGTATTGCAGTTGACCCGGAGAAAATAAGGGCTGTGAGTGACTGGCCAGTACCGAGGGATAAACATGAATTGAGAAGTTTCCTTGGTTTCTGTACATACTACCGACGTTATGTACCTGGATTTGCCAACATAGCGAAGCCATTGACAAGGCTTACTGAAGAAGGTAGAAGATTTATCTGGGAAATGGACTGTCAAGCCGCATTCAAACAACTTAAATATTCCTTAACAAGCGCACCTGTCCTAAGTTATCCTTTACCAGAAGGAGAATTCGTTTTAGATACAGATGCCAGCAACGTTGGAATTGGTGGCGTTCTTTCCCAGATACAAGACGGACAAGAGAAGGTTATTGCCTATTTTAGTAAGACCTTGTCAAAACCAGAGAGGAATTATTGCGTCACCAGAAAAGAACTTTTGGCTGTCGTGAAATCCGTGGAGCACTTCTACAAATATTTGTACGGTAGAAGATTTCTTATAAGAACTGACCACGCTGCTCTCAAATGGCTGCTACAATTTAAGAATCCTGAAGGTCAGGCAGCTAGATGGATTGAAAGATTGCAAGAATATAACTTTGTTATTGAGCATCGAGCAGGTACAAGCCATCGTAATGCTGACGCATTATCAAGAAGACCTTGCCAAGACGAATGCAAGCATTGCAGTCGTCTAGAGGAAAAACTCTCTACCATCGCCAGAACAACAGTAGTGAATGATAGTTGGCAAACGGAAGACCTTCGCAAGGACCAAGAGAATGACTCGGACTTAAAAATCATACTGGATTGGAACCATCAACGAGACTGGGACCGACATCTTCATCTGTTCTTGTTGGCTTACCGTTCATCCGTGCATGAGACAACAGGGCAGACACCAGCTAACATCTTATTCGGGCGGGAGTTGCGCTTACCATGCGACCTGACATTTGGCAGTAAACCCGGTGAAGATCTTGCCGGGGAGGACTATGTGATGGACTTACGGAGAAGAATGAATGACATCCATGAACAAGTCCGTACAACCATTCAAGGTGCCAGCGATCGGATGAAGGACCAGTATGACGTCAAGGCTGAGAAAGGTGGTTATCAACCTGGAAATTTTGTGTGGCTTTATAATCCACAAAGACGCCGCGGCTTATCGCCCAAGTTGCAAAGGAATTGGGAAGGTCCTTACGAGATCATCAAAAGAATAAATGATGTGGTCTACAGAATTAGGAAAACACCTAATGGAAAGCCGAGGGTAGTCCACTTCAATCGGTTAGCCCCTTTCGCTGGTGATAACTTTGACGATCATCGTGGAGCGACGGTTCGCCGGGTTATAGCTGAGGAACCCACATTTGATGACTTTATGGAAAGCCATTCCACTGGTCACAAAGCACGGTATGGCGTGACACGAGAAGAACAACGAGATCTGTTCACCGTGTCCCCAGAATATTCCCTCGCTCACTGTGTAGCGGAAGACATTCAAATGTCCCGCGGCATCGCTTCAGTTTTTAAAAGAAAATTTGGACGAGTACAAGAACTGGCCAACCAACGTCCAACTGTCGGGAAAACGCTACAACTGAAGGATGATAACGTAGAACACAAGCGGTACATTTACTATCTCGTTACGAAACAATACTCACATCAGAAGCCGTCATACCGCAATTTATGGGACTCGCTGTGCGACATGAAGGACCATCTGTTGGAAAACGACATCATGAAACTGGCAGTACCGAAGATAGGCTGTGGACTAGATGGTTTGGATTGGAGGATTGTTAGAAGTATGTTAGAAACAATCTTTCGCTTTACCGGAGTGGAAATTCTAGTCTGCAGCTTCAACTCTACAGGCCAAGAAGAGATCAAACGGACCGTCGACTGTTATTTCTTCAAGACTTCCAAATGCACCAAGGGTGATGCATGCAGATTTCGTCATAACGAATTGTTCCGGGACGAAACAGTCTTAAGGAGGGGGCAATGTAGCGAACCCAGGGTCGTGGTGCGGGCGGCGGCGCGGGCGGCGGGAGCTAGCGAACAGGTCACAACACGTCCGTCCGTTCCCCATTGTTCTGATTTTCAAGGAATCAAAGAATCTTCTAGAATGATGTATTTTAATATAAATACCCCGACCAAAAGATCGCGAGGACAGTCTTGTATCGATACGGGTAGTGAACAGATGGTGATATAAATAAGTAAAGAGTGATATAAATAGTGTAAAAATAAATATTGCGTAGTTATAATTGTTTAAATAAATTATCTTAGTGTTTAAGTCTTTAGTAATAATAATTTGTTCTAAAATAGTGTTTATATTTGTTAATTCTTAGTGTTAGTTGTTTTTCATTATTTTTTTTATAATTAATATTTCTTTTTATTAAACATAGTTATATAAATATTAGTGTTTTAACCAATTTTACACTTCACCTAAATAAATAAAACGTTACAGTATTTTATTTTACATATGTACTGTAAAATGACTTTGATTTATGTTTAAGTTTTTTTTTAGTAGTATAAGGTTATAATTCATGTAATTTTTTTAAAAAAGTGATTGTAAATTGAAAACAAAATATTCCATTGTTTTTCATAGCCTCTTTGAATAAAATACATGAAAAAGTTGTAAAATATCATTAATTTTGTAATTTCTTACATAATTTAAAAAATAAAATACAAGTATTTTATATCGTTGAAAAGAGAAAAAAATGCCTATTTAATGGTGTCACAGCCTACTTGGAGCTCCATATGAAAATTGAAAGTTGATATAAATTTCTCGAAAATGGTAAGAGATAAAATTTTTTTGACGACGCCTATGAATTCCTCGCATAAAAGTGCCTGTAGAAAGTGCAAGTTAAAATTTAGTTTGAATTCATATAAAAAAGTTACAAGCAAAAAACGAAAATGGAAAAATTTACATTTTTGCCCATATCTAGTGACCTATGCATTTTTTCCAAACAAATGAAACACCACTAAAATGGCCCCCTAATGCGGCAACTTTGGTCTAATTTAACCGACCTCGTATCTCTTATAGTTCTCGAGATCCCCATGTTGGAAAAGTTATCCTGGACACCCTGTATACATGTGGGATAATCTCGGCAATTGTTAGACGTCCGGACTGGTCGCTATGGCTCAGCGTCAGAGCGCTGTCCTAGAATGACAGAGGTCCTGGGTTCGAGTCCCAGTGGCGACTGCAAATTTTTCTCAGTTAAAAACAAATTTATCCCTTACTATATACTGCGTAGGAAGTTAGAGTTAAACTTCAAGAGCCTTCAACACTTTAAATATTATTTAATTTTGTTTCTTTAATATTTGCAAATGAAATTTGTTTAAATTTTTGTCGTTAGTATATTTAAATAATTACTTGTTTTTGATTAATTTTGAATATTTACATATGAAAAATATTGTGGAACATTAATATTTTATTAATATTGTTAACCGAAAAATTAACCTCTTTAAACTTATTTTTAAAAATCGGGTTTTGAACGAAAACTGTTATTATTATAACGTTCTTAATTTTGCTTAACAATTGATCAGTATTTTTTCCGTTACAAGCACTAGTTTTTAATAAAGTGTGAATAAAACAATTGGTTATCTTACAGTGGAACGTCCTACTGGTCTGTCAAAGTCAGCGGTTTTGAAACCAGAAACGTTGACGGCTCTTGACCCGCCAACTTTACCAGCCCTGGAGTGTCCTTCAACGTCTTTGGTTCCGGAACCATTAACGTTTTCGGCCCCGGACTCGCCAACGTTATTGGTCCTGGCGAAACCATCAACCTCGACCCAGGCTTCGACTCCCATATTGAAAAGGAAGCGGCCAGAACACATCCGCACGCCGGTAAAACGTCCCAGAAAGCTGGCCTTTTCCTCAGCCGAGAAAAGACACAGGGACAAGAACGATGATGTTCTGGTGACACCGAAACGGCGGAAAATCTTGGCGACTCCTCGTAGTTGTAAGTATACATTTAAATAATAATGTAATAGATTATCACAATATGAAAACACGTCATCAACATAATGACAAACTCATTGGACATAGTTTATAATCGATGATTGATTTATGCATAAAAAAATATTTTATAAAAACAAAAATTATCGAAATATGAATTTGTGTGTTTCATTAAATAGATGTTTAATAAAAACCAAATTCTATGTTAAGTATACATTAATTGATCATTGTTTTGTACAGTTACACTTACATTAATTACGTTGGTATTTGTTAATAACTAATTATGCAAGAATATGCACGAAATAGTCATAGATGCATTTTTAAATTCAAAATATATTCTAATAAATATATGATTTGTAAAAAGAATTTTTTTTTAAATATACATTTTATAATTCTTCTTTGGCACCGCTGGTTAGGTTTTCGTGTGTTTCGATTTTTATTTAATGTATAGTAATATTTAATTCTTTTACAGTACGGTTACAAGATTTGGGAGTGACCAGAACCACCCATCTCACCCCTAGGAAGAAGTTTATGTATGCGAGGCTACAACAAGTTGAGCGGACAGTTGCAGTTTTGAAAAGGCGTCGTGTCCAGAACAAAAACTCCCTACCCACACCAAATAATCCCACCGAATCCATTAAAAACCTCCAAGACCTACCAAAAACCCTGAAAATGTTCCTTCTATCTCAAATCCGCAACTTCCAAAAATCCCAAGAAAAGACCATGTTCCTGTCCATTTTTAAACACTCTCCTAAATGTTACCGGTATCTGCAGAAACTTTTGACTTTGTCCTCTACACGAACTTTACGAGTAATTTTAATTTAAAACCTAGCATTAACGAGCGTGTGTTTAGGTATTTGAGTAGCGTGTCTGAGAGTATGAATGAGCTGGATAGATATTGTATTCTTATGTTCGACGAAATGGAGATAGCTAAAAATTTTAGTTTGGTTGTTGGGAAAAGTACATGCCGCGTTGATGGATTTATTGATGTGGGGGAGGGGTCGGGTCAACTTATCGCTGATCACGCTTTAGTGTTCATGATTCGTGGGATTCGAAAGAGGTGGAAACAACCCGTTACGTTCTACCTCACAAGAAGCTGCGCGAATAAATGGGCATTAAAGAAGTTGATCAGTGATGTGGTAAGAGCAATTCATGGAAGAACGAATCTCAAAGTCGTTGCATCTTTTTGTGATGCCGGCACTTGGAATGTGGGAGCAATCCGGTTGATGACAAGTGATAGTGGAAGGGATTCTAATGACTTCATCTACAATGTTGATAATAATAAAAATTTCCATCTATTCGATGCTCCGCATTTTGTTAAATGCATAAGGAATAGTTTTATTAATAGAAACATTGTATTTGGGGCTCACAAAACTGCGAAGTGGGCTGACATAAAACATGCTTATTTTCATAATGGGGCGCTTCCAACTGCCAAAATGTCAAAATTGACACGGAGGCATGTGGAACCGTCTCATCGTGAAAAAATGCATGTTAAGACTGCAGTGCATATCTTCAGCCACACTACTAGAATGTGTTTGGAGCTTCTTTCACATCACGGAGTCATTGATGAATTACACGCCGCAGAATTCGTTGGTTTCATGAATGATCTCTTTGATTCCATGAACTCGACCTACACATCAGCAAAACCGTTGGGTAGTAGGCTTTCCAACAAGTCGCCTCATTTTGATTTTTGGTTGTCCGCGAAATCTATCTTTCACGGGCTAGTTTTCTACGACGAACATAATAATAAGGTACCTAGACCAGCGAGTGCACGTTTGTTTATATATACTCCTCGCAATGTTCAGTCACTGTGGAAATTTTTGTCAGGCATCGGGTTTAAATATTTGGTTACTAGATGTTAAAATCAAGATCCTGTAAAAAATTTCTTTAGTACTGTTAGGGGTTTGTGTGGAAGTAATACCCGACCTACGCCCTCTTAATTTACCAGTGCATATAAGACTTGTGTTTTAAACAACACAGTCAAAAGTTGCTCTGGGTCAAATTGTGAGGACGATGGCGAAAGATTCCTTTTCTCCTACAACATCCTGTTTTCTATGTTGGAATCTGAGGTTCCACCTAGTACATCCTTTGCGTCCAACATGCCATCCACATCAACTATACCTAAACCTAATATCCCACCAACTACTTCTGCACAAGCACCCTTCAGCACAGCTGTAAACATGGCGAAAAGAATATGTGGACTTGTAGGCTCTTATATTGGTGGGTTTTTGTTAAAGAAACTTTTGCATCATGAATGCTAATCGTGTACACAGTTTCTTTTAAGTGATACATGCACTGGCATAAATGATGTAATTAGACTGAAGGAGTATTCTAAGGACGCCCGTCGCCGTAAGTAGCCTTCAGAACCGTTTGTGAAGTCCGTGAATGAGGCAAAGGACAAAATTTTCAGACAGATACCACTCCTTATTCACCTTCCCGATTTCTTTTCCCGTTTGACCCAATCCACTTATTCGATTCCTTCTGATTTTTGTTCGTAGCACGACGCTCTGTTTCAGACGCACACCATCAACTTGTTGTGCTTCGTAATGGTACGTCATTTTATAAAAATGGTAAACTTAAAAATGAATAACAAGGATTCCAGACCTAATGAAATTGTTGCCCCATTTCTTAGATCTGCGATGCCATGATTATTCATTTTGGATTACATTTTTTTTTAAATGACGTACTAACATTACTTCTTCTATATCATCCTCATCCTTCATCTTTTCACCTTTTATCCATTTATATTATATTATATTATAATATTTTTTAATGTAAATAGTAGCATAATAAATTTGTAATTATTTATAGAATTATACAATTTTAATTTTAAATCATATACTATTTTGGTAGATTCACTATCTATATATCTATATATATTTTAAATAATCAAGAGCATCGGCGAATTTTTACCTCGGGGCAACAGGTTAAAGCATTTATGTAATCATTTAAATTTTTTTCTCAAGTTGTAGAGTCTAATGTGCTGGAGTGCCTTTTGGGGGGTCTCATATTTTTACTCTGAGTGGTTTTTGTTTTAAAAAATTAAAACTGTGCAAAATTGGTACCTTGAAACAATGGATCTCAGAGCCCGTCTCTACATTTAAGAAGAATCACGTAGTCATCCGTCACTTTTGACAATCTGTCTATGAACTTTAAATGATTGTATCTTTTAATAGAACATTGATATCAAAGATTTGAAAACAGTGTCATGAATAATAGACTTGAGCAAAGGTGTCACAACTAATTTAAGTTTAAAACATAACGTATTTAATTAATATAAATTTTGACGTTTCCAATGTCAAAAGTCAATGTTGCCAAATGTGTGATGAAGTAACTAAATTAAAACCAAATATTCCTAAACTAACTTCACTGAAAAGGATGGCAGTTGTATTAGGATTGACAATATTAATTTATATATTTAAAAATTAACTACTATTTTTTTATACAAACAGTGTTGCCAAATTATGAAGTAACTAAATAAAAATCAAATGTACCTAATTATATGGAACACTTTGCTGTGTTTGATATGAAAAGAAAGAAAACCATAATGGCCGGTTTTGAAATGACAAAAAAAAATGTGTCATGTCGATCTGCATTTGTTTTTCGGAAAAAGTTGTTAGAAGTAGGTTGTCTTTGGGTTTTAAGGAAACTACACAATGTGGACGGGTGTGCACGAATGACAAAAATGTTCTACGTAAATTAGAATTTGTTTTTTGCAAAATGTTGTCAGAAAAATGTTGTTTGGAAAAAGTTGTGAGAAGTATGTGGTGTTTAGTATCAAATGAAATTAACTACTATTTTTTTATACAAACAGTGTTGCCAAATTATAAAGTAACTAAATAAAAATCAAATATTTGATATCAAAAGAAAACCATAAGAGCCGGTTTTGAAATGACAAAAAAAAAATGTGTCATGTCGACCTGCATTTGTTTTTCGAAAAAAATGTTAGAAGTAGGTCGTTCTTGAGTTTTAATGAAACGACACAATGTGGACTGGTGTGCACGATTGACAAAAATGTTCTACGTCGATTAAAATTTGTTTTTTACAAAATGTTGTCAGAAATATGTCGCGTTTGGTATCGAATGAAAAGACTCGGAAAAGACTGGTGTGCAGAACTAAAAATTTTCTATGTTGTTTTATGCAAAAAGTTAATAGAAGTATATCGTGTTTGGTATCTTATGAAAGGTCTCGTTAAGGGCTGGAATGCAAAATTGACAAAAATGTTCCATGTCGATCGGCTTTTGTTTTTTGCTAAAAGTTGTGAGAAATATGTCGTGTTTGGTATCGAATGAAAGATCTCGGCGAGGGCTCGCGTACAGAATTGTCAAAAATGTTCCATGTCAGATCGGCTTTTGTCTTTTGCAACAAGTTGTCAGAAATATGTCGTGTTTGGTATCGAATGAAAGGTCTTGGCGAGGGCTCGCGTACAAAATTGACAAAAATGATCCATTCCGATCGGCTTTTGTTTTCTGCAAAAAGTGTTTAAAAGTATGTCAAGTTTGGTCTCAAATGAAACGTCTTGATGAGAGCTAGCGTGCAGAATTGACAAAAATGTGCCATGTCGATCGATATTTGTTTTTTGCAAAAAAGTTGGCAGAAGTGTGTGGTGTTTGGTATCAAATGAAAGGTTTCAATAAAGGCTGGTGTGCAGAATTGACGAAAATGGTCAATGTCGATCGGCTTTTGTTTTTTGCAAAAGGTTGTCACAAGTATATAGTGTTTGGTATCAAATGAAAAGTCTCGATGTGGGCTAGCGTGTAGATATGATAAAAATGTATCATGTCGATCGACTTTTGTTTTATGCAGAAAGTCGTAAGAAGTATGTCGTGTTTGGTATCAAATGAAAGGTCCCGGTGAGGCCTGGGGTACATAAATGATAAAAATGTTTCATGTCGACCGGCTTTTGTTTTTTGCAAAAAATTATTAGAAGTATATCGCGTTTGCAATCCAATGAAAGGTCTCGGTGAGGCCTGACGTGGAAATATGAAATAAATGTTTCATGTCGATCGGCATTTGTTTTTTGCACTGACAGCGGAGCTTTAGGGAATGCTCGGCGTAGCCGAGAATTCGCTAGTCCTATATACTAAAAGGCATGTGTCGTGATGTTTATTTATTTTCATCACGACGATCGCCAAATTTTGTGGACAGCCTAACTACCTTAACCGTGAAAGGGATTGTTGTAATTTTTTTTTTAGATTGCAGGGAATAATGTGTAGTTGTGCCTTTTTGGGGTCTCATATTTTTACTGTGAGTGGTTCTTGTGTAAAAAAATATAAAACTGTGCAAAATTAATAACTTGAAACAATGGATCCTAGTAGCCATGTCTAAATTTAAAAAGAGTCACGAGGTCATCTGTCACTTTTGACAATCTGTCTATGAACTTTAAACGATTATAACTTTTTATAGAACATTGATATTAAAGAAGTAAATACAGTATCATGTATAATAGTCTCGAGCAAAGGTGTTACAATTAATTTAAGTTTAAAACATAACGTATTTAATTAATATAAATTTGCGACGTTTCCATTGTCAAAAGTCAATGTTGCCAAATGTGTGATGAAGTAACTAAATGAAAACCAAATATTCCTAACCTAACTTTACTGAAGACGGTGGCAGTAGTATTAGGGTTGACAATATTAATTTATAAATTTAAAAATTAACTACTATTTTTTAATACAAACAGTGTTGCCAAATTATGAAGTAACTAAATAAAAATCAAATGTACCTAATTAAATGGAACACTTTGCTGTGTTTGATATGAAAAGAAAGAAAACCATAATGGCCGGTTTTGAAATGACAAAAAAAATGTGTCATGTCGATCTGCATTTGTTTTTCAGAAAAAGTTGTTAGAAGTAGGTTGTCTTTGGGTTTTAAGGAAACGAATGACAAAAATGTTCTACGTAAATTAGAATTTGTTTTTTGCAAAATGTCAGAAAAATGTTGTTTAGAAAAAGTTGTGAGAAGTATGTGGTGTTTAGTATCAAATGAAAGGGCTCGATAAGGGCTGGCGTGTAGAATGTACAATAAAGGTCAAAGTTGATCGGCTTTTGTTTTTTGCAAAAATTTCTTAAAGGTATGTCGAGTTTGGTCTCAAATGAAGGGTCTCGTTGAGGGCTAGCGTGCAGAATTGACAAAAATGTTCCATGTCGATCGGCTTTTGTTTTATGCAAAAAGTTGTCAGAAGTATGTCGTGTTTGGTATCAAATGAAAGGTTTCGTTGAGGGCTAGCAAGCAGAATTGACAAAAATGTTCCATTCCGATCGGCTTTTGTTTTCTGCAAAAAGTTATCAAAGGTATGTCGAGTTTGGTCTCAAATGAAATGTCTCGTTGAGGGCTAACATGCAGAGTTGACAAAAATGTGCCATGTCAATCGCCTTTTGTTTTTTGCAAAAAGTTGTCAAAAGTGTGTAGTGCTTGATCTCAAATGAAAGGTTTCGTTGAGGGCTAGCGTGCAGAATTGACAAAAATGTTCCATGCCAATCGGCTTTTGTTTTTCACAAATAGTTGTCAGAAGTATGTGGTGGTTAGTATCAAAATAAAGGTCTCGATGAGGGTTAGCGTGAAAAATTAACAAAATTGCTCAATCTTGATCGGCTTTTGTTTTTTGCGAAAATTCTCAGAAATATGTCGAGTATAGTCTCAAAAGAAAGGTCTCGTTGAGGGCTAGCATGCAGAATTGACAAAAATGATCCATTACGGTCTGCTTTTCTTTTTACAAAAAGTTTTCAAAAGTTTATAGTCTTTGGTATCAAATGAAAGTTCTCGGTGTGGGCTAGCCTGTAGAAATTTCAAAAATATTCCATGTCGATTGACTTTTGTTTTATGCAAAAAGATATCAGAAGTATGTTGTGTTTGGTATCAAATGAAAGGGCTCGATAAGGGCTCGAGTAGAGAATTGACAAAAATGGTCTATGTCGATCGGCTTTTGTTTTATGCAACAAGTTATCAGAAATATGTCGTGTTTGGTATAGAATAAAAGGTCTCATTGAGGGCTAGCGTGCAGAATTGGCAGAAATGTTCCATTCCGATCGGCTTTTGTTTTCTGCAAAAAGTTCTCAAAAGTATGTCGAGTTTGGTCTCAAATGAAACGTCTTGTTGAGAACTAGCGGGCAGAATTGACAAAAATGTGCTATGTCGGTCGGTTTTTGTTTTTTGCAAAAAGTTGTCAGAAGTGTATGGTGTTTGGTATCAAATGAAAGGTTTCAATGAGGGCTGGTGGGCAGAATTAACAAAAATTGTCAATGTTGATCGGCTTTTGTTTTTTGCAAAAGGTTGTCACAAGTATAGAGTGTTTGGTATCAAATGAAAAGTCTTGGTGTGGGCTAGCGTACAGATATGATAAAAATGTTTCATGTCGATCGACTTTTGTTTTATGTAGAAAGTTGTCAGAAGTATGTCGTGTTTGGTATCAAATGAAAGGTCTCGGTGAGGGCTGACGTGGAAATATTAAATAATTGTTTCATGTCGATCGGCATTTGTTTTTTGCACTGACAGCGGAGCTCTAGGGAATGCTCGGCGTAGCCGAGAATTCGCTAGTCATATACTATTTTGGTAGATTCACTATCTATATATATTTTAAATAATCAAGAGCATCGGCGAATTTTTACCTCGGGGCAACAGGTTAAAGCATTTATGTAATCATTTAAATTTTTTTCTCAAGTTGTAGAGTCTAATGTGCTGGAGTGCCTTTTGGGGGTCTCATATTTTTACTCTGAGTGGTTTTTGTTTTAAAAAATTAAAACTGTGCAAAATTGGTACCTTGAAACAATGGATCTCAGAGCCCGTGTCTACATTTAAGAAGAATCACGTAGTCATCCGTCACTTTTGACAATCTGCCTATGAACTTTAAATGATTATATCTTTTAATAGAACATTGATATCAAAGATTTAAAAACAGTATCATGAATAATAGACTTGAGCAAATGTGTTACAACTAATTTAAGTTTAAAACATAACGTATTTAATTAATATAAATTTTGACGTTTCCAATGTCAAAAGTCAATGTTGCCAAATGTGTGATGAAGTAACTAAATTAAAACCAAATATTTCTAAACTAACTTTACTGAAGACGGTGGCAGTTGTATTAGGGTTGACAATATTAATTTATAAATTTAAAAATTAACTACTATTTTTTAATGCAAACAGTGTTGCCAAATTATAAAGTAACTAAATAAAAATCAAATATTCCTAAATAAAATAAATTGAATACTTTGCTGTGTTTGTTATCAAAAGAAAGGAAACCATAAGGGCCGGTTTTAAAATGACAAAAAAAATGTGTCATGTCAATCTACATTTGTTTTCTATAAAAAGTTATTAAAAGTAGGTCGTCCTTGGGTTTTAAGGCACGAATGACAAAAATGTTCCATGTAAATTAGAATTTGTTTTTTGCATAATGTTGTCAGAAAAATGTCGTGTTTGGGTATTTTCAAATTACAAAAGTCAATGTTGCCACATGTTTACTAAAGTAACTAAACAAAGAACAAATATACCCCAATGAAAGGTTACTGAAGACAGTGAATGTTATATTAGGCTAGGTCACGATGAGAGCTAGCGTGCAAAATGAACAAAAATGTTCTATATCGAACGGCTTTTGTTTTTTGGAAAATGTTGTGAGAAGTATGTGGTGTTTGGTATCAAATGAAAAGGCTTGAGAAGGGCTGGCGTGTAGAATTAAGAAAAAAGGTCACTGTTGATCGGCTTTTGTTTTTGCAAAAATTTCTCAAAGATATGTCGAGTTTGGTCTCAAATGAAAAGTCTCGTTGAGGGCTAGCGTGCAGAATTGACAAAAATGTTCCATGTCGATCGGCTTTTGTTTTATGCAAAAAGTTGTCAGAAGTATGTCGTGTTTGGTATCAAATGAAAGGTCTCGGAGAGGGCTAGCCTGCAGAATTGACAAAAATGTACTATGTCGATCGGTTTTTGTTTTTTGCAAAAAGTTGTCAGAAGTATATCGTGTTTGATATCAAATGAAAGGTCTCGGAGAGAGCTAGCGTGCAGAATTGATAAAAATGTGCTATGTCGATCGGTATTTGTTTTTTGCAAAAAGTTGTCAAAATTGTGTGGTGTTTGGTATCAAATGAAAAGTCTCGTTGAGGGCTAACGAGCAGAATTTACAAAAATGTTCCATGTCGATCGGCTTTTGTTTTATGCAAAAAGTTGTCAGAAGTATGTCGTGTTTGGTATCAAATGAAAGGTCTCGGAGAGGGCTAGCCTGCAGAATTGATAAAAATGTGCTATGTCGATCGGTATTTGTTTTTTGTAAAAGGTTGTCACAAGTATATAATGTTTGGTATCAAATGAAAAGTCTGGATGTGGGCTAGCGTGTAGATATGATAAAAATGTTTCATTTCGATCGACTTTTGTTTAATGCAGAAAGTTGTCAGAAGTATGTCGTCTATGGTATCAAATTAAAGGTCTCGGTGAGAGTTGGGGTACATAAATGACATAAATGTTTCATGTCGACCGGCTTTTGTTTTTTGCAAAAAAATATTAGAAGTATATCGTGTTTGCAATCTAATGAAAGGTCTCGGTGAGGCCTGACGTGCAAATATGAAATAATTGTTTCATGTCGATCGGCATTTGTTTTTTGCACTGACAGCGGAGCTCTAGGGAATGCTCGGCGTAGCCGAGAATTCGCTAGTCATATACTATTTTGATAGATTCACTATCTATATATATATATATTTGGATTCATCTCGACGATCACCGATCCTGTGTCCAGTCTAAACTCCTGGCCCATTTAAGTAATTGCTGTAATTTTTTTTCCAAGTTGTAGTGTCTATTGTGCCGGAGTGCCTTTTGGGGGTCTCATATTTTTACTGTGAGTGGTTTTTGTTTAAAAAAATAAAAACTGCGTAAAATTGGTACACTGAAACAATAGATCCCAGAGGCCATGTCTACATTTAAGAAGAATCACGCCGTCATCCGTCACTTTTGACAATCTGTCTATGAACTTTAAATGATTATATCTTTTAATAGAACATTGATATCAAAGATTTATAAACAATTTCATGAATAATAGACTTGAGCAAAGGTGTTTTAACTAATTGAAGTTTAAAACATAACGTATTTAATTAATATAAATTTTGACGTTTCCAATGTCAAAAGTCAATGTTGCCAAATGTGTGATGAAGTAACTAAATTAAAATCAAATATTCCTAAACTAACGGTGACAGTTGTAGTAGGGTTGACAATATTAATTTATAAATTTAAAAATTAACTACTATTTTTTAATAAAAACAGTGTTGCCAAATTATAAAGTAACTAAATAAATATCTAATATTATTAAATAAAATAAATTGAATACTATGCTGTGATTGTTATCAAAAGAAAGGAAACCGTAAGGGCCAGTTTTAAAATGACAAAAAAAAATGTGTCATGTCGATCTGCTTTTGTTTTTCGTAAAAAGTTGTTAAAAGTAGGTTGTCCTTGGGTTTTAAGGAAACGACACAATACGGACTGGTGTGCACGAATGACAAAAATGTTCTACGTGGATTAGAATTTGTTTTTTGCAAAATGTTATCAGAAAAATGTCGTGTTTGGGTATTTTCGAATTACATAAGTCAATATTGCCAAATGTTTAATAAAGTAACTAATCAAAAAACAAATATTCCCAAATGAACGTTACTGAGGACAGTGAATGTTATATTAGGCTAGGTCACGATGAGGGCTAGCGTGCAAAATGAACAAAAAAGTTCTATTTCGAACGGTTTTTGTTTTTTGTAAAAAGTTGTAAGAAGTATGTGGTGTGTGGTATCAAATGAAAAGACTTGATAAGGGCTGGCGTGTAGAATTAACTAAAAAGGTCAATGTTGATCGGCTTTTGTTTTTTGCAAAAATTTCACAAAGGTATGTCGAGTTTGGTCGCAAATGAAAGGTCTCGTTGATGGCTAGCGTGCAGAATTGACAAAAATGTGCTATGTCGATCGGTATTTGTTTTTTGCAAAAAGTTGTCAAATGTATGTCGTATTTGATATCAAATGAAAGGTCTCGGAGAGGGCTAGCGTGCAGAATTGACAAAAATGTTCCATGTCAATCAGCTTTTGTTTTATGCAAAAAGTTGTCAGAAGTCTGTCGTGTTTGGTATCAAATGAAAGGTCTCGGAGAGGGCTAGTGTGCAGAATTGACAAAAAATGTGCTATGTCGATCGGTATTTGTTTTTTGCGAAAAGTTGTCAAAAGTATGTCGTATTTAATATCAAATGAAAGGTCTCGGAGAGGGCTAGCGTGCAGAATTGATAAAAATGTGCTATGTCGATCGGTTTTTGTTTTTTGCAAAAAGTTGTCAGAAGTGTGTGGTGTTTGGTATCAAATGAAAAGTCTCGTTGAGGGCTAGCGTGCAGAATTGACAAAAATGTTCCATGTCGATCGGCTTTTGTTTTATGCAAAAAGTTGTCAGAAGTATGTCGTGTTTGGTATCAAATGAAAGATCTCGGAGAGGGCTAGCGTGCAGAATTGACAAAAAATGTGCTATGTCGATCGGCTTTTGTTTTTTGCAAAAGGTTGTCACAAGTATATAGTGTTTGGTATCAAATGAAAAGTCTGGGTGTGGGCTAGCGTGTAGATATGATAAAAATGTTTCATGTCGATCGACTTTTGTTTAATGCAGAAAGTTGTAAGAAGTATGTCGTGTTTGGTATCAAATGAAAGGTCTCGGTAAGGGCTGGGGAACATAAATGATAAAAATGTTTCATGTCGACCGGCTTTTGTTTTTTGCAAAAAATTATTACAAGTATATCGTGTTTGCAATCTAATGAATGGTCTCGGTGAGGCCTGACGTGGAAATATGAAATAATTATATCATGTCGATCGGCATTTGTTTTTTTCACTGACAGCGGAGCTCTAGGGAATGCTCGGCGTAGCCGAGAATTCGCTAGTCATATACTATTTTGATAGATTCACTATCTATATATCTATCTATCTATCTATCTATCTATCTATCTATCTATCTATATTTGGATTCATCACGACGATCGGGCATCGTTTGTCCAGCGCAAACTCTTAGACCATTCAAGTAATTGCTGTAATTTTTTTTTTCAAGTTGTAGGGTCTAATGTGCTGGAGTGCCTTTTGGGGGTCTCATATTTTTACTGTGAGTGGTTTTTGTTTAAAAAATTAAAAACTGTGCAAAATTGGTACCTTGAAACAAAAAATCCCAGAAGCCATGTCAAATGTGAGAAGAATCACGGTTGTCATACGTCAAATTTGACAATTCAATATGAAACTTTTATTTGATTTATTTTGAAAATGAAAAGGGATATTGTAAATATAAATATATTTTTATACATTATAATAGTGAGCGAAATATATACAAATATACTGAATGTTAAATGTAGTGTATTTAAAATATTTCTTTTTTGACATTCGACGTTTATCATACGTTAGAGCCGTCAAAAATTCGTGGTACAAGTTTTATATTTTCAAAGACAAATATACAGAAATAAAAGTAAACTATGTTTAAAAGAATATATACAATACACTTTGTGATGTAAGTATATCATTTTAAATTTGTTTCAATGTATTTAAATATGTATTTTCATTTTAGTTACAATTTTTAATTGGTTACCCAAACAAGAGTACATTTATAGAAAAGAAATAACATAAAATTATTGATAATAACACTACTGAAATGAAACTGATTATCATAAAAGTGCATTGTACATAATAATTTACGGCAAACCTTATTTGCAATATATTTAAATTTTCATGAAATATGACGTTTATCAAAACGTCAGTTATAATCAATCAAACAATCATAATGCAAGTCTTGTATTTGCTTGGAGAAATATATAGTAAAATAAGTTTAAAAGTAAAACTACACTACATTTTGTGATGTAAGTATGTAATTTTATATTTCCTTGGCTGTATTTAGATGTGTTTTCATTTCAGTTCTAGTTTTTAAATGGTAAGTTATTCAAACAAGAATATATTTATAGAAAAAAAATTTCATAAAATTACGGATAATAACACTATTGGCTAAAAAATAAATTCTGGAAATCAAACAAGGCGCGTCGAATTCAGTCATAAACACATTTATTTAAAAATACTGACAAACCTTTCCTTCATACTCTCTTGGAAGAAATGTTTCACAATTTATTGTACAATAATTATTTTGAATTATGTATCTGCATTATATTAAACTGGAAGTAACTGCAATTTTATACATTCTTTATGTATTCTTTCATCAAATTTCAGATGAAATTAGTTGATTACAACAAGGATTAGATTTTTAAAAATTCTATTGTATATTGTTATGGAACGAGATGATTTTTTAGATGAAAACGTTTACAAAAACAAAGTATCTATCCAATTATTCATTTATCATTGATATTTCGAGCAATAAACATTTTCTGAAACCAAATATTAATCGAGATATGCGTTTGATGACATATGCTCTTAGTCGAATGTGACTGTGAATGGATTGCATAAAAATTCATATTTTTACTACGAAATAATGCAAGAGAAGGTTTGAAAATTGTTATATATTGGTTTGAGGTATGCTATAGATATTTTTAAGTACATTTTTAATTTTTATCACTTACAGATGTCATATTAGGTTACTGGCTCAAAGTATAATCAAATGAAATTAAATGAAGTTATTTTTATCATAAATAATGCTATAAAAAGAGAAAATATAATATATTCTTTCATATACAACCATAAAGTTTTAAAAAATGGATTATTTATGCCAAAATTTGTGATGATGAAAGTTGCGAGCAAGGTTTGCAAGTTCCCACACTTAGTTTTAGTTATTATTCTGTAGTTATAAACATATGTCATTTTACTATATATTATTATACTTTTATATTCATTGGATAGTAAATATAAATTATTTTATTAACATTAATATTTCATATATTTTACTTATTTTATTCAATTCAAATTTGTTAATCTGACATCTAAAATTCATTTTCATAAACGAAGTGTACCTATTAAAATAATAAGGTATATTTTAAAGGATTTATTTAGAGACAAAAAATATTTAACATTTAACAGTGAGCCTTTATATTTCCGAAAATTTAAAAGAAAACGACCAGCTTTGATTGTTAGCTGCTCTTTTTGTTAATTTTCGGGACCCTAAAGACCCATTGTTAATTGTTATGGTATATTTTTAATATTTTTATTAAAAAAATATTGTGTTCTAATTAAATTTATTTAAAAGTGTCCTTGAATTTTAAAATTTAAGCTTAATGGTCACATTCAGTAATCCGACTGTACAACACATGTTTGAACGCATCCAAAATAAAAGTTGTCAAATTATCTTGTCATTTTGACATTGCTGAAAATATAAGTATTAGACTGTATTATGCATTTAAAATCAATAAGACTAGATAATCATGTTGATGTGAAAATGTTGTTGACAGGAATCAATGGCTACAATTTTTATTGTAATCAAGCTATGCGTTATGGCTTGGAAACCGAAAGTGAAGTGAGATCAGTATTTCAAGCTTCAACTAATATATTATACATGAAATTGAACTTGTTGTGTTGTAATATTATCTAACAAACCATACTTAGCATGTAGTGATGATGGTTTTATCAAAACAGAAAACGGATATGAACTTCTAGAAATAAAATGTCCTTATTCCTGTCAAAACAAATTAATTGTAGATTTACCAAATAAGAAGTCAGCTAAAAATGATTTAGAATTCGATGAAAATAGTAACGTTAAACTCAAGAAGTCCGACAAATATTACACACAAGACCACTTTTCAAAGCACATACTTTATATTACCGTTTGCCATTTCATTATTCGTAGAAAGAGATGAGAAGTTTCTATCTATATTAATTTTAAAAATTCAAGACTTTTATTTGAAATATTTCAGTCAGTTTGTTCTGAATAAGTTTTAATAGACTGCATTAGTGTACCGGTCCTTTTGTGGTGCCAAATTCAAACTGAAACTCTAACTCGCCTCCACCGATTTATACGCCCATGTTATTCTTATGTGAATAAATATATGCTATCTTTAAGCTGCTGGGAAGTATTATAAAATGCAAATCTTAATTATTAAATCTTATAACTACTAATCTCTTTTATCTATCTTCTAATGTAAGAAACACACCCAGAAAACATAATATTATTTAATAAACCTCGATTTAAACAGTAGGTGCAAATTTATGAAAACGTATGTAGTAGCTGTCTTAGTTTTAAGTTGAACCTGCCACTTTAACACGGCGTTTTTCACCTGCTGCACCAAGTAACGACATATGTTACTATTTGCGATACTACTTTCTTTAAAATGAAATTTTTCTTAATTTATTATTTTATTTGTACTTTTTCTGTAAGGACAGCAAAGAGTAATGTTTTGGAACATAAAAAATCTCTGTTATAATTAAGAATCGCCAAAATGCTTTAATATCGGAATTGAAAATGTACTCCCGTAAGAAATGCATGCATTCAGATTTGAATTAGGGTTTCGCGCCAAATGTAATTCTTAACCTCACTATATAAAATTAAATATAAAAATATTTCATTGTTGAATAATTATATCGATTCCTTCCTTAGAAGATGTAATAAAATTCATAATTAGTGGCATCTACGTGATTTTTTTAAACTTAAAAATATTGATTTTCTATGATATACACAGAAACAAATTTTACAAAGACTGGTTTAAATGGTATAGTTAAACCTATAAAAATTATGTTTATATATTATTTAAAAATATAGATTTATTAATACAAAAATATTATTATATAGTAATTAAATTTATAAACATAGTTATAGTAATTTTTAATACAAGAATACAATAATTTTAAATAAAATAATAATTTATCGATGAGTCAAAAGTGTTGATAGATAATTTATCCAAAAATTTGTTTTATTTATCAAGGCAATGTTAATTTATTTTCTAAAAAACCTTAAATTTTATTTAACTAATATATCGTCCAATATGAATATTTATGAAAGTAATTTGACTTTATAGGACAATGATAGGATAGAGTTTTCCAGAACCGAATTAGGATCTAGGTGTAACGTTATACGTCAAAATAATTTAAAACAAATTCCTTCTAATACTACAGTTTCGGCATGTGATTCTAGAAATAAAAATAGAGGTTTGTGTGTTACAAATTTATCTGGAAAAGAAAGAATATTATATAAATATTATAGACAAGAGAAAATAAAAGTTATAAAATTGAAGAACAAGCTTTCAAAAATGAATTATGCTAAGAAATATATAAGTCAAATAGTATCTAATCAATTGGTAGAAAATATTATAAAACGGGTTAATTTAAATCACAGTTGAAAACATCTCTCCAAAACTTTTACTGAGAGTACATCGCTCCAAAAATTTAATCGAGAATATATCTCTTCCACAAATGGCACCGAGAGAATATCTCTCCAAAACTTTTGCAGAAAGAATATCGCTTCGAAAAATTTCACCGAGAGAACATCTCTTCCACAAATGGCACCAAGAGAACATCTCTCCAATACTTGTGCTGAGAGAACATCATTTCGACAAATTTCACCGAGAGAACATCTTCCACAAATGACACCGAGAGAATATCTCTCCAAAACTTTTGATGAGAAAACATCGCTTAGACAAATGGCACCAAGAGAACATCTTTCATCATATATGTTTATTTTAAATGAATAAATAAACAATAAATATAATGATAACAAATGTATATCTTTTATTTAAAATTAAAATATCCAGTAGTAATAAATGAACAAATGAAAATGCTGCATTTGGCGTTTATGTGACATATACAAAATTTAATGATCAAGTAAGCTTAGAGTAACTCAACACCGAGAACATCAGATGGCAGCAGTTCCGTGCTGCACACTTGATCCATTGGGTTACGCTTCTCATTATGTTAATGTTTTGTGGATTCAACTTTTATTTAAAACGGCTAGAAAACATGGAATCAAATTTGGTTGACATTGAAATGTCTGTACTCATCTGTTAACATTGTCAATGTCGTATGATTTTCAAATGCTGTTTAGTGTTTACATATGTACATTGTTTTGAAAATGAAACCGGGGTAATTTGCCAAATGTACATTATTCTATAATAAATGAATTTTATCGAATGAATTCAAATCCTCAAAGTTTTCTACGTGACGTCACATATCCCCTCTCCAAAACTTTATTATTGTTTTTCTCCGAAATTATCAATAATAGAGCGATTTAAAAAAATACGGGTATTTTATTTTTTGTACAGAACAATAAAATGGAAGAAAATAAATTAGATCATATATCCCATTAAGGTTTACAAACAACACATTTGGTTAAATCAACTCAAAAACTTATAGTAACTTCCTCAAATGTAACCAAAATTACTTTCAAGTGAAGCAAGTAATGTACTTTGTTTAATAATAACTGTTTTATTAAGAAGGTATGTCGGTAAATATTACAAATTCTTCTTCAAATTATTATAATTTGTTCCCCAAAATGATCCATTCAAAAGGTTTGTTCGTTAAATGCAATAGTCTAAAACGAAGTGAAAACTTCGAGTAAGATAATAAAAGAAAATGTAATCAAATTTTATAAAAAATTTAATTTTGATTATATCAACCATAAGGCGTATTTTAATTAATCCTTTTTTATCCAAAAATGAACTTGTAATTAAGGTTTACAGACTAAAAATTTGATTATAGCAATGAAAAATTTGTCTGAGGTATACCGTGTTTGTTATTAATTGAAAGCACTTGACAAGGGTTTAGCTTGCAAAAATGATAAAATAGTTCTATGTCAATCGGCTTTTGTTTTTAGCGAAAAGTTGTCAGAAGTATGTTGTTTTGGTATCATATGAAAGGAGTCGATAAGAGTTGGCTTGCAGAAATCACAAAATTTTCGATCGGCTTTTGTTTTTTTTTTGTGAAAAACTGTCAGAAGTATGCCGTGTTTGGTATCAAATGAAAGCACTCGAGTAGGGCAGCCATAATGAAATAACAAAAATTTGCCAGGTCGATCGGCTTTTGTTTTTTTGCAAAATTTGTCAGAAGTATGTCGTGTTTGGTATCATATGAAAGGTCTCATCGAGAGCTGGTATACAGGAATAAATTAGACGTCAACTGTAAATACTTCATTGATGCCGGAGGCCTAGTGAAGCTCAGCGTAGCTGAGCCTTCGCTAGTCATATTCTAAATAAAATATTATCGAAATTCAGAGATGGCGTGATAGTGCAAACTTGGGATCACGCTTTAGTACGTATGATTCCTGTCTTGTCAGTAACTTAGTCTATGCTTCCTATGTATTAGGGCCGTATTTAAGCACCACAAAACAAACTTTTTTTTTTTATTTTAAATACACTAAAATAAAAATGTCTGCTTTAATATTTTTCCGTACCCATGGTATGTAAGTGTCAAATTTGAGGTTAATAATGACGGGTAAATATGACAGGGGGGATGATATGAACAGCTGTGGGTTTTAGTGGTGCAAACATACGTCGTGACATCTACCGACAAAACTTAAAATTAAAATAATTTGACTATAACAAAATACTGTAACTCTAGCTAACATGATAATATTAATTATTATTAAAAATAGAAATAAATACGAATGTAATTTCTATTTTCGCATAAATTTATTAAAGAATTTATCATTAATTATCCTACCTAAAATAGCTGATTACATTACCCACATAGTTAATACGTGCATTTTGGAAGGTGTTATACCCGATGATTGGAAAACAGCTATTATAAAACCAATACCGAAGCGTAAAGAATGTGATAGTTTTGATGATTTACGACCAATAAGTATCCTACCTACAATGTCGAAGGTTCTCGAAAAAATTTGTTATTCTCAAATTATGGATTATGTAGTTGAAAAAAATATCTTGCCTATGAACCAGTCTGGATTTAGGACTGGACACAGTACCAACACATGTCTTTTGAATATAATTGACATTTTATTAAACAATTTCGATAAATCGTACATTTCCTTATTGATTCAAATAGATTTCACTAAAGTATTTGACATGGTCAACTACAATATGTTAATTGCTAAGTTAAAATATTATAATTTTTCTGACAGTGCAGTTGAATGGTGTACAAATTATTTCAATGCCAGAAACTTCCAGGTCTGTTTTCTAACATCAATTTCACGTCTTTATAGCCTTGATTGTGGGGTACCTCAAGGATCAATCTTGGGGCCGTTATTTTTCTTAATCTATATAGCCGACATGCCATCTGTTCTAAATTTTGCAACTCCACATTCATATGCTGATGATACTACAATCCTAGCATCTATACATCCTTCTAAAATACTTGAACAATGTAAAGTTGTTAACGATGAACTTGACAAATTATCTGTTTGGATAAATAATAATGGACTCAAAATTAATGCGAATAAATCCTCCTTCATAATAGTTGGAAACAGAGATTCGTTTCCTGATATAATATTAGATGGCACAATACTTAAACGCAGTTCATCAGTAAATGTTTTAGGGTTGATAATAGATGAAAATTTAAAATTTCAAGAACATTTGAATAAAAATCTTACTGCAGCGAGACTTAAATTGCATCATCTATACCAATTCAGACATGATCTTGCTATTAATGTAAAATTACGTTTGATATATGCCCTTATACTACCCACTTTTGACTATTGTGCTTGTTCCTATATACCAAACTTGACGGAAACAGATAAAAATAGAATTACATTAATTCAAAACTCTTGTTTGCGCTTCGCTTACGGTGTACGTAAATACGATCACATAAGTAAATATCGTGAATTAGCCAATATGACATCTATAAATAATCGCGTAAAAACATTGTATCTCTGTCAAGTACATAAAATTATAAAAACATGCTCTCCTTATTATTTATTGGATAAACTAAAATACAGAGAATATAATTACTCATTTCGTACCAAAGATTTATATATATTTCCAGCATATAGAAAGTCAAAATTTAAGGGATCCTTTTCTTATCTTGCACCCTCTTTATAAAACTCCATTCCTTACGATGTGAAATCTCTGTCTGTAAATTCATTTATCAAATTTGTAAAGAAAATGTATCGCTAATTATGCATTTAATGTTAGCCGTAATTATGTAGTATATATTTTGTATTTCACTGTTATATCTTTTTTGTCCTGAAACATATCTATTTTGCATTACTTTATGTTTTTTATGTTAGCATTATGCTATATTTGGTATATGTAGATAGTTGGTTCTTGGTTAGGTGGAAGAACAGCCTTTGGCTGAACCTCGCCTTTGTATTAATTCACTAATACAATAAAGAATATATTATTATTATTATTATTATTATTATTATTATTATTAAATGTGTGTATCGATGAGAAGAATTTTTAGATTCTGAATATATTTTATTAGGTGGCATTTTAAATAATAAGAATATAAAAAATAACATTTCTAATATCTTCTAGTCAACAAACTATGGCATTACTGAAAATTTGCACAATATGTAAGGCTGGATGCTGGAAACATTGGTTACATTGGTTATAAAGCAAAAACACGAGTAAGCAAGAATGATTAAGTTAAAATTATTTGTACAAATTTAAATTAGTTTTTAAGGAATTTGTTTGTGAATATTATTTTTATTTAGTTTCATTATCTTTTTATGTTTGTTTCTAGTATATTTCAGGAAATCTATAAAGCAATTGGAAATATTGCATATAATAAAGGGTAATAAATATTACATTAAAAACCATAGTAACTAACTTCTAGAAAAGTAGCCATTCACTTCAAAATATAGAACACGCATTCATATAATCTGCTTACGAGTATTTTTAATTTTAAAATCCAGGCCTTCAATTTATCTATTTTTTGTATTTTCCTAATTTATTATAAATATTTAAAGAACATTCTGCCTTTTTTGTAAAATAGTGGAAACTTATATTATTATATTGTTATAATCAATAACAAATATGTCAAATTAAATGATCAAATAAATTTTGTAAGCACCACACGCAACTAAAACAATGTCGTCTATCACAGCTCCAGTAGTTTTAAAATTCGCCACCAGATAGAGTATCGCTTAGCAAGAGTCGCCTATAGACCACGTTAGTGAGGTTAAGATGTACATTTAGCGCGAAACCCTAATTCATATCTGAGTGTATGCATTTCTTATGGGAGAACATTTTCAATTCACGATATTAATGCATTTTGGCGATTCTTAACTATAACATAGTATTTTTTTATATCCTAAAATATTACTCTTTGCTTTCCGTACAGAAAAAGTACAAATAAAATAATAAATTATGAAAAATTTGATTTTAAAGAAAGTTGTATCCCAAATAGTAACATATGTCGTTACTTGGTGCAGCAGCTTAAAAACGCCGCGTTAAAATGACAGGTTCAACTGAATACTAAGACAGCTACGACATACGTTTTCAGAAATTTGCACCTACTGTTTAAATTGAAGTTTATTAAATAATACTGTGTTTTTTTGGGTGTGTATATTACATTAGAAGATAGATAAAATATTAGAGATTAGTATTTATAAGGTTTAATAGTTAAGATTTGCATTTTATAATACTTTCTAGAAGTTTAAAGATAGCACATTTTTATTCCCATAAGAATAACATGGGCGTATAAATCGGCAGAGGCGAGTTAGGGTTTCAGTTTGAATTTGGCGCCACAAAATGACCGTTACACTAATGCAGTCTATAGCTTCTAAATACCGTGCGATGCATATGTGACCACTTGGGCATACGCATATATAATTTTGTGGCGTTTCGAGCATACGGAGATAGGCATTTACGGATATTTAAGGATAAAGAGATTTTAAAATGTGCACGCTCAATGCGTTCCCACTTTTTATTGAAAAATGTATTTTAAAAAACGTTGCTTTATTATTTATTAAAGAGTAAGTATTTTACATTTTTAATATAAATTTGTAGTATTTCGTTTATGATTTATGGGCCCATTAAAAGTTAGTACGTAGCGTTCCGTATAATCTTACAGTATATAAATACCGTACGATCTAATTCTTCTGCCATCTAAATGCCGTCCCGTATAATTTACCCCCACTACCAGTGACGTGACGCAGAAATCAGGGAATGCCATAACGTATAATGTGGATTAAATTCCGTTCAATATAAGCTTACAGCATATAAATACTATGCGATATAATTCTTATACCATCTACATGCCGTTCCGTATAACTTACCCCCACTACCAGTGACGTCACACAAAAATCATCGAATGCCATAACGTATAATTTGGGTTGAAATGGGACGGGATGAAACGAATTCGTGGCTTCTATTGCAGATACCGACCTTATCACTATGCTACTAGTTTCATCGTAGTTACACTACTACACTACGGATAACTAGATTATATTTTTTTGTTTAAAATAGAATAATGCCCCGTATTATAAATAATATTGTATTTTATGCAGTATTTAATTGTATTGCAAATTTCTTTAAATAAACAGATTCTAATCAAAATAATTTTAATAATGACAAATACGTTGCTGTCAAAATTTCAGTTGTCAATTGAAGGAGTACCTATATATTATTTACTTGGGAACTGAATTTAACTGACGTTTGTAATACTGGGCATAAGAAAACTGTTTTTTATGTAAATAAATTAGATATTAAAAAAAAAAAAACACTGTATAATAATACATAATACAAGCGGAATATGAAAGCACTCACACTAGCTAAACTGTTTTTGTGACAACGGGATTTTTATGAATTACGAATACATTCATGGAGGTAAAAAAATCAATTTATAATCTAATCATTCTGGTACTTGTATAATATTTATTTTGAGGTAATATGAAGACGGAGTGTATTTTAAAAGGTTTACAAGAATACAAAATTTTAGATATGTAACAGAAGAAAAGTATGTATTTATTTATGATCATATTACTTTATGTGGTAAAATGACAACTGATATAAAGGAAGAATTTGTAAACATGGGTATTTATACATTTTTTCAAAATAATGGCCTGTCTTAGGAGCTGTCAAATATAAGAAAAATAAAGTATATCTTAACAATTCTTTTGCATTTTATTACATATGAAAATTATTTGTGTTGTTTTATAGGTAAATCTATTTAAAACATAACACATCTATACAAATGTCATTGGGAAGTGATCAAGTATCTAAATAAAATAATAGCATTTTTTGCAGTGTTATGCTAGTTTGCTTTAAATTATTACTTCGTGTATTTTTGTTGTTTTGATTTTATAGAATAACTTTTAAAATGGTCGCTTGGCGAATAGAGAAAAACAAAGGTTTCTATAATAATAGTACATTGTAACAAGGGCAGAAAATCATTCATATCCATACGACTATAATTCTTACGGAACGAGACGTAATCGAGAGTTACAATTTTATATGTGCATGAATACGAGCTCTTTTTGACGAGTTGCACACTATATTTTTTAGGAGACCACATAAAAAACTAATGGATTTGACACATATTTTTACAATTTTTACACAAACAATCGGTCTGCTATCAGACATTCAATGCAGTCAATAGTCGTAACGTGGTAACCATAACAACAAGAAAGTGACGAGAAAATATCGGCTCATGGCTTGTTAATCACTGATCTGTATATATGCTTCTGGATAGGGCATAGCGTCCATTTTCCTGAGGTCTAAATCTAATCCAATTGGCCCGAAATATGAATAAAGTCGTTAGTACCTTATCTATAATGAAAAATGAAAAATCGTTTTAAATTTGATTTGTTTAAATTATTTTATTTTGAATTATTTTAGATACTTATGTAGTTGATAGAACGATGAATCTATCTTGCTTTCATGATAACAAATTCCACCGCAGAATGATCGTTCTCAAATATACTAAAACTAGGTTAAAAACGACTATGACCAAATAATTTTTAAATCATATAATATTTCTGAGCTTCAACAATCAACAATGATATTTAACAAGCATTTTAATAATAATCATTTACTAAATATGGATTTTCAGTTTTTACTGACAAATGATATTTTGTGAATTTTATTCATAATAGATTTTTAATTGTGATTTTGAATATTTCATTACATTTTCCTTTACATCGAATATTAATATTTATATCCATAATTCTTTCAATTGAATAAATAGGTACCTTAAACTATTCACAGTTAAATAACTAAGACAGATTAAAATTAAAAAGATTTCTTATATTTCGCTTTAGATACTAACGACTTTATTCATTTTTCGCCGCCACAGGCTTCGTTTTTAATATGCTATACCCTCTCCAAGTACTATATAGAGATCAGTGTTGTTAATTGGCTTTGAATGAAATGAAAATAAATTTGCTTAAATATGATTGGTTGTGGTCAAGACGAAGAAACATTAATTTCCCTCGCATAATCATAAGTTGTGAGCAGTTGTTCCTTTTGACAGGTGGTATATTAAATGAAAATGAATAATTTTCCGCTTAATTGGCCGCTTAAAATGTATTTTCCGAAATATCTTGAACGGAGGAAGGACTGCTAATAATAATGAAACAAGATATACTTTTGATTTCTTCTTGTAGAGGGATAATTTTTTTATAAAGAAATATAAAAAATATATATTACAGATTTGTTAACATTAGAAATTATGAAGCAGAAAATAATTAGTAGATATATTTATTTGAAAGTAAAAATTGTAAGCATGCAAAAAAAAAACATGTACTTAGTAGTAAAAGCTCGTAATTTCGAACTGTTGATTTTCTTATTCAGGTGCGAGTGAAATGAGAGGCAGACAATCAATTAATAATCTGGATTTTATTTATATATATTGTATACATTTTTTGGTGGTAACTGAACAACTAAATAAATCATAATAATTGTACAAATAGATCTAGTCGCAGTGACAAACTTGACAGCTGTCATGATCATTATGAAATCCTACAAGTATATATAATATGTACTACCGATTTCTTTAGAGATAATTTAGAGATTATCGATCTCTAAATTATTTTATTTTTCATACTTATGTATATTCAATACTTATACAACAAGAGATCCGAAAATAATCGAATATACAGTTGAGGACGAGATGTGTTGCCTTGGAAACACAACGACATCGCAGGTAGAGTTGTGTTTTAAAGGTAACACATCGAGTCTGCAAATTGTATATTCAGATTATTTTCGAAGCTCGAGTTGTATATATTAAGACTATACAACGAATAAATCAACTATATTAAACAATTTTTTACGAAATGTCAAAAACTGTAATTGTTTATATTCACGGATGATACGATTAAATATGATTCAACTGTTTCCGGAACACCATTAATGGTGTTCCGCGAAAACACGACTTAGCAACATAAATAACCGATGTTATACATCGTAACTAAGAAAAATTCAACTATCTGATTGGTCCATTTTCCGATGAGTTGCATAGTCTTAATATATACAACTCGAGCTTCGAAAATAATCTGAATATACAATTTGCGGACTCGATGTGTTACCTTTAAAACACAACTCTACCTGCGATGTCGTTGTGTTTCCAAGTAGTGATGGGTAAATTCCCGGGAACGAATATTTCGGAAAATTTCCCAGGATATTTCCCGGGAAGTTTTTGGGGAATTTTGTCAGGAATTTCCGGGGACTTCATAGGGAAAAATTATCGATAAATTTCCTCATAAAAATCAAAAGCATTAATTATAAAGTTATTAGAATATTAACACTGTTAGAAATTATTCGGGACTGATTAGAACACGTCGGTAAAGCTGTGCCTGCCTTAAATTTATTATCGGGAATTTTCCTTCTTATTCCCGGGAACTTCCCATATTCCCGGGAATTTCCCTACTTGTTTCCGGAAATTTTCCCATATATTCCCGAAAATCTACAAAATGGAATTCCCGATTTTTTCCCGGGAAACGTGTTTAGGGAAATTCCCGGGAATTTTCCCAGGAAATAAAAATATTCCTGACGGGAAACTCCCAATGACCCATCACTATTTCCAAGGCAACACATCTTGTCCTCAACTGTATATTCGATTATTTTCGGATCTCTTGTTGTATAAGTATTGAATATACATAAGTATGAAAAATAAAATAATTTAGAGATCGATAATCTCTAAATTATCTCTAAAGAAATCGGCAGTACATTTTCGTATGTGGAAGAGGAGTGTCCACTTTAATAACACGAACTGAATTTAAAGAGACACAAAGTTGTTAAAAATACAGTAAGATAAAAAATGCATTTAGTAAAACGTAACCTATAACCCGTTAGGAAAAAAAATTGTATATTAGCTCAGAACTTCAAATTCTTTTTACTTAATGTAGACTAGCTTTCAAGAAATATATTAAAATTTTACAATATTAATTATCAAATAAACATTTTTTTAAATTGAACTCACTAAGCTGTGTTTTTGTCCACGGGCGCCTACGACTGTAGACCGCGACTGAGTAGCTGCAACCAATTCGCGATGATATCTGTAAGGCTGTTTAAATATGTTTGTTTTCCTAACGGCGACTCAGTCGCTACTACTAAAATTCATTCGCCATTCGCCCGACGCCCAGTCGGTTGACTGCTCTAGACGCAGACAAACGACTCTTTCGCTGCGAATTTAGGGTAAGCAAATGAAATACATGCATTTTGTTGGCAAATTATTTATTGAAACATGGATGTTTTTTTCGAAATACAGAAGATGAACAACTTGTTGATTTTTTTTCTGATGGAATTATTGGTTCTTTCATCCGATTGTAGGGATTTATAGCTACAATAGTATTTTAAATGATTCCGTATTAAAACTGACTGAAATCCCTCCAACTTTTTTCTTTTAAACATCGGTAAAACTTTTTTTCTTTTTCACCTCTTCTTGAAGTACGCGGAGTTCATTACCAATAATGACCAAATTGTTTGTCGTCCAATAATAGCTTTCATATTATTATTTATTTCGTTATGTCGCCAAACCGAGGAAAATTATTTATTCGCACGGATGTAACCTGCTAGTGCTCTCTAAATGTTGCAACGAATCGTTCGCGGCTACTTCGTTGTAGTCGAAACGCGGCTTTAAGCTTTCTATGGTTCCCGAGTATCAATATTACTCAAAATGACAATATCTGCTGAAATATTATTTTATAATACAGGGTTTTACAAAAAACTTATCTTTATAAAGTAATGTCTATTAAATAATCCTGTGATTTTTTATTTCTTTATACTTATATTAAATATTTTATTATCAGTAAACAGTTGAAATGTTGTGTTTTTATACTTAATGTATGGTCTTAATAACTGAAAGTGAAGTATAATTATATAAATTATGTTTTTCTGATTCAGTGATTTAAAAAAAATATATTAAATTTATTTTTAATATCAAAGTTTATTACAAAAACAATTACTAGTCTTTTAATGACTGATGAACACATTCTGAATCAATATTATAAATCAGCCATACTTATATTAAACAACTGTCGATTTCATATTAATGCAAAATAACAGAGTTATTAGATATTTTTCCATTTCTTAATAATAACGACAACTACGGCAGTTGAAAAAAAAAAATAAAAATATTTGTAGTTTTATATTTACTATACCTAAGTTTATTATTTCACTAAATAATATTTATGTAATAATTTATTGAATTACATTTTTTTCAAACAATTTCTAATCTACTTATTATAAATTATTAAATTTATTATGTATAAAATACTACATAGTCCATATATATGGTGACAGTTGAAACGAGGTGATATAGGCGACTCTTGCTAAGCGATACTATCTGGTGGCGAATTTTAAAACTACAGGAGCTGTGATAGACGGCATTGTTTTAGTTGCGTGTGGTGCTTACAGAATTTATTTGACCATTTAATTTGACATATTTGTTATTGATTATAACAATATAATAATATAAGTTTCCACCATTTTACAAAAAAGACAGAATGTTCTTTAAATATTTATAATAAATTAGGAAAATACAAAAAATAGATAAATTGAAGGCCGGATTTTTAAATTAAAAATACCCGTAAGCAGATTATATGAATTCGTGTTCTATATTTGGAAGAGAATGGCTACTTTTCTAGAAGTTAGTTAATATCGTATTTAATGTAATATTTATTACCCTTTATTATATGCAATATTTCCAATTGCTTTATAGATTTCCTGAAATATACTAGAAACAAACATAAAAAGATAATGAAACTAAATAAAAATAATATTCGCAAGCAAATTTCTTAAAAACTAATTTAAATTTGTATAAATAATTTTAACTTAATCATTCTTGCTTACTCGTGTTTTTGCTTTATAACCAATGTAACCAATATTTCCAGCCTTACATATTGTGCAAATTTTCAGTAATGACTAGAAGATATTAGAAATGTTTTTTTTTATATTCTTATTATTTAAAATGACACCTACTAAAATATATTGAGAATCTAAAAATTCTTCTCATCGGTACACACATAAAATATTCTTTTAATCAGCTTTAATGAACCATTCGTCGTATAGTAAAGACATAAAATTTAATTCAAAAACAATATCAATTAATATTAATAACGACTAGCAAAAATTCTTATATTTTCTTTAGAAAGAATTACACACTTCGTTCTAACGTTCTCAAACGATGCAGAGAAATCAAGTAATTTATATACTGCTACTAAAACAAATATATGTATTAAACAATGAAAATTATACTATTAAACAAAAATAAATAACTTAAACTTTATTGTATAGAAGTTAATATAAATATTAACACATTTATAATTCAAAAAAATAAAGAAAATCGCCTACTAATTAACACTGATTCTTATGTCAAAACAAAAATTATTACAGCTTCGTTAGTTTCACAAATTCACACTTTGGCGCTGCGAGCTTAATCAGAGTCGCCTATAGCCTGCAAAAAATCGATTTCATTTCGTTTTCTTCCGAGATGGAAGATATAGTTTGTTTCTTTTATTTTGGCATAGATTCTCATATGTCCAGTTGTAAAGATTAAAGGTAGGTAAATAAGTTCATAACTACTGGTTTAAATTGGAAATATCGTATCGAAACGATATCTCAAATGGTCTGTTAAAATTTCGATATGGACTTTTTTTTGTAAACCTGTAGAAACGTACAGTAACGTATTTAACTGTAAGCTATGCAAATGGGCATTAATTCTGAATCAAGGGCCACAACGATAGCGTTACCTTAAATAAAATACAATAAATTTTAGACACATTTCCTACAATCACACAAAACTTACCTGTTCAATTTCTGTTATTAATATTGTTTCAGTACTTTAACTATATCTACTGACTTTTCAGAAATATCGGTATCATCTTTGATGTAGATTTTAGAGGTTCCAAATAAATTAATAGCAACAAATGAAACAAGTCTTGACTAAATAACACTGCGAGGAATGTTATTATTTTATTTAGATACTTGACCACTTCCCAATGACATTTGTATAATTAGATTTGTTACGTTTTAAATAGATTTACCTATATAACAACACAAATAATTTTCATATGTAATAAAATGCAAAAGTATTGTTAAGATATACTTTATTTTTCTTATATTTGACAGCTCCTAAGACAGGCCATTATTTTGCAAAAATGAAGAAATACCCATGTTTAAAATTCTTCCTTTATATCAGTTGTCATTTTACCATATAAGGTAATATGACCATAAATAAATATATACTTTTCTTCTGTTACATATCTAAAATTTTGTATTCTTGTTAACCATTTAAAATACACTCCGTCTTCGTATTACCTCAAAATAAATATTATACAAGTACCAGAATGATTAGATTATAAATTGATTTTTTGCACATCCGGGCGTAAAAGTCGGACAAATAACATTGTCTTAAGGGCGAAATGACACTCTTTTTCGCCCGAGGGCGAAAAAGTAGTCATTTTCGTCCTAGAACTTTTCGTGCCCAGTTTCACCCATTTTTATAATAAATTTTTGACGTGTCACCGCTTTTTTGCTACTTTGTTTACTTACTACTTGCTTGTTTTCATTGTTATCTATGACAACGTATATACGTCAAATAGACTACTTTGAACATCGTTTTACTTTGATCGCGGTGATGAAGTAATACTACTTCTGATGTGCAAAAAATATTGTATGTATTACGAGCGAAATATATTTTGGCCCGCGGTGCAAAATCTATATCTTCTCGCCCTTAATACATAAATAGCTATTTTTACCTCCATGAATGTATTCATAATTCATAAAAATCCCGTTGTCACAAAAACAGTTTAGCTACTGTGAGTGCTTTCATATTCCGCTTGTATTATGTATTATTATACATTGTTTTTTTTTTAATATCTAATTTATTTACATAAAAAACAGTTTTCTTATGCCCAGTATTACAAACGTCAGTTAAATTCAGTTCCCTAGTAAATAATACATACTCCTTCAATTGACAACTGAAATTTTGACAGCAACGTAGTTATGTCATTATTAAAATTATTTTGATTAGAATTTGTTTATTTAAAGAAATTTACAATACAATTAAATACTATATAAAATACAATATTATTTATAATACGGGGCATTATTCTATTTTAAACAAAAAAAAATATAATGTAGCCATCTGTAGTGTAGTAGTGTAACTACGATGAAACTAGTAGCATAGTGATAAGGTAGGTATCTGCAATAGGATCCACGAATTCGTTTCATCCCGTCCCATATCAACCCAAATTATACGTTATGGCATTCGATGATTTCTGTGTGACGTCACGGGTAGTGGGGGTAAATTATACGGAACGGCATTTAGATGGCATAAGAATTATATCGCATAGTATTTAAATGCTGTAAACTTATATTGAACGGAATTTAATCCACATTATACGTTATGGCATTCCCTGATTTCTGCGTCTCGTCACTGGTAGTGGGGGTAAATTATACGGGACGGCATTTAGATGGCAGAAGAATTAGATCGCACGGTATTTAGAAGCTATAAGTTTATACGGAACGGAATGTTTCGTTAAAAGTGTTTAATTTCGGTGTTAATGATAAATTCTTTAATAAATTTATGCGAAAATAGAAATTACATTCGTATTTATTTCTATTTTTAATAATAATTAATAGTAACATGTTAGCTAGAGTTACTGTATTTTGTTGTAGTCAAATTATTTTAATCTTAAGTTTTGTCGGTAGATGTCACGACGTATGTTTGCACCACTAAAACCCACAGCTGTTCATATCATTTCCCCTGTCATATTTACCCGTCATTATTAACCTCAAATTTAACACTTACATACCATGGATACGGAAAAATATTAAAGCAGACCTTTTTATTTTAGTGTATTTAAAATTTAAAAAAAAGTTTGTTTTGTGGTGCTTAAATACGGCCCTAATACATAGGAAGCATAGACTAAGTTACTGACAAGACAGGAATCATACCTACTAAAGCGTGATCCCAAGTTTGCACTATCACGCCATCTCTGAATTTCGATGGTAACTAAATGACTGCCTGGGGTAAGGAGGGGTTCTACTTTATTAAATATTTTATTTAGAATATGATTTAAAATTAAAATTGTATAATTCTATAAATAATTACAAATTTGTTATGCTACTATTTACATTACAAAATATAATAATATAATATAATATAAATGGATAAAAGGTGGAAGGATGAAGGATGAAGGATGGAATAGGAGAAGTTATGTTAGTACGTCATTTCAAAAAAATTGTAATCCAAAATGAATAATCATGGCATCGCAGATCTAAGAAATGTGTCAACAATTTAATTAGGTCTGGAATCCTTGTTATTCATTTTTAAGTTTTCCATTTTTATAAAATGACGTACCACTTCTCAATTACAACAAGTTGATGGTGTGCGTCTGAAACAGAGCGCCGTGCTGCGAACAAAAATCAGAAGGAATCGAATAAGGGGATTGGGTCAAACGGGAAAAGAAATCGGGAAGGTGAATAAGGAGTGGTATCTGTCTGAAAATTTTGTCCTTTGCCTCATTCACGGACTTCACAAACGGTTTTGAAGGGTACTTACGGCGACGGGCGTCCTTAGAATACTCCTTCAGTCTAATTACATCATGTATGCCAGTGCATGTATCAGTTAAAAGAAACTATGTACAAGTAGTAAGTATAGGGACCTTTGGCGTTGTGGAATGCAGACAGGAATGTGCGCTATATATAACGTCAATGAAAGGAGTGGGGGAGTGTCTAGTAGCCCCATAAAAAACTAGTATTTGTAGATATAAATAAAAGTTTTTGGGGTTTGGAGAGTTTATTCTGTTTGAAGAGAAGTTGTCGAAAACTCCAAACTCTATTCAGGTAGGATTATTAAAAAATATATCTACGTGTATGTTCATTATAATAATGTGTTTTAATATTTATTTATAGAAATGGATTTTTCGAAGTTAAATCAGAAAGGACAATTGACCGATATAAAACCCCGAAAAAAAGTTACCGATTTGGAAAAGGGGAAAAAATACAAGCTGGTCGACATTAAGGCAGTGAACACAGGCTTTGGAAGAAAAATAGTTGCAGAGTGTCAAGAATTTATCACATATCTCCCTGCTAGATTCGATGATTTAACTGATGAAGACATTTCTAATTTAAGAAAATCTGTAGCAAGATGGTCTATTAAATATACTGGAATAAAAGACTACGGTGTAGGAAAACAAGCTAGGTTAATAGAATTTGTTGAAATATAATATATAATAATGAAATTGTATATTTTTTACTTTTCTAAATAAAAGAAATAATAAATTATATAAGTTGTGTAATGATTTTTTATACACATTTCATCTTATAAAATGAAAACATTGAATAAAAATATTTTAGTATTACTTTTAATTTCTAGTTGAAAACATGTGTACAAAATTTAAACACCCTTTCTCGGCTATAATTGCTTGTCCTTCGGGCAGTGGAAAGTCGTACTTTGTAAACAATTTTATATCTAATCTAAATAATACAAGTGATACTGAGTTTATTAAAATTTACTGGCACTATGGAACATGGCAAAATTTATGTAATACTATAAGAGGTGTTGAATTTGTGGAAGGATTACCAGACATCGAAAATATTAATGGACGTGATCCTCAACTAATGATCATCGATGATTTAATGAGACAGGCAGATAACGAATTGTACATATATTTAAGAAATGGTCTCATCATAAAAATTTGTCTGTATTTTTTCTTACACAAAATTTATTTCATCAAGGAAAAGGCCAAAGAGATATATCTCTAAATGCAAATTACATAATTAATTTCAAAAATCCTCGAGACAAAGCACAAATCTTACATTTAACACGACAAATATGCCCAGAAAATGTTAAATTCGTGCAGGATGCATACAATGATGCAACATCTGAGCCTCATGGGCTCATAATTTTTGATCTTAAGCAAAGCACTCTTGATTGGCTGCGATATCGTACATCACGTGATGATCTGACATACATTTACTTACCCAAAAAATCGCATAAATACGGGAGTAAATATTTCCCCGAGATTATTTCCTAAAAATGAGTAAAACGGTTATTAACAATGCGGAGCTCTTGCGCGCCCTGCACAAATTAAGACCGCAGGATAGATTAGCGTTGTTAAAAAACGCTGATTGTAATTCAGTTAAATGTATTTGTGAATGTGTTTATAATATTTTGCATGGTACAGTTCCTCTCAGTCGAAAGCAGCAAGCTTCACTAGGACGACAGAAAAACGTTTTAAGGAAGCAAATAAAACATGGTGATAACTGGAAAACTAAAAACCGCGTATTAGTTCAATCAGATGGCGCCTTTTTACCTTTTTTATTAGCACCGTTTTTAACTGGTGTATTAAGTAGTTTATTTAAAAATTAAAAATGGAGCATGCAAAGAAAATGGTTTTAATATCTCCGGAAAATTTGAGTCGCTTACGTAGCAATATCAAAGAAGAAGAAGAATCTATAACTAATCAGCGGGATAAAGATATGAAAAATATTTTAAGTTCTAAAATATCGGAATATGAAAAATGGATCAAGTATCAAGAAATTTTACAAAGATATTTATATTTTCAAAAACAAAGTAGAGAACCTATAAAAGTAGCTATCGAACACAAGATTTCTTCAGAAACACAAGTACCTGTAAAGAAGCAAGATGACGATGATGATGATGATGGAAATATAATAAATATTATTCGTAAATCTCTTTAAGAAAAGGCTCGTTTAATATTGCAAAAATTGAAACTAGATAGAACAGTTACATGGGATAAGAAGGGCATTGTCTCAGTTTACGAGAAACAAATTCCAAACTCAAACATATCAGGTTTAGTTGCCGATACTGTTAGAAATAGAAAACGTAGCAACCCTCCTGGTTGGGAAACATTTTTATATGCATTAAAGGAAATAAATTTTCCAACAGAATTAATAAATAACCCTCAAAGAAAGAAATATTTTCTATCAAAATCTGTTTCGGACACTCCTAGAACTAAAAGTAAAAAAAGACAATCATTTTTGGACGACGAAACCGACAACGAATCAGTGAAAGTCAAGTCAAGAAATTTTGACCAAAGAACAACTCTGGCATGAATGTCATCGAGAAAACATAATAATTTTGTTATATTAGTATATGATATGTACATATCGCTGAATTCAGAAAAAAAACTCTATCGAATAACCTAACAATAAACATACTTTCCCATTTAAAATAAGAAAGTTGAGTCCCGTATTTAGAGAACCACTGGTTGAAAAAAAAAATATTTTTTGCTCATTTTATTAGTCTTGTAAAATGGTGGTTCTCTGCTAATTTAACAAACCTCGTACCTCTTATAGTTCTCGAGATAGCAATGGTGGCACTTTTAAATGGAACACCCTGTATATATATGTATATATATATATATATATATATACATATATATATACATATATATATATATATATACAGGGTGGCCCAGCGAAAATTATCAGCGCATTTTTTGGCCACTTAACATTAATTTTGCAAAAAACGCTCGAACACGTCAATTTTTGTATAAAGGGGGACACCTGAATGGATTAGTACCAATGGCATAACTTCAACCCTAAAATGGGGGTGGACTGCACCTCAAAAATTTTAAATGGAAAAGGGTGTCAAACATGACATAGTTCGAAAGGCTTTACAATTCTCTTTTCAACAGTTTTTTTATTTTTCAAATCCGATCATTAGTTCCAGAGAAATATCGTTTAAAACAAATTTTATCAGGTGTTTAAAATTGCAATCAAGTAGGCTTAAACAAATGACAGAAACTAAATAAACATTTTTTTCGACAAGTTGTTTGTAATAAACAAGTAATTTGTAAGTAAGATTTCTTTTTGTGGGGTTATTTGAAGTCTAAAGTGTATGCCACGCCACCCGAATCTTTAAAAGATTTACGGCAACGTACCGTAGCTCTAAAATTTTGAGCAAAATCTTTATTATTGTATAGAAGTTGGAGGTACTCATTTTGAACACCTAATAAACTGATACTAGAGTTTCTGTCATTTGTTTAAGCATACTTGATTGCAATTTTAAACACCTGTTAATTTTTTTTTAAACGATATATCTCTGAAACTAATGATCGGATTTAAAAAATAAAAAAACTGTTGGATAGAGAATTGAAAGGCCTTTCGAACTGTGTCATGTTTGACACCCTTTTCCATTTAAAATTTTTGAGGTGCAGTCCACCCCCATTTTAGAGTTGAAGTTATGCCATTGGTACTAATCCATTCAGGTGTCCCCCTTTATACTAATATAAATTTGACGTGTTCGAGCGTTTTTTGCAAAATTGATGTTAAGTGGCCAAAAACTGCGCTGATAATTTTCGCTGGGCCACTCTGTATATATATATATATATATATATATATATATATATATATATATATATATATATATATATATTTCAAATATTTCGTTATCCATGTTAATATTTTTTTTTTACATTTATTTATTTGAATCACTATTTCATTTATCTACGACAGTGTTGTAATTTGTAATTATTACATTATTTTGAAAATCATTATGAGATTCATAAAGGCATTGATACCCTGTTGCACCAGCAAGGATTGAATTTTAAGCAATACCTAAGCAAAAAAATACTTATCGAAATTTTGACAGAAATGTTGAATAGTTCATTTGGCATTTTATTCCAATGTGCTATTGTCTATTTAAGGAAAATTTAAAATTGATGCAATCGACCACGACTGTCATTATGAATTATTTATTTTGTAAAATAAATAACAGTAGAAATTCGATCAAAATATATATTTTTAATGTACTCGTACTATGGAACAATATCTGACTCAGACTCACTCATTTTATCTTGAAGATTGAGGTAAAATTTATCTGTTTTAAACAATTTGACACAACTGCAAGAACATTTCAATATTTTTATTATGTCAAAAAATAAGTAAAAATTGTATTTCAGAATCAATTGAACTGTCGTAGATAAAATACTGAAGGATATACTCGTACATTTGATGTAGCCTCATACTGAAACTTGCATGATTAAAACACACGGGTCATCGGGACGTAATTTAATATCAAACGCCATATCAAATTTGTATTTTTAATATCTATTACAGTACCTAATAAGCATATATAATTACAACATGTAAATTATTTAAGCAAGGGGAACAATATTGAAATATTATTTTTGCTTTTGCATAATTTTAAAAATTAAAAAAATGAAGTCACAATGTGCCCCACGAACGATTGCGCCCCAGGCAGTCGCCTGGTTCGCCTAAAACGAAATATCAAAACAAGACAAGATGAAACCATGGGCGCCCATAAATAATTTTTCAGGGAGGGGCAAAATAAAAAAAAAACAGAAATATTATCTTAAAAAAGATATATATTCTTTTGCACATTTGAACTAACAAGGCTTAAATTTTAAGAAAAACTTAAAAAAATGTTAATCGAAATTTTGATAGTTTGGATAGTTTATGTGAGATTCCATTCCGAAGTAATATTGTCCATTTAAGAAAAATTTAATACTTTTAAGTAATATTGTAGTATACTGTCATTATACATATTTTTCATTAAAAAAACATATACATACCTATTATTAAAAAATAAAATTGTATTAAAAAAGAAAATAAACAAACGTAAAGTATAAATTATTATTTTTATTGATTTGTAAAGGCTATTTTTTAATTCCTTCCAGTTTCTCCCAAACATAAAAAAATCCAAGCCAAAACTTAAACAAACATTAATAAATTTCTTATAGAAGATAATGGTAGTGAAATAATTAAGTAATATGCCGTCTTTTTAAAATTTTCAAAAAGCCAGGGGAGGGCAAGTGCCCCCTCTTGCCCCCCCTTATGGGCGCCCGTAGATGAAACACTATCAAATATTCCGCACACTATTTCCGTAACAGTTCCAGTTATTTCTAATATAAAATTCAACGTCCCAACGAGACGAATTGCATTATAGTGAACCTCAACATTCGTTTGAAGAAAGGATACACGAACAGGAAAGACATCAAGCCATCTCTTTTGCGAACAAGTCACTAATTGCTGAGAGGAAGACTCTTGGAATTGGACAGGATTTAATATCTGGGGACAATTCAGACTTCAGGAGTATCTTATAGTACAAATAATCATGGGCAGATATGTTTAGTAATTTTCAGAATGTTTAGTAATTTTCAGACCGTAGGCGGAAGAATAAAACCAGACCCATATATACTCATACAGAAGAAACACTTAAGTAGTAGCCTAACCACAGAATAGATTTACACAGAAGCGACAGTAAAAAAGAGAAATGAAAATTAAAGAGAGATGGGGTATGTGAACAAATTTAAAGGGCTCATTGTGTAAAATCGGAAAGTTTCCTCATATATTAGTGAAAGATAGGGGAAAGGAACAAATCATTGAACTAAATAGGTTAACATGAAAGGTACCAAAACGGAGTGTCGCTTCTGTATGTAACTATATTGTGGCCAAACTTAAAATCTTAATTTTACAAGTTAAAAATAAAAAATTCTTGAATTATAAAACTTAAAATTATAAAAAGATATTATTTTCAAATGTGAAATTCAAATTTTTTAAAGAATAAACCTTCAGATTTTAATAAAATCAACTATGTGTCTTCAATTCTTGTTACAGAATTGTCAATTATAAAATTTATACACAATATTTTAGCAATTGTTCATTTATTATTATGTACTTGCTACAGTCCAATTTCCAGATCTTATAAATAATAAATAAATTGTATGTCTCCACTGTAAAATACATAAACTTCTGCCTTTTGTGTGTAAATAATCAATTACTTTGCTGCATTTCTTCTCTTGTAATAAAAAAAATCTCAAAATTATAGTTCCTTTTCTTTTGTAAAGTAAGTATTTTTCTGACAACTCCACTCATAATTTGTCATTTAATTAAATCACAGTATTTTGGTGAATTGAACCAATCAGATTTACATCTCTCTGACAATATATATACTATATCGAGGAATTGTCATGCCGAATGCCATACGTAACTATAATTTTACTTGTAATTTTTCCAAACTCACTCCTGCTTGTTGCATTAGAAAATCGTCACTCGTCCTACGGACTCGTTTGAATTTCATCGCAAGTAAGATTTAAGTTATTAACGGTATTGCATATAACAAACAATTCTTATATTCCTTTATTTTAATCAATTATTTTCCTTATTACAATCCAACATTTTTTTAATAACCAATTCTTGAGTATATTATGTACTTTTTCCTGAGGTCTAAATATAATCCAATTGGCGCGAATATATTAAAATAAAAGTTAATGTTCGCTAAAACCGGTTTATTTATTTTTTGGTTAACGGTTACCGGTATTTTCAGCCTTAAGAATATCGGTTAAAATTACGGTTTAAGTTTGCAAATTTTATTCAAAATATCGGTTGCGGTTTTTATTAATCGGTTAAATGCACTTGTTATAAAGAAAAATAAACAAAACTGCAAATAAATAATAAAAGTTAATAAGGTTGGAATTAAGTGGAAAAATCCTTTTTTCCCTCTTTGTCCTCTTTTTTCCTTGAAAAAGGGAATTTCCTTTCCATCTGGCGAAACTGTCTTCAAACATTAAATAGATAACATTTCACATTAACATTTCCTAGACAACATTTGGTAAGTGAATGTAACCATATAGAGTCACATTAACGTTTCTATAGAAACGTATGATAGAAAAATATTCTATCAATTACAGTAATATTTCTGAAATATTTATAGAATTTGTTATAATTTGCATTCACACCCCCCAGAACCACGGAGGGTTTTAGACCTCGGGCCGGGGTTCTCCCCCACACGCATTCACACCCCCCTGCACCACGGAGGGTTTTAGACCTCGGCCCCCCAGACCCTCCCTCCCATCTACCCCCTCTCCGCAAGCGGAGGCGAACGAATTTTACCAGATGCGGAATAGTAATTCTCGCACAATCCGTCTCTTTGCCTCCCTTGCTTGCTTTTCTTCGGGCCGCTCTCTCTTGGCCTCGAGGGCTTGAATATGAGCATGGACTGCCAACGCCCCTACGAACGCACTGCCAATGCACAGAACCTTACGTATCAACGCAATATAGTCAAACCGGAGAAGGAGAAGACTCACGTCATCAAATAATATTACTAAAGTAATGACGTCATGTACTACTATGAATATATGGGATACTGATTTTTTTTAGAATAAAAGTGCAGTGCATGTTGCATAACTTACTATAACCTATTTCTTCAAGTGACAGTTGACAAATTAATAACCACAACCTCTCGAAGTCTGTCGGCGTCATCACAGTTAATTTGTGACGGAAACTATAGTGAATAAGTGCATTTAGTAAATTGAAGGGCATTAGCTGTTCTCTAAAAGTACATAATACAATTAAATTTAAAAAAAAAATAGAAAAAAAAATTACCTCTCGTACGGTTTTCAATGGAATTAATGGACCAACGTTGTCCAGTTCCCGTTCAAAATAATGCACTACATTCATTGTCAGTTGTTTTAACTGCTTTGATAAAGCTTTTAGCATGATTTGTCAGTAACATAAAAAAACTGACACGATACTTTCTGACTGACACTGACAATCGAATGACAAGATCAATATTCGATCGGTATAAAATATAATATAAACAAGATCATTTTTATTATTGCCAATGTATGGTATGAAAATCGACTACAATTATTTCAAATAATTTTATATTCTCTAAGAGGAATACGGATTGACTATAGAAATAATTGTAAATTCATTAATATATACGTTTCTTAATACAAATATTTTTATTTTTCTTTTTTTAAAAATAAATAACACCCAATAATCTTAACAAGTTATATTTCATTTTATAAAGTTTTTTTTCAGGTTGATGACGTGAGTCTTCTCCTTCTCCGGTTTGACTATAGCAGCAAATAAAATAAATATATTTCAGTATTTCCAAGGAAACTTCACAATAATAACATTTCTATTGTTATTGTAAAAACCATTTTTATCTAGTATTGTTACTGTTGCTAAGTTATTAACAATGCAATATCTCTGTTACCTGTCTGTACCTTAATATTACAAAATTAAAATAGTTTATTATTAACTAGATTGGTATAAATTAATAATGTATATCTATATGTATACATATATTGAAACGATAATAACTATAAAAATGTAAAATTTATTATTTACTTTAATATGTCAATGCACCAATTAAATTTTATTCCTTCATCAGGCCCAGATACTTAGCCAGAAGAGGGGCTCGAGGGGCTAGAACAACCCCTTCCTCCGAAATTCTCATGACGATCAAAACAAGATTTTTATATACAAGAGTCATGAAAGACAAGGTATACTTAAACTTCTTGTCTTGTTATACGAGAAAAGACGAGAAATAACAAAACAAGACAAGAAATTTGTCTTGTGAAACACTGTTAAATATTCCGCACACTATTTCCGTAACAGTTCTAGTTATTTCTAATATAAAATTCAACGTCTCAATTATTCATCTATGACAGTGTTCTAATTTGTAATTATCACATTATTTTGAATGTCTTTAAGAGATTCATAATGGCATTTATGCCCTTTTGTACCAATAAGATTTGAATATTAAGGAATACCTAAGCAAAAAAATACTTATCAAAATTTTCAGAGCAAAGTTCAATAGTTTATTTGGAATTTAATTCCGATGTGATATTGTCCATTTAAGAAAAACTTAAAATTGGTGCAACCAGCCCTGAGTGTCATTTGTATTTTCAATGTACTCGTACTATAGAACAATATCTACCTCAGACTCACTCATTTTATTTTGAAAACTGAGGTAAAATGTACCCGTTTTAAACAATTTGACACAACTGCAAGAACATTTCATTGTTTTCATTATGTCAAAAATTAAGTAAAAATGTATTGCACAATCAATGGAAACTGGCGTAGATGTTGAAGGACATACTCGCACATTTGATATAGTCTCATACCGAAACTTACGTTATTAAAACACACGGACCATTGCCATGTGATTATTACAGAACATAATATGTGTTTATAATACAATATGAATATTGAAATATTGTTCCTTTTGCTTCATTTTCAGAATTAAAAAAATCAAGTCGCCTGGTTCGCCTGTAGCTTAGGCCGGCCCTGAGAATAGGCATCCTGGTATCTATTAAAACACGCAATAAGGCAGTTTTTAAAAATGACAGAAATATGTCTGTAGATTGGCTTTTATTTTTCGTAAATAGTTGTCAGAGGTTTGATATATTTGGTATCAAGTACAAGCATGCGAAAAGGGTTAGCGTGCAGAAATATAAAAAATTTGGCATTCTAGTCAGCTTTTGTTTTTCGCAGAAAAAAGTCAGTTGCCAAAATTTACAGAAAGCACATATACTCAAAAGCATTATCTGATTTTATTGATTTTTGCACCATATTGTAGGGGTTGGTTCAAATTAATTTCCTACAGTGGTTAAGTACTTTTAACATATCTGGTTTTTATGTTAAAAAATTAAAACTGTGTTTAATTGGTACATTGAAATAGTGGATCCTAGTGGCTATATCTAAATTTAAGAAGCAGTAAGCTGTCATCTGTTACACTCGACATTCAGTTTATAAAATTCAAACGAGTGTATCTTTTTGTAGAATGTAGAAATCAAAGATTAGAAAACCATGCCATAAACAATAATTTTGAGCCAAGGTTTTACGAATATTATAGGTTTATAATACAAAATATTTAATTGCAACAAATGTTGATGTATCAAATTACATTAGTCAATGTTGCCAAATGTGTCATAAAATAACTAAATAAAAACAAATTATTCCTAAACGAACTTCACTGAAGACTGAAGACACTGATAGTTATACTAAGATTGCCAATAATTATTTATAAATTAACAAATTAACTATACTTTTCTTCGAAATAGTGTTGCCAATTTTGTTATGACGTAACTAAATAACAATCAAATATTCGTAAGTAAAATAAATTGAATATAGAGACAGAAATATTTAGATTGTCAATTATAATTTATAAATTTCAAACGTTCCAATCACTATTGCCAAAAAAATTCCAATATTAATTAAGAACAAATCGATCAGCTTTTGTTTCTTACAAAAATTTGTTAAAAGTAGTCGCGTTTGGTATCACATAAAAAGGTTTGATAAAGGCGTACATAATTGTTTACAATTTATCCATGCCGATTAGCTATTGTTTTTTGCTGAATGCTGTCGAAAATATACTGTGTTTAATAACAAATGAAAGTACTCGGCAAGGGTTGACTTGCTGAATTGCAGATATGATAAAAATTAGCCATGGCATAGTCTTTTGTTTTTTGCTAAAGTTGTCAGAAGTATATAGTATTTGGTATCAAGTGCTGCATTGCAGCAATGTCAATTTTCTAATGCACTCGGCTTTTGTTTTTTGCAAAAAGTTGACAGAAGTATGTCGTGAATTTTTATAAGAGAGTCCTTCTTTCGTTCAGGAATTTTCCGAAAATATTTCAATAAAAACCTTGTTCCTCTATAGTCGAACAACGCAGTCAGCCACGAAACAACGAACTCTCTAAAAATTATTTTCTAAAATCAAAACAACAAAAAAAAATAAAGTTATGAAGTACACATTAGCACATTAATCGAGTATTTCCGAGAATTTACTCAAAAACTAGGAACCTTAGCATCAAATGAGTTCTGGATACATACATAAAATAATTTAACGCTAATTAAAATTGTACTAAAAGAAGGAAAACACTTAATAACTCTCAACATGCACTGATATATAAATTTATTAAGCACATCTGACATTAGGTGGACTAACAGTCGATTTCTTAAGTGATAAACGATTTTCGACCGTATAGCACAATACAGTAGGAGTCGCTCATGTCAATACTCTCTCGTATACATGTACTCTAGTAGGTACTATTTGTAAGTAAATAACAAAATACAAATATTTTAAACACGATTCTATATTTTTACCCTTAGGTATAATCCCTTATCTAAGATTAGGGTCTAGCAGGTAGGTAACCTTAGAATAGGGCACTATAACTCCCTAATTAAATTCTTAGTCGCGAAAGTAAACAAGATACAATTGGGCACATATTCGGATCCGTATTATTTATAACGAATTTTTTGACAACTAAAAGCCCGTTTAAAAGAGCTCTTTAAGTTGAAACGCGCTTAAGAATGGACGTTACAAAACCAGTAATTGAGGCCATAACTATTAATACCTACATAATATAGACAATATGCCAAATAAAAGACTGGGAAGTGAAAACACTGACATTGGTTCTTAATCCTAAAATATTTAAAAAGTTTTAAGTTTAAATGAAATAATTTGTTTGTAAATTCCAGTATGGAAAGCTCTGAATCAGAAAACAGATTTGAATTCCGGTCAGTAGTACAGATGTTTGTGTGTCTCCATAAAAATGCGTCAATGTTGCAACGTTATAAGATTGTAGACGACTAATTTACTAAATTACTAGTATTAATATTGTATATATTTTATAACGAAATAATTTGAATCAAATTAAATTTAGGTTTTCTTTATTTTTTCGATATTCTTTTCGTCGTTTTATTCCGTTCTCCTGCACTCGTTTTTTATCCAGCAATAAGTTTTGACTTCATTTGTCCATTGTTTTATTGTTATTCCTAGCCCATTCTATCGGTTTTGCTTCGTACGTGTTTCTTGCTGTTTTTTCTTTGTGCTTTTATTGCATATGCCCAAACCATTTTAACTGACTCTTTTGAATATTGTAGTTAATAGCTTTATGTTAAATTTCTTCCAGTATGTATCATTTCCAATACTGCGTAATTTATTTTTGCCGTCTATTTTACAGGAAAAACGCTTGACGTTGATATGTATAGCGGAACCAGGGATGTTTTATTATTATATTAATAAATCTCTTATTGCAGACGTACTGTTGTATCAACTATGATCTTATCTGATGTAGAATTTAATTTTGAACAATGTCTTGTGTTTTATGTGCCGAGATTCGTTGCGCGCACTGTATATTGAATAACAAAGGACTTATTGTGCAATATTCGTAATAACAAAATAAGAATGATAACCCATATTTTGATATTAAACACATTGAGAATATTTTATCTAAGTACAATTAAATTGTAGTACGGTTGATTGCTCAGTGATGTTGAATATGTCTAGGATTGGTTGTTTACGAGTGGTTGCATTTCATGTCATTAGTCCAGGATATATAAGGGGTAGTTTATGTGGACGTAATCATTCGCTTTTAATCTGTTGTCTTGTGCACATTGGAGCTAGAATACGACTGTCATGATAAACGCTTGGCTTAAATTGTTATTCACCTTTAGTCATGTCCAGTCCAGAGACATCGTCGGGGAACTACCAACAGAGATTGTCGCCAACATCTTCAGGTAAGTGTTTTTATATTCCATATTCGTGGTATATTGTATGTTGACATGTATGTCGCGTGTTGTAGGCACCTGGCCGGAGACTCGGTGGTGTCGGCGAACCGCGTGAACCGGCGCTGGATGAGGGTGTGTCGGGGAGACCCCGAGCTGCGAGGCAGGATCCGCAGGCAGTTGCAGCAGGAGCGGCAGGAGTGTGCGCACCCCGCGGCCGGAGTGCAGGTGCTGCGCAGCCGGCCTGCGCGGCCTTTGGGCCCCAGAAACGGGACAGTCCGCGTGGAGAGTCGCCCGCTCAAGTACCACCCGCCAACTACAACCCGTCCTGCCATAATGAAGAAGTTCAACAACAAGGTGCATCCCATCGAGAAGGATTTCGGCAAAAAGAAGGCATGTTATGTAAACCAGAATAATGTAAACACAGTAACAAAAATGAGGCTACGAATATAGTATTACAACATTTAAAAAATTTGTTTTTGAAACAATGTTACTTTGTACAAATAAAAATATTACAACTTGTATATTTTTAGTATTTTTCTTAACTATCTAAAGCATCATATTGCATTAAATGTGAATATTTTTTTTATATAATAACGAAAAAAGAGAGTTATATTTATAATTAGTTTTATATTGTCAGAATGATAAATTACCAATAATGTACCTAATTTAACATTATCAGATCTACATTTTTTTAATGTCTTGTGGAGCAATTTCGCTATGATATAGTCGCCGCCAACCCATATAGGAGTGACGTCACTCAATCGTCATTTGAATGTTCGATGGAGATATATGAAGATTTTGTTTAATTTAATATTTAACTTCAGAGATGGCACTACTAATATTATACAGGGTGTGCAACTAAATGCGAAAGATAAGACTTTAACATGAGATTTCAAACAATTGCAGATACTCTCCTGATAAATTTCGAACAAAATTACTAGAGTATAAAGTTGTTCAAAATTAAATTCTACGTCAGATAAGATCATAATTGTTGCAACATCACGTATCCAGTACGAGATATATGGAATATAATATATAACATTTTTGTTCAAAATCAGTAGAATTTAATTTTGAAAAAACTTAGTACTCTTGCAGTTTTGCTCTAAATCTATCAGAAGAGATAGTATCCGCATTTTTTTGAAATCCTATGTCAAAGTCCTATGTTCTGCATTTCGTTGCACACACTGTATATAATTGTGATTGAAAAACTCAAAAATATTTAAAATTTAATAAAAGTTCTCGATATTTTTTGTAAAATAAATTACAATTTGTATACTTTAGGTGCAAACATTGTCATTAATAATTACACATAACCTTAAATATTTATATACCTTGTGTCTGTCGTAAAGGTGTACATAGGAGATTAACATGGGAAATTAATTTTTGCGATTCCCTGCTCGCCTAATTATTTTAAGTTGTGTGGGCAAATATTTGACATTTATAGACAACTACATTGTCCAATAAAATGGCAGATCCGAAGAAGATTCGTTCAGTTACAAAAACGGTGTTTACTAGAACAGCTAACGAGCTGGAAAAATTGTTAGCTGCTGATCAGTAAATTTGGAGGAAGCACATGTAAAGTGGAAGATCTTGACGGAAAAATTTGGTGCTCTGAAGGTTGCGGACAGCGAAGTCTTAGACAGCATGATAGAGAAAGAAGACAACGAAGAAATTATAGTCACAGAAATAAGTAAAGCAGATCAGTATTCTTCTCTTTATTTAAGACTAGAACAACGATATAATAAATTTGTCCAGGTTGAATACTGCAAAAACTCTGTAACACGCACTGAACTGAGCTTAAAATTGAGTGCACAAGAGGCTTCTAGAAAATTCAAGCTGCCTGTTATCGAATTTAAAAAGTTTGGGAGCGACATTCGATATTGGTTACCTTTTTGGGGCCAGTTTCAGAAGGTTGATAACGATCCTAATATTCCTTTGGAGGACATGTTCCAATATTTGCTACAAACAACTACAACTGGTTCACGAGCTATAGCAGTAGTGAAAAGTTTTCCTCCGACAAGAGAGAAATATAAAAAAGCTTTGGAAAGTATTCAAGCTAGATTTGGCAGAGATGATCTCTTAGTAGAGGTATATGTCAGAGAATTATAGAAACTGATCCTACAAAACACTTTATCCTCTTACAAAAGTGAACTCTCAACCTTCTATGATAAGATTGAGACACAGTTGAGGGCGCTCGAATCGTTAGGTGTCACATCAGATATATGTGCGGCAATGTTGTATCCTCTTGTGGAATCCTACCTTCCTAAAGCGTTACTAAGAGTGAGGCAACGTTCTTCACCTACTAGAGAGAATAAAGATAAAAGTACTGACAGACTCGAGGGAATCATGAATTTTCTAAAAAGAGAAGTAGAAAATGAAGAAAGGATTACGTTAGCGATTAAAGGTTTTGGAATCTTGCCTGGGGACAAGAAACAAAAAAAATCCAAAACGAAACCAAAAGAATCGTATGTTCCTACTGCTACGAGTCTGAAGAGGCAGTTCGAAATTATTTTCAGCAAACAATAGAAGTACAACTTCTATGGAAGGAAGGTCACCCACCAATTCCCAGAAACGAAAAGATAGCAGAATCTAGACTGCAAAGTTCTATTGCAAGACTTAAAAGAGAGAGTTATTACGCAGAATATAATAAAATTTTCGACGAATGGCTCGAGGAGGAGATAATAGAAGAAGTGCCGAAAGAAGAAATCTCTGATGTAGCACTTTATCTACCTCATCGAACGGTTATAAAAACCAGTAGTCTCACGACTAAAGTAAGACCAGTTTTCGATGCCTCGGCACATGAATAAGGCACTCCTGCACTAAATGACTGTCTTGAAACCGGAGAGAATTTAATTCAATTAATTCCAATTTTTTTTATAAAATTTCGTTTGTTTAGATGCGGAGTAGTGGCAGACATTCGTAGGGCATTCTTGCAAATTGAAATTGCTAAAAAAGATAGAGATTACCTGCGATTTTGACCCCGTAGGATATTTAAGTCCAACTCTACTGTATCCCAAATTGTTATTGCAGAAAACGTGGGCTCTTAAAATAAACTGGGACGAAGAAGTTCCTGATGACATCGAGAAAGAATTCCAGAAATGGTACTCTGAATTGTCAACATTGAAAAAGATAAAAATTCCTAGGTGGGGTCATGGACATTTCGGTGAACAAAACAATGGAAGTCTACATACTTTTGTAGATGCGAGTCAAGATGCGTATGCCGCTGTCACTTTTTTACGAATCTTTTCAAAGAAAGAAGTTAATGTTAATCTACTCCAGGCGAAAGCACAAATTTCGCCATTGAAGAAAATGACTATCCCTATGATGGAAGTCCTGGCTGCAACTATAGGAGCTCGATTACATAATTATGACAAAAGTGCTTCAGATATAGAAGACATAAAATCCTATTTATGGAGTGACTCCAGTACCGTGTTGTCATGGATTTACTTTGACGAACAATGGGCCACTTTTGTATGGAATCGGGTGCAGGAAATTAGACAATTAACCTCCTAAGAACATTGGCGACATATACCTGGAGCTTTAAACCCGGCGGATTTGCCTTCGCGTGGTTGCTCACCAAAGCAATTGTTAGAATCCAAATGGTGGGAGGGACCAGTATGGCTCCGGTTAGAACCTAAAGAATGGCCTGTCTCTAATATAGAGGCGAATCAAGAAGAGGTATATGCTGAACGGAAGAAACGGGTCGTATTCTCTTTAGACGTTCCTAAGGAAGACAATATCCGAATTTATGAATACTTCTTCAACTACGATAAAACTGTGAGAATGTTGGCGTGGATGTGTCGTTTTGCATACAATACTACAAAGCCTAATGAAATGATCAAGGGGGAGTTGACCAGTTCGGAATACTTGGAAGCTGAGAAGATATTAATTCGCATTGTTCAACAAGAGTCATTCAACTTAGGAACAGAAAAACAATTACGAAATTTAGAAATTTTCAAAGATGAAGAAGGGCTCCTACGCCTGAAGACTCCAGTTTCGAATCGAGAAGATACCGAGAATTTTCGTTTTCCGATACTACCGTCAAACCACGAGGTCGTAAAACGACTTATTAGAAAGTATCATCTACAATTTTGTTATGTAGATGTACAAGGTTTGCTCTCTAAACTCCGAGAGAAGTATTGAATTTTGGGTGGACGAAAACCCATTCGAAGAATTGTAAGAAGATGTGTGACTTGTCGAAAGCAAACGGCAGGACAAGTACAAGTGAATTCATCGCCTTTATCGGTGAATCGTGTACGCAACGCTAAATTATTCGAAATCACTGGGATAGAATTCGCTGGACCAATGTATTTATGCACCAAGCAAAAGGCATGGGTATGTCTATATACTGTGTATCGTGCTGTACACTTAGAATTGGTGACATTTTTGTCTACCAACAGTTTCCTCCAATGTTTTTGCCGATTCATCGCTCGACGAGGTCGACCGAAGACTGTGGCCAATGGAACAAACTTTGTGGGGTCGAAAAGATTATTCGATCAGCTGGATTAGTCTACCATTAAACAGTATAGTTCTGTACGACAAATTAATTGGCGATTCAATCTACTTACAGCTACCTGGTGGGGCGGATGGTGGGAGAGACTAATAGGACTTTTGAAACAACTTTTACGGCGGGTATTGGGACGCGCATTTTTAGGGTACGAAGAACTACTCACTTTACTTTGTGACTGTGAATCTGTTGTAAATGACAGACCGTTAACATATTTATCGACCGATCCAAAGGACTTAGTGCCAATCACCCCGGCGATGTTTATTTTTGAACTGAGTGATAATAGTACACCAGATTTCGATTTAATCGATGATAAAACCTTCGGTAATCGCGTGGGACATTTAAAGAAAGTGCGAGATGACTTACGAAAACGTTTTCGAAACGAATATTTGGGACTATTAAAACAAGCTTCGGGCAAGAAAGACAGTGTCCCTATTAATTTGAATGAAATTGTTCTTATAGGTAACGATTTAAATAAAAGAGTAAGTTGGCCCCTGGGTCAAATCATCGAGTTACTGCCCAGCCGAGATGGTAAGGTGAGGGTAGCGAGAGTGCAGACAGCAAAAGAAATTTTGCTGCGTCCAGTTCAAAGACTCTACCCGTTGGAGTGCAGAAGTTCCTCGACAGACACAGCTGACGATCCACCGACTTTGGATGTTCCAGCTTGTAGTGTTTCCGAGGCTATAGACAACTTTCTACCTTCGGCAGAGGAAACTACTACAGAGCCTCTCAACGAAGAGAGTTGTGGGAATGAAAATGTAGTGAGTGATGTACGCATGACCCGCAGTAGTAGAACGTATTATAAATAATGTTCATTAGAGTCAACCCAAGTCCACGGCTAAAACATAATACTGAGTCACTTAAACGTTCCTCAGGTGGGAGAATGTTAACGCAGTTGATATGAGTTGAGACTAATTTTTAAAAATAATTTAATGTATAAGACAGCTAAAAAAAAGAGAGTCGAAGTGGAATTTTTTTTGGAAATGTATTAATGTCAAAAAATAAATATTATTATAAAGTCAATGTATTGTATCAATTGTTATAAAATCATATATTAGAATACCTTTCGACGTATAGTTGATTGTGTATTAACACATACAAAAAATACAACTGAAATTTAAAGATATCTAAAAAGTAAATAAACGAGCAAATAGACGTTCCACGAAATACAAAAATTATTTTATAAAACTAAGTTCAAACAATAAATTAATCTAAAATGAAATCTGAATTAATTATTCTTTTTACAGTGCCATTAATTTTAGCAAATATAACGGCATTAATGGATTACAAATTTCTAAAACCATATTTATTACAGGTAGTTTCGTAAAGATCAAGTCTAATTTTAGTTAAATCTTTCTTCATTATTACTTTGGTTCTTTTTAACAGTTTACAGGATTTTAAAATTCTTTCACGAATTTTGTAGCTGATAAATTTTATAATTATGGGACGGGGATTTGAATGTCCGGTAGATATAATGTTTTTTCTTTTACCTGTGCGATGGCACCTGTCAATATCACTGGTATTTACACATATTTTTTAAGTTTTACTGCACAATGCACATACACGGTCGTCAGTGTTTTCATTTAGTTCTTCTGGTACGCCAAAGACACGAACACAATTTCTTCGTGAATACTGTTCTAGGTTGTCTAGGTATTTTGTTGCACTGAGATCAGTAATGATGTTCTCGTATTATTGTTTCTGCTCTTTCAGTTTTTTTATCAATTTTTTCGCAGACTTTATCGATGAGTTTACCAATAAATTTTTATAAACAAATATCAGGGACGGAGCGACAAAAAAGACGTCTACTCGCACCAAAACATAAAGATATATGTCGTTTCTGGTATCAAATGAAAGCACTTAACAAGTGCTGATTTACCGATATGCCAAAAATTTGTCAATAAGCTTCTGTTATTTTCAAAAAATTTTGAGAAATATGTCGTGTTTCATATTACTAGAAAGCACTCAGCTAGAGCTAATAAGAAATATTGTCATGTCGTTCGGATTTTATTTTTTGAAGAAAGTTGTCTGAAATAATTCGTATCAAATGAAATCATTCGATTAGGACTGGCCTGCAGAAATGATAAAAATTTTCAATGTTTGCAAAAATTGTAATATTATATAGTAACTAATAAACACCAAATATTCCTAATTGAACTTTACTGAAAACAGTGGCAGTTGTATTAGGATTATCAATGATAATTAATAAAATTAAAAATGAACTACGTTTTCATTCAAACACACCGTTGGCCAAATATGTTGTGAAATTAAACATAAATTAAATTGAATACAGTGGCAGTAATATTAGGATTGTTGATAATAATTTTAAAATTCAAAATCAACTACATCATTCCAATTGCCAAAAGAGTATGTAAAATTATTTTTATATACCGGGAGTTTATTTTATCAGTAAACATAGGGTAGTTTTATTACCATAGCTACAAAATGACAGCATTGAAGCGTTTATTTTATGAGTAAACATAAACATTTATCATTCCGAGAATATAAAGTTAATTATAAATATAACCCTCTTTGTTCGTTATCATATAAAATTTAAACTTACATTTAATGCAATATGATGCTTTAGATAGGTAAGAAAAATACTAAAAATATACAAATTGTAATAATTTTATTTGTACAAATGAACTTTGTTTTAAAAACATATATTTTTGAAATGTTGTAATACTATATTCGTAGCCTCATTTTTGTTACTGTGTTTACATTATTCTGGTTTACATAACATGCCTTCTTTTTGCCGAAATCCTTCTCGATGGGATGCACCTTGTTGTTGAACTTCTTCATTATGGCAGGACGGGTTGTAGTTGGTGGGTGGTACTTGAGCGGGCGACTCTCCACGCGGACTGTCCCGTTCCTGGGGCCCAAAGGCCGCGCAGGCCGGCTGCGCAGCACCTGCACTCCGGCCGCGGGGTGCGCACACTCCTGCCGCTCCTGCTGCAACTGCCTGCGGATCCTGCCTCGCAGCTCGGGGTCTCCCCGACACACCCTCATCCAGCGCCGGTTCACGCGGCTCGCCGACACCACCGAGTCTCCGTCCAGGTGCCTGCAACACGCGACATACATGTCAACATACAATATACCACGAATATGGAATATAAAAAGACTTACCTGAAGATGTTGGCGACAATCTCTGTTGGTAGTTCCCCGACGATGTCTCTGGACTGGACATGACTAAAGGTGAATAACAATTTAAGCCAAGCGTTTATCATGACAGTCGTATTCTAGCTCCAATGTGCACAAGACAACAGATGGAAAGCGAATGATTACGTCCACATAAACTACCCCTTATATATCCTGGACTAATGACATGAAATGCAACCACTCGTAAACAACCAATCCTAGACATATTCAACATCACTGAGCAATCAACCGTACTACAATTTAATTGTACTTAGATAAAATATTCTCAATGTGTTTAATATCAAAATATGGGTTATCATTCTTATTTTGTTATTACGAATATTGCACAATAAGTCCTTTGTTATTCAATATACAGTGCGCGCAACGAATCTCGGCACATAAAACACAAGACATTGTTCAAAATTAAATTCTACATCAGATAAGATCATAGTTGATACAACAGTACGTCTGCAATAAGAGATTTATTATTAATATACGACGAAAAGAATATCGAAAAAATAAAGAAAATCTAAATTTAATTTAATTCAAATTATTCCATTATAAAATATATACAATATTAATACTAGTAATTTAGTAAATTGTAGTCGCCTACAAACTTATAACGTTGCAACATTGACGCATTTTTATGGAGACACAAAACATCTGGACTACTGGCCGGAATTTAAATCTGTTTTTTGATTCAGAGCTTTCCATTCTGGAATTTACAAACAAATTATTTCATCTAAACTTAAAACTTTTTACATATTTTGGGATTAAAAACCAATGTCAGTGTTCCGACTTTGCAGTCTTTTATTTAGCATATTGCCTATATTATGTAGGTATTAATAGTTATGGCCTCAATTACTGGTTTTGTAGTGTCCATTCTTAAGCGCGTTTAAATTTGAAGAGCTCTTTTAAACGGGCATTCAGTTGTCAAAAAATTCGTTATAAATAATACGGATCCGAATATATGCCCAATTATGGCCGTATTTATTTGGGAAATTTGAATACAACCCTAAACTGATCCTAAACTTACCCGTGTTGGTACCAAATAAACAATCAAATTTTATAGTTGGTGAAAATATTGAATGGTAAATTTAAATGATTTATTAAAATTATTTACTAAAGTTTTCCATTTTAACCTATAAAAGATACAACTTCTGACAGATATTAAAAAAGAAGCAATGTGTAAACAAAGATAGAAAACAGGTTCAACTCACCAACCCAGCAAAATAGCTGGGTGAGTTGGGTCAGTTCGGGATCAGTTCTGGGTTACTTTAAATGTGCCAAGTAAACGAAATTAACCTACCAGGTTACTTAAAATATCCCAAATAATACGGCCTGTATCTTGTTTACTTTCGCGACTAAGAATTTAATTAGAGAGTTATAGTGCCATATTCCAAGGTTACCTACCTGCTAGACCCTAATCTTAGATAAGGGATTATACCTAAGGGTAAAAATATAGAATCGTATTTAAAATATTTATATTTTAATATTTACTTACAAATAGTACCTACTAGAGTACATGTATAGAAGAGAGTATTGACATGAGCGACTCCTACTGTATTGCTGTGCTTAATAAATTTATATTTGAGTGCATGTAACGAATTATTAAGTATTTCGTTATAAAATATATACAATATTAATACTAGTAATTTAGTAAATTAGTCGTCTACAATCTTATAACGTTGCAACATTGACGCATTTTTATGGAGACACACAAACATCTGTACTACTGACCGGAATTCAAATCTGTTTTCTGATTCAGAGCTTTCCATACTGGAATTTACAAACAAATTATTTCATTTAAACTTAAAACTTTTTAAATATTTTAGGATTAAGAACCAATGTCAGTGTTTTCACTTCCCAGTCTTTTATTTGGCATATTGTCTATATTATGTAGGTATTAATAGTTATGGCCTCAATTACTGGTTTTGTAACGTCCATTCTTAAGCGCGTTTCAACTTAAAGAGCTCTTTTAAACGGGCTTTTAGTTGTCAAAAAATTCGTTATAAATAATACGGATCCGAATATGTGCCCAATTGTATCTTGTTTACTTTCGCGACTAAGAATTTAATTAGGGAGTTATAGTGCCCTATTCTAAGGTTACCTACCTGCTAGACCCTAATCTTAGATAAGGGATTATACCTAAGGGTAAAAATATAGAATCGTATTTAAAATATTTATATTTTAATATTTACTTACAAATAGTACCTACTAGAGTACATGTATAGAAGAGAGTATTGACATGAGCGACTCCTACTGTATTGCTGTGCTTAATAAATTTATATTTGAGTGCATGTAACGAATTATTAAGTATTTTCTTTCTTTTAGTATAATTTTAATTAGCGTTAAACTATATTTTGTGTGTGTATCCATCATTTGATGTTAAGGTTCCTAGTTTTTGATTAAATTCTCAGATATACTCGATTAATGTGCTAATGTGTAATTCATAACTTTGTTTTTTGGATTTTAGAAAATAACTTTTAAAGATAAATATTTCCCGAAAATTCCTGAACGAAAGAAGGACTGGCTAATAAAAAATCACGACATACTTCTGCCAACTTTTCGCAAAAAACAAAAGCCGAGTGCATTAGAAAATTGACATTGTTACAATGCAGCATTTATCGAGTGCTTTCAATTGATACCAAATACCATATACTGTAACAAGCGCGATTTTTCCAAATTGCATTGTCAGTTGTATTTAGTAATAGTTTCTTAAACCGCGCTTGCATGCAATGTATTACCTCCGAATTGCAGTTTAGTATTTGCGTCACAAACTAGATTATACAAAAACTGCAAATATCGATGAACGTCAATGATTTCAAAAGATGACTCAATCAACTTAATGCCAGAGTCAGTTAGTCAATCGGGAATTGACAGGTATGTTATTTCGGTCAGTTTAGCTTATTTGTTTGGTTTGTTTATTGGTTCCTTCATAATTCATAGTGTAATTATTATTTGTTAAATATATTATTTTTAACTTTGTCAACATAATTTACGTCGTAAAGTTTTATTTATTTGTGCATCCTGTCCATCCTCTCTACTGTAAGAATCTCCAGGGAAAGGTGTATCGCCGTGGATTATCAGGTAAGTATATCTTTTCCTTATTCAATAATCAGCACGTGAACAGATCTGTGCTCCACGGTCACAGTCACTGTTACAATACTTCTGACAATTTTTAACAAAAAACCAAATACTATGCCATGGATAATTTGTATCATATCTGCAAGTCAGCAATTCAACCCTTGCCGAGTGCTTTCATTTGTTATTAAACACATCATACTTGCGACAACGTTCAGCAAGAAACAATAGCCAATCGGCATTGATAAATTGTGAACAATAGTAGGGAAAGATAGTATGTTCTGGCTCCCCCGCTCCCCCGCTCATTCTTACAAGAAAGTGTTTAAAGAAAAGGGTGGGTGTTAGCTCAAGTAAGAAGAGGGAGAAGAGAGAGAGAGAGAGAGAGAGAGAGAGAGAGAGAGAGAGAGAGAGAGAGAGAGAGACAGTGAAGTTTTAGAATAAAGCGATTCTTAATTAATAAAATTGCGTTGGACAAGTTGAAATTTGTAAAATTACATAAATACCTGGGTAATAAGTCATAACCCGCATCTAGTTGAAACATAAGCGTGATCAAAATGTTTTGTTGAAAGGGGTACAATTGTATAATTTCTTTTAAGTAAATGTACGAAATTATAAAAATTAAAATAATTTAAAAACATTTTTCTTTGGTATAAATTATTAAATGGAAAGCTGTTAAGAAGAAGAGCGAATATTTATGTATATATTCGAAACCAAACTAAAACCCTATTTAGCCTACGCCGCTGAGTACATTAATCAACAATTTGCAGGCTCGTGTAAAATCGACGAAATGTGAAGAATTTTAGGAGCGTGATTCAGGTTGGGCATTTAAAGAAATTTCGCATTTAGAAGTTAATATCAATCAGTATAAACCAATAAGGGGCTCTTCGTACATTGAACTTCCAAAACAAATAAAAGACAAACATGCGTGTATTAACGTTCAAAATAATGACGAATATTGTTTTCTCTGGGCGATTGTTTCGGCTTTACATCCAGTAGAAATAAAATCTTATCGTACTGCATCATATCCACACTTTTCTAAAATTTTGAAATATGACGGATTAGACTTCCCAATGAAAGTAAATACAATACCAAAGTTTGAAACATTGAATAATATGTCTATAAATTTATATGGTTTGGAATATAAACATGAATCTCAAAAGTATGTTATAGTTGGTCCAGTTTATCATACAAAAAAGGTTCAACAAACGCATATTAACTTATTATATCTTGATGAAGGTAATAAAAATCATTACCGTAAAACGGGGTGGATCGGGACAATTTTTTGATATTTTTGTTTCTAGTTTCTTTATTTTTGGAAATATTAACACCAAATTTTGGCTCAGGGGAGTAGGTAGTTTGCTTTAACTAATTATGTTTTTTTCGTATTTTATGAAGCTATAGTTCATTTGTAATTTTTTTTTTAACGGCGTTGACCCGATTGACTTCATAGTGGGGTGAATAGGGAAAGTGGATTATTTCATGTAGAAATACCGAATAACCTCATATAAGAGGTTAATCGGGACAAAAAAATAAATTTTAAAAAAAGAAAAAAAAGATTCATTAAAAACAAAATAAATAAAGTGTGAATACTCTTTATTTTAACAAAAATAATATTCTATCAATAAATAAACGTAAAAAACTCCCTTAACGTATTTTTTTTGCTTTGTATTGACGCAGAGCACTTTCAAAATCTTTTTTTGAGTAATTTTGGTAAACTCGGCCACCAACCTTTCTATTATACACCCTCATATTTAGTCCCAATTCGCCCCGAAATGTGCCTGAAAACATTTAAAAAATCATAGAAAAATAATGGACAACTTTTTGAACAACTTATCACACATAACGTCAATAAAATACATCAGATTAAAAGATAGGCTAAGATAATTAACCAAACTTTATAGGTAACATATTCAAATAAGAGAAGTTTTGCAGGCAATAAATTTCACTCACTTTTCTTGATTAAACATATAATTTTTTTTTATTAGTAAATACTTACATTTGTTCTTGAGCGTACACGTTATGACTCGCTGTAAGGTGTCTGGAGCACACTACAATTTTTCAATGGTATGTAAGTTCGGACGTTCAGATGTAGAGCGCGATAGTTTAAAATATGAACATTTTGTCCCGATTGACACCTGCGTCCCTATTGACCACGTTTTACGGTACGTATGGATTAAAGATTTATCTAGATTAGTACGAAGTCAAATATCAACTCATTGCAATAAAAAATATATTTGTAACGGATGCTTAATATTTTTTTCAACGGAAGAAGCTTTAAAACAACATACTCTAAACGATTGTAATAAAGTCTATACCATTATGCCCACAAGTGAATTAGTGTTAAATAAAAATGGTAACATGACTCCGGGAAATATATTAAAATTTCAAAATTATGAGCGAAAAATGCGTATTCCATTTGTAGTCTACGCAGACTTCCAAAACCTTTTAATACATGTTCATCTAACCCTGATACTAGTTATACGAACAAAACTCACATTCAAGTTCCATATAGTTTCGCTTATAACATAAAATGTTCATATGACGAATCTTTAAGTAAATTTTATACTTATACAGGAGAAGATTGTTCAAAAGTGTTTGTGGAGCAGCTTTGCGCTGATGTTATTAGAATTTATAAAGACTATTTAAGAAAAGTACAAAAAATGTCAAAATTAACTGATAATGAGCAGCTCATATTTGATTCAGCTACTTTATGTCATATTTGTGAAAAACCTTTAAATGAAATAGACAAAGTTGCAGACCATGATCATTTGACCTCAAAATTTATAGGTGTTGCTCATTCAGTGTGTAATTTAAATTATAAAATTCCAAAAATGATTCCAGTTTTCTTCCATAATTTATCAAACTATGATTCACATCTTTTTATAAAAGAGTTTGGTTGCGATGAAGAAAAAATTGATATTATACCTGAAAATAAGGAAAAGTATATAGCTTTCACAAAAATATACGTGTAGGTGAATATTAAAATACGAAAGGTATTCAAAATAAAATTTATATGAAATTAAGATTTGTGGATTCATTTAGATTTATGACTAGCTCTTTAAAAAAACTTGCCGAGAATTTAAAAGATGAACAGTGTAAAGAAGTAAGAAAATTTTTCCCCATTGAGGATCAATTTAAGTTACTACGAAGAAAAGGTGTATTCCCATATAAATATATGGTTTCATTCGAAAGGTTAAAAGAAACTTCACTTCCGCATATGGAACACTTTAATGATAGTTTTAATAATAATTATGTAACGAAAGAAAAATATAAACACGCTGAAAATGTGTGGAATACGTTTGACTGTAGAAATTTAAAAGAATACTCAGATTTATACTTAACAACAGACGTTTTACTTCTTCCAGATATATTGTATAACCGCTTATCAACTTGATCCTGCTTATTATTTTACGATAGCAGGCCTTAGCTGGGATGCCATGTTGCTTATTACGGGAATCGAATTAGAACCACTTACTGATATAAATATGTATCACTTTATGCAGAAGGGTATCAGAGGTGGTATTTGCCAAGCTGCACGTAGATATGCGAAAGCCAACAATAAATATATTTCAGACTATAATAAAAATTTACCAAGTACTTACATAACATACTGGGATGCAAATAATTTATACGGTTGGGCTCTTTCACAATTAATGCTATACAAAGGGTTAAAATGGTTAAGTAAAAATGAAATTTCAAATTTATATCTTTCCAAACTTGATGATAATTCACCTACCGGTTACTTTCTGGAAGTTGATATTGAATACCCAAAATTGTTACACAACTTACACAATGACTTACCTTTCTTTGCTGAAAGTATACTGCCACCAAAATCTAAGTTTAATTTTAAAAAACTTATTCCAAACTTATATAATAAGACAAAATATGTTGTCCATTACCGCAACTTAAAGCAAGCATTAAAGCATAGTTTAAAAATTAAACAAATTCATAGAGTTATACATTTTGAACAATCGGCCTGGTTGAAAAAATATATAGATTTAAATACCAAACGTCAGGCTGCTAAAAATGATTTTGAAAAGAGCTTTTACAAGTTATTGAATAACGCTGTTTTCGGTAAAACAATGGAAAATGTTGACAAAAGGGTTGATGTAAAGTTAGTAAATCATTGGGATGATATTGGTCGTAGATTAGGAGTTCAAAGTCTGCTTGCTAAACCAAATATGAAGAGTGTTTCAGTATTTTCAGAAAATTTAGTTGCCATACAATTTGAAAAATTAAAAGTTGTATACAATAAACCTATTTACATAGGATTTTCTGTTTTAGAACATTCAAAATTATTAATGTATGAGTTCTTCTATGATTTTCTGAAACCAAAATACGGTGATCGTGTTTCATTATGCTACTGTGACACTGATAGTTTTGTATTATTCATTCATACAGATGACGTTTACCAAGATATAAAAGAAAACATAGAAAAATTTGATACAAGTAACTTAAGTCCTAACAACCAATTTGAAATACCTTTGCAAAATAAAGCAGCTCTAGGTCTTATGAAAGATGAATTAGTAGAAAAATTAATTTTTGAATTTATAGCTCTTCACCCGAAAATGTATGCCTACTGTACAGCAGAAGATCATGAAGATTGGAAGAAGAAAGCCAAGGGGGTGAAGAAATATGTTGTTAACCATAATTTAACTGGTGACCATTATAAACAATGTTTGTTTCATAATGACATTATTTATCAAAAACAATACACATTCAGAAATTACAAACATATGATATACACTGTGGAACAATATAAGAGAGCACTCACCTGCAATGATGATAAACGATTTATATGTTCTGATGGTATTAGTACATTAGCTTGGGGTCATTATTCAATAGATGACTCAGGTTATAAATATTAGGAAAACTATGTACTGTTAGCTAGTATATAATAAACTATCAATATGTTCACATGTTCTGATTGCTTCACAGTATTTACATACAAAAATGGTTTTAGCAGATATCGAGCTTGTATCCATGGAAATCAAAAACTTTCGTTATGAAAGATGTTCGAAAATAGTCGCAAGAAGAGATTATTTCAAGCGTCATATGTTAACACTTAAGAAGAAGAAGAACGATTACGATCCTAATGAAGCAGTTGATTGTTTAAGAATACTTTTTGAGACATGTGATTCTGAAAAAATCCATAATTAATAAGATTACACATATATAATATTATAGAATAGGTATTAAAATGTGGAAATAATGTACTAAATATGTAAAATTAAAATAAAGTATATACCAACAAACACTACTGAACTTTAATGAAATAAACCTATCTAATACTATCTTCATAAACAGACACAATTTAAAATCAATCCATTTATTTGTTAGACAAGTTCTGGTAACCTATTTAAACAGGTGAACAGCATTGTATTTTAAATTTATAAATGATCCGGTTGTTATTTAGATAAACTAAGTGTATTTGCTTTATTGATTATAAATCTGCTATTAGATTATATGATTCTTTGTTTTTTTTTAAGGCTGTTAGTTTACAGTATTGATTGAGCCCACATTTAAACATATGTCTTAATTTATGCACCCTTCATTTTTTTTATATATATAATTTAGAGTAACGGTGTGTGCGTTCTCTAAATCTAGTGGATGAACACTTGAGTTGGGTAAAAAACACCTGGGGATGCATCTATGTCAGATACACAGTTTTACCTGTTTCTTTAAATAACAGCTGTAATAATTACCTGTTTATAACCTTGAACCTGTTTTACAAAATGTTGTGTGTTGTAAATTGTTCAAACGGTTTAACATGCTTTATTGATTGTAAATATGCTATTAGATTATATAAATCCTTATCCTGGAAAAGACTGTTTATACATATAGTATATTATATTGAAGTCGGTCGTGTTTTATGCTGCTCTTCGTTTATCTACATTTATCAGTGAATACAGTTATAATTATAAACATATTTTTACAGTGAAGTGTGTGTTTTTGTGGTGCAATTATTAATATATTATTACTTCTCACAAGAGTTGATTATTTGGATCAGTTTTTGGGTGTGAACTGAATTTACTTCAGAACATAATTATTTCTTGTCATCTTCGGAATTAGGCAATCTTGTACAAGTTACTTAAATCTTCTTCAAGGTAATATTTTTACTAATCTTTAAGATGGTTTTGATATGCAACCACTGCAACACCAAAGCAAATAGAGGAGATGCTACAGTGATATGTGCTGGCTCCTGTCAATTAGCCTACCATGTCATCTGCTTAGTACTCACGGCTGCTGACAAACAAACACTGTCAACGAGTAAGTCTCTGTGCTGCATTTGTCCCAAATGCAAAAAATCACCAGGACCACTCACACCGGTTGACAACACCCCTCACGTTGATCTGGCTTCCAATGCTTCATCCCTTTCGGAAATTATGGATTCACTACGTGATCTTAAAAAATCTATTGATTTTTGCTGCAGCAAAATTGATGATTTTGAATCTAAAATAAAAGATTGGACCAAAACAATAAATTTAATAGAACCCCTGAAGGCAGAGTGCGAATTATTACGTGCTAAAGTAGATGATTATGATCAAAGATCAAGATCCAATAATCTTGAAATCATCGGCATCCCTGAGAAACCCACAGAAAACCTCATCAATATTATTTGCAACCTGGGTACTGTAATTCATTGTCCCATCACTGAGCAAGATTTGGATGCTCTCCACAGGGTTTCACCATTCCATCATTCTCCAAATGTTCCTAAACATACTATTGTACGGTTTGTATCAAGACTAAAACGTGACAAATTCTTAGCATGCGCTCGTCAACATAAAAATCTAGATGCAAGCCAACTAAAATTTGATTCAAAAACAAAAATCTACGTAAATGACCATCTGAGTCCCAAAAACAAATTACTGTTATCCAAAACTAAGGAATGTGCACGTAATAATAGCTTCAAGTATGTTTGGGTTAGAAACAGCAGAATTTTTGTAAGGAAGCAGGACAATTCACCAGTTCTACTTATTAATTCTGAGAATGATTTGGTCAAAATCAAATAAAATACACTCTTCCATATTTACTCTTTGAGTCGTCACCTGTAATGATTAACATATACTATCAAAATGTAAGAGGATTAAAAACTAAATTATGTACATTATACAACGTAATTTCATCGAGTAACTATGACATTATTTGTTTAAGTGAGACTTGGTTAAATAACTCAATAAGTGATAGTGAGATCTGTGATCCTAACAAATACTCCATTTATAGAAGAGACCGTGACATTCCAAATGTTAAACAAGGCGGTGGTGTTTTAGTTCTCGTGTCCAAAAAATATTACTCTAGATTAATTTAGAATGGTGCTCACTTGCTGAAAACTTATGGGTGACTATATCCAGCTCGAACTTCCAAAAACTTTACTTATGTTGTGTCTACCTACCACCAACAGCTGATATCGAGACCTACAACAGTCATTTCAATAAAATAAGTGATATAGTTTTTCAGTTTCCTACTACAAATATAATAGTTGTCGGTGATTACAATTTACCTGAAATTGGCTGGATACAATCCCATGATAACAATTTGACACCATATCCATCCAGACAATCGGAAACTTATACAAACTTAATAAATACAATGTCACTATGTAACTTAACACAGTATAACAACATCCGAAATTACTTAAATTGCATCTTAGACCTTATTTTAGCTTCATTAAATCTTCATATTTCAAAATGTTCACATCCGATTAGCAAGTTAGATGCATATCACCCTGCTTTAGAAATTGATCTTTTTCTGAATGATTTTAAACCTTTAAATAATAAATATATTCTTAACTATAATTATAAAAAATGCGACTACGAAAATATAATCTATAAACTATCATCTGTAAATTGGGATTTAAAATTTAATAACAGTAATATAAACGAAAACGTAAAAACATTCTACGATATTTTATATAGCCTCTTAGATGCTTACTGTCTTATACAAATTAGTAACTAAGTCTACCCTTTGTTTTTAATTTTTAATAAATCATTAAGAAACGGAATTTTCCCTGACATGTGGAAGAGTTCAATTCTTATTCCTATACACAAATCTGGTAATAAAAAAGATGTACGCAACTACAGGCCTATTTCGATCCTTCCAATGTTTGGTAAAATTTTTGAAAGCCTCATTGTTAACAAAATTAAATTTGAATTAAATAACACAATAATACAGCAGCAATCAGACTTCTGCGTTGGTAAATCAGTACTAAACAACCTAATCCCTTTCACTGAAAAAATTAGCAGTCATTTAGATAACAGAACACAAGTCGACGTAGTGTACACAGATTTCAGTAAAGCCTTTGATCGAGTAAATCATTCTAAGTTGTTAGCTGCATTATTATCATATGGTATTCAGGGCTCTCTGCTAAGATGGATAGAGTCTTACATAAAAAATCGTTCACAGATTGTCTCATGCAATGGATTCAAATCACGCAAAATTATGGTGTCATCGGGTGTTCCTCAGGGATCACATTTGGGACCAATTTTATTTAATTTATATATTAACTCCATTGGTAACTGCTTCTCAAATAGTGATTTCTTTCCTTATGCTGATGATTTGAAATTTTTCAAAAAAATACAAACCCATACTGATTGTAATCTATTGCAAGAAGACTTAATTCGATTGCAAAACTTCTGTGCTGCGAACGATATTTTCCTAAACATCGAAAAATGTCATGTAGTTAGTTTCACCAGATGTTCAAATACAATAACTTACCCTTACAATATTGACGGATATATTTTGGAACATAAATCTTCTATTAAAGATTTAGATATCCTTTATGATTCTAAATTTCTTTTCAACAATCATATTATGTATATTGTTAAAAAGGCATATAAAATTCTGGGTTTCATATTTCGAGTAGCAAAATCTTATGTACATAAAAAATCACTATTACTGCTCTATAATACTTTGGTTCGTCCCATTCTCGAATACGCCTCCCAAGTATGGAATCCTATATACACCAAAAACATTATCCTTCTTGAATCTATCCAAAAGAAATTCGTATACTTGTTAAAACACAAATTCTCAAAAATGCACTTAACTTACCACGAATCTTTAATAGAATACAACTTGCTGACCCTTGAACAAAGGAGATCCCACACTGACATGATATTTTTACACAAATTTTTAAATAATCACATTGACAACCAATGCATTATAGGTTATGTTTACATACATGTGCCAGCTATACACACACGAAATTGTAATCTGTTTTATTTAAAAAAGTGTAATACAAACAATTTCAAAAATGCTCCTTTGGGTTGAAATGCAGTATTTATTTATTTATTTATTTATGACATATTTGGGAAGCCAACAGTAACCCAATTAAAGGCTTCCACAATAAACAACATACAATTTTACAAGATTACAAGTATAAAAAAAGTTTTAACAAACATTTACAAATTAATTATATGAAGAGAACATATACATAAACATATTTAACAGTGACTTAGGTATATACAAAACAACAAAATAAAGTACAATTACATATAAGAAATTAATTAGCACAGAGGAAGAGAAACATTTTTTTACAGTGACTGTACTTTTAATGCGCGTTTGAATTGGACTATACGGGCACTAGATGTGCGCATGCGTCAAAATGACAGAAACCAGAGATTCTCAAACATTTATCTCACTCACAAGTATCTTAATGAAAAAAGGAAAAATTAGGTTTAGGTTAGGTTAGGTTTAGGTTAGGTTAGGTTTAGTTTAGGTTTAGGCTAGGTTTTGGTCAGGTTAGGTTCAAGTCGGGCCATGTTTAGGTCAGGTTAGGTTCACTTTAGGTTTAGGTCAGGTTAGTTTAGTTAGGTTAGATTACGTTAGGTTTAGTTTAGATATACTATCAAGGACCATGGTTTTGTTGCCACTGATCTCGCCAAATTGCGTCCTATCGGGAAAAAATTGAACTTCATGGTTCACGTATACTGCATTTTTACCGCTCCTTTGAATAGAATGTTGTTGTTGACAATAGTAATTTCCAACATCTTGATATCTTCAATTTAACACTAGTCCAATTCAAACGCGCATTAAAAGTACAGTCACTGTAAAAAAAATGTTTCTCTTTCTCTGTGCTAATTAATTTCTTAATTGTAATTGTACTGTATTTTGTTATTTTGTATATAAGCCTTTAATTGGGTTACTGTTGGCTTCCCAAACATCTCATAAATAAATAAATAAATAAAAACAAATTGTGTAAGTTGTGTAACACTTTTGGGTATTCAATATCAACTTCCAGAAAGTAACCGGTAGGTGAATTATCATCAAGTTTGGAAAGATCTAAATTTGAAATTTCATTTTTACTTAACCATTTAAACCCTTTGTATGGCATTAATTGTGAAAGAGCCCAACCGTATAAATTATTTGCATCCCAGTATGTACTTGGTAAATTTTTATTATAGTCTGAAATATATTTATTGTTGGCTTTCGCATATCTACGTGCAGCTTGGCAAATACCACCTCTGATACCCTTCTGCATAAAGTGATACATATCTATATCAGGAAGTAGTTCTAATTCGATTCCCGTAATAAGCAACATGACATCTCAGCTAAGGCCTGCTATCGTAAAATAATAATCAGGATCAAGTTGATAAGCGGTTATACAAACATTGCGAAATTGTTCAAATGTAAAACGTCTGTTTTTAAGTATACTCGTAAATCTGAGTATTCTTTTAAATTTCTACAGTCAAACGTATTCCACACATTTTCAGTGTGTTTATATTCTTTCGTATTTTCATATTCACCTACACGTATATTTTTTGTGAAAGCTATATACTTTTCCTTATTTTCAGGTATAATATCAATTTTTTCTTCATCGCAACCAAACTCTTTTATAAAAAGATGTGAATCATAGTTTGATAAATTATGGAAGAAAATTGGAATCATTTTTGAAATTTTATAATTTAAATGAACAACACCTACAAATTTTGAGGTCAAATGATCATGGTCTGCAACTTTGTCTATTTCATTTAAAGGTTTTTCACAAATATGATATAAAGTAGCTGAATCAAATATGAGCTGCTCATTATCAGTTAATTTTGACATTTTTTGTACTTTTCTTAAATAGTCTTTATAAATTCTAATAACATCAGCGCAAAGCTGCTCCACAAACACTTTTGAACAATCTTCTCCTGTATAAGTATAAAATTTACTTAAAGATTCGTCATATGAACATTTTATGTTATAAGCGAAACTATATGGAACATGAATGTGAGTTTTGTTCGTATAACTAGTATCAGGGTTAGATGAACATGTATTAAAAGGTTTTTGTAAAGATTCAAAGTCTGCGTAGACTACAAATGGAATGCGCATTTTTCGCTCATAATTTTGAAATTTTAATATATTTCCCGAAGTCATGTTACCATTTTTATTTAACACTAATTCACTTGTGGGCATAATGGTATAGACTTTATTACAATCGTTTAGAGTATGTTGTTTTAATGCTTCTTCCGTTGAAAAAAATATTAAGCATCCGTTACAAATATATTTTTTATTGCAATGAGTTGATATTTGACTTCGTACTAATCTAGATAAATCTTTAATCCATACGTAATGATTTTTATTACCTTCATCAAGATATAATAAGTTAATATGCGTTTGTTGAACCTTTTTTGTATGATAAACTGGACCAACTATAACATACTTTTGAGATTCATGTTTATATTCCAAACCATATAAATTTATAGATATATTATTCAATGTTTCAAACTTTGGTATTGTATTTACTTTCATTGGGAAGTCTAATCCGTCATATTTCAAAATTTTAGAAAAGTGTGGATATGATGCAGTACGATAAGATTTTATTTCTACTAGATGTAAAGCCGAAACAATCGCCCAGAGAAAACAATATTCGTCATTATTTTGAACGTTAATACACGCATGTTTGTCTTTTATTTGTTTTGGAAGTTCAATGTACGAAGAGCCCCTTATTGGTTTATACTGATTGATATTAACTTCTAAATGCGAAATTTCTTTAAATGCCCAACCTCAATCACGCTCCTGAAATTCTTCACATTTCGTTTTAATTGTAACACACATTTTATCATAAATATCTGAAAAGTAACTTTCTGATTGCGTTAAAACTTTAAACTTAGTATTAAACGATTTTAATTCACTGATGTTCTTATTATTCATAAAATATGCAAAAAATTCAATATTAAATTTAATACCAGAATTATGTGATTGTATTATTGTATTTATTAAATTATCAACAGTATCTTTTGTGTTATATAGAAATTTATCGATATTAATTTCTGATCCCTTTACACGGTAACTCACTATTGGTTTTTTGAATCCAGAACAAATTTCAACAATGTCATCTTTAAACTTTTTAATTGTTGTATTGATATGTTTTTGAGATCTTAAGTGACCGGCGAATTTTGTACGAGTTGAAAATTTTTCATTATATTTCTCACACTCTAATAATGTATTAAGATTTTCCTTTTTTGCTGCTATTAACTGTTTATTTATTAATTTTATTTTCTTCGTTAATGGTTCTTTATTGTCATGTTTATGATTCAAAAATTCTTTTCCATTAGTAAATTGTAATCCGCAAGTTTCACATAGTTGAATGCTAGAATGATATTTTCTAACATGTCTTGTGAGACTGTCACCGCGAGTAAACTTTATACCGCATAACATACACTTGTATTGGTTTGCAATTTTACTACACATCTTTACATGACGCTTTGAATGATCTTTTCTAGTAAAAACTTTTCTACAGTTATTACGTATACTCATTTTGATTTGCTTATTATGGGTAGCTTTTAAGTCAATGAAATATTTAGATTTATTAAAGTAAAATTTGAAAGCGATGAAAACATATTCGACTTGATTCTAACCTCACCGGAAGAATGTCAAACATCGACTGTGAGGATATATTAATAAGAATTAATTAAAATATACTCATACCACGAACTTTTACGAAAAAAGTAGATTTTACACGAGCCTGCAAATTGTTGATTAATGTACTCAGCGGCGTAGGTTAAATAGGGTTTTAGTTTGGTTTCGAATATATAGATAAATATTCGCTTTTCTTCTTAACATCTTTCCATTTAATAATTTATACCAAAGAAAAATGTTTTTAAATTATTTTGATTTTTATAATTTCGTACATTTACTTAAAAGAAATTATACAATTGTACCCCTTTCAACAAAAAATTTTGATCACGCTTATGTTTCAACTAGATGCGGGTTATGACTTATTACCCAGGTGTTTATGTAATTTTACAAGTTTCAACTAGTCCAACGCAATTTTTTGAATTAAGAATCGGTTTATCCTAAATCTTCTCTCTCTCTCTCTCTCTTCTTGCTTGAGCTTACACCCACCCGTTTCTTTAAACACTCTCTTGTAAGAATGAGCGGGGGAGCGGGGGAGCCAGAACATACTATCTTTCCCTACTAACAATTATGTACACCTTTATTAATCCTTTTCATTTGATACCAAACGCGACTACTTTTGATAATTTTTTGGAAGAAACAAAAGCTGATCGATTTGTTCTTAATTAATATTGGAATTTTTTTGGCAATAGTGATTGGAATGTTTAAAATTTATAAATTATAATTGACAATCTAAATATTACTGTCTTTATATTCAATTTGTTTTACTTACGAATATTTGATTGTTGTTTAGTTACGTCATAACACATTTGGCAACACTATTTCCAAGAAAATCATAATTAATTTGTCAATTTATAAATTATTATTGGCAATCCTAATACAATTGTCACTGTCTTCAGTCTTCAGTGAAGTTCATTTGGGAATATTTTGTTTTATTTAGTTATTCTTGTAGGAAATTAATTAAAATCAACCCCTACAATATGGTGTAAAAATAATTAAAATCAGATAATGCTTTTGAGTACAGGATGAATACTGAAAACCTTGACATAGGGAAATAACATGGGAAATAGTTATTTGTCAAACTAGAGAGGAAAGCGTATCTTTTTACCACTCGAGCTCGTGTGTGACTCACGAGCGCAGCGAGTGAGGCATTCGAGTGAGAGTGGAAAAAGTGCATTCCTTTCGTGTTAGACACAACATTTTTTTCACGACATATTTCAAAAATCCATTTATTTGAATGAATAGGCGCAGCAATACGATAAGTTAAGTTATAACTGTACTGTAAACTTTGACGTTTACCGATGCAGTTGTTTATGTCCAATTCAAGTTGTTAAATTGCGAAATAATGTGAAAAAAGGAAAGAACAAGACATAATTGCCATAATATCATTATTAAATAAAAATTTTTAATATCACTATGAATTTTTCCAATATTACGTACTATACTGTTGGTAACACTGTACATTTTCCTCTCTAGAGAGGGAAAAGTAACTTTTCTCTCTATATCGCGAGAAGAAAGTACAGCTTTCTATGCTTGTCATGACAAAACAGTTTTTTGCTGTTTCCATCTGTCCCGCTAAATAAAATCTAGTGTATATGGTATCGCTAGTTAGATTACTTAAATTTGCATCTAATAAAACCAAATGTAGTATAATATAGCCTTTTTTTAACTGAAATATTTGATGAAATAAATTGTATTTAGAAGGTTATCCTTTATATTTTCGAATAAGAAACGTCAAAAACAAAATGCTCCATAGTTGAGTGGATAAGAGGGCGGATTCATAATATAAATCAAAATTCTCTGTTCGACTCTTGCAGTGTTCAGACGTGTAAAAGTACTCGTAAGTCATAAAAAATTTTGTACAAATTTAAAAAGTTTCTAGTGCTATTAATAAGGATCATCTACCGAAAGACGCACACCAATAGCACAGCTCAAGGGGCATGCCCCCCAAGCAGGGTAAGCGGAAGAAACAGAAAGAGACTGAAAACCCGGAAAATATGATAGTGAGTGACATTAACGATCAGTGTAGCAAACTTACTACTAGTTTCCAAAAGCAAGTAAACACAACAAAAAACATATTTAAACATTTGCTTGTGGATATAGAGCAGGGAATAAAAAACGCTGGTGACACCGAAAAACGGAGAGCATCGACGAGTCCGCAAGAGTCATCAACCTCTGGTCGAGCCAAGAGACCAGCGACCTTGGAGACAATGGGTGGAGCAAAGCAGAAGTCTCGTGGGTAGGGAATACCACTGTCCAATCGGTATGAGGCACTGAGCGATGTTCAGGAAGATGGCGAACTGAACAGCGATGAAGAACATGGACAGCAACAAAGCGTGAGACGTCACGCACCTGCACCCCTTATCATAGAAGGTAGGGCAACTAATCATAAAGAATTAATTAACAGTGTTAAAAAAAATTGTAACTAATGGATTCAACATCAAATATACCAAAAACAACATAAACATATACATTGACGAACTTAGTGACAAAAATAAATATATGGACGTCATGAAAGAGGAAAATGTTCAGTTCCATACGTACACAGATGCTAATGATAAAACTCACGCCTTTGTACTTCGAGGTTTCCATGCTGAACCCGATACTCAAGAAGTCATCGAGGAAATGAAGGACAAATATAATATAAAGGTGCAAAAAATTTTAAAAATGAAAACCAATTTTAGGCCTCTTTTCCTCGTTATCACTGACAATTCAATTAAGCTAGCCCAGCTGCAGCAACGGGTGAAGGTCCTCTCTTACACCAGGGTACAATGGGAACGGCAGCATAATAGAAAAATAGTTACGCAGTGTCATAACTGTCAACAGTTCGGGCAGTCGTCTTTAAACTGTTTTAGGCAACCGCGCTGTGTCAAATGCGCGGGCGAACACAAGACCTCCGTCTGCACCAAGTCGGCCGATACACCTGCGAAATGCTCTAATTGCAGTCTAGAGCACCCCGCCAGCTACAGACGATGCCCAGTGTACATAGCGACAGTGGAGCAGATCGCCAAGCGAAACAACAAGGCCGCGGAGCGCGTGGCAAATAGAGAGAAGAAAGAGCAGGTATACGTGCCTGCCCCGCCCCCAACCGTCAACGCATGGGCAGCCGGGAGGCCCGCCCACCTCACAATGACCACTACTGAGTACCCGCCATTGCCGCGACACAACTCCGCCCCTCCACAGCACAAGCAGACAGCCCCACCCTCACTATCCAGTCATCCCTACGCGCAGCCAGAACCACCAGAGCAGCTTAGCAACCCTTACACCGTCACAGGCCCGACACCCCAGCCAAGCAGAGACCAAGCGCCCCGTGTTACCATCATCTCCGACCTGGTAGAGCAGATGATGGACCTGGAAGCGGTCCTAAACCTAGATAACCTCCTTAAAGCCCTCAGAGATTTCAATAATGCAATCAGAGCATCCACACTACAAACTAAAGCACTAGTTGCTTTTGAATTTCTACAGAAACTCCCATCATACAACATCTAATTCATTTCACGAACTAACATATCTTCATGGAATGCGAATGGCATCCGGACAAATATAGGTGAACTCATACACTACTTGCACAAGTACAATATACATATTATGACTGACGCGCACAAACTACAAGTACGAGAATATGTTGTACACAGACAAGACAGACCGCGACAGACACGCATAACGGGTGGCGGGGTCGCCATTCTAGTGAAAAACAATATACCGCACGTCAGAGTTCACCTACCGCAAACATCAATAGAAGCAGTATGTATAAAACTGTCAGACAATACGCACATAATTGCAACATACAATCGACCACCAAATAACTTTACACAACAAGACTTACACACTCTGTTGCAGACTGGGACAAAAGTTATAATCATAGGTGACCTGAACGCAAGGCATGATCACTGGGGAGTGCAAACGAAGAATACGAACGGCCGGACGCTGCTCGCGTATGCAACGGCAAACAATGTCGTCCTTCTTGCTCCTCCCACACGTACACATTTCCCACTTAATAATTACTCACCCACTACCATAGACCTTATACTTTATAAAAATATATCCCACATCTCCGATCCTATTACACACGATGAACTAAATTCCGGACACGTACCAATCTACACGACATTACGCAGTAATGCAATACACATGGAAGATACACGACAAACACGGACGTACAAAACATCGTCCTTAAAAATCTATCCCGAAAGGCTCTAGTGCAATTCACTAATATAATAAACTCAATATTAAAACTGAGTTATTTTCCAAAACAATGGAAAACTGCACTAGTGACCCCAATCCTTAAACCAAATAAAAATTCCAATATCCTGACTAGCTACAGACCAATAAGCTTACTGAACACAATGTCAAAGGTTACAGAGAAAATTATACTAACGCGAATACAAAAACACGACACAAGACACAAAATCACACCAGACGAACAATTCGGGTTCAGAGCGAAGCACAACACAACGCTTCAGGTAGCCCGAATTGTAACAGATATTACAAAACAATTCAACAAGGACAAAGTGACAGTAATGGCCCTTCTAGACGTCGAAAAAGCCTTCGACAAGGTTTGGATAGAAGGGCTGATACATAAACTCATACACATACAATTACCTTGTAGATTAACAAAATTACTGTACTCATACTTGACTGACAGACAGCTGAGGGTTACGGTAAATAACTCTGTGTCTAGAGCTCGCCCTATAAGGGCGGGTGTGCCACAGGGAAGTTGCCTCGGCCCTAAACTGTACATACTTTACACTTACGATGTACCAACTTTCAAACAGACCAACACGGCCCTCTACGCTGACGACACGGCAATATATGCTCACTCGTTCAGCGCAGATGTAGCCGCCAGACAAATTCAAATACATTTAAATATACTAAAACAATACTGGGACAAATGGAAAATAAAAATTAACACAGACAAAACCCAACTAATTACATTCACAAAAAAATTCACAAACAACAAAATCTACACACTACCGTAGATAAATAATAAATAAATTGTATTTAGAAGGTTATCCTTTATATTTTCGAATAAGAAACGTCAAAAACAAAATGCTCCATAGTTGAGTGGATAAGAGGGCGGATTCATAATATAAATCAAAATTCTCTGTTCGACTCTTGCAGTGTTCAGACGTGTAAAAGTACTCGTAAGTCATAAAAAATTTTGTACAAATTTAAAAAGTTTCTAGTGCTATTAATAAGGATCATCTACCGAAAGACGCACACCAATAGCACAGCTCAAGGGGCATGCCCCCCAAGCAGGGTAAGCGGAAGAAACAGAAAGAGACTGAAAACCCGGAAAATATGATAGTGAGTGACATTAACGATCAGTGTAGCAAACTTACTACTAGTTTCCAAAAGCAAGTAAACACAACAAAAAACATATTTAAACATTTGCTTGTGGATATAGAGCAGGGAATAAAAAACGCTGGTGACACCGAAAAACGGAGAGCATCGACGAGTCCGCAAGAGTCATCAACCTCTGGTCGAGCCAAGAGACCAGCGACCTTGGAGACAATGGGTGGAGCAAAGCAGAAGTCTCGTGGGTAGGGAATACCACTGTCCAATCGGTATGAGGCACTGAGCGATGTTCAGGAAGATGGCGAACTGAACAGCGATGAAGAACATGGACAGCAACAAAGCGTGAGACGTCACGCACCTGCACCCCTTATCATAGAAGGTAGGGCAACTAATCATAAAGAATTAATTAACAGTGTTAAAAAAAATTGTAACTAATGGATTCAACATCAAATATACCAAAAACAACATAAACATATACATTGACGAACTTAGTGACAAAAATAAATATATGGACGTCATGAAAGAGGAAAATGTTCAGTTCCATACGTACACAGATGCTAATGATAAAACTCACGCCTTTGTACTTCGAGGTTTCCATGCTGAACCCGATACTCAAGAAGTCATCGAGGAAATGAAGGACAAATATAATATAAAGGTGCAAAAAATTTTAAAAATGAAAACCAATTTTAGGCCTCTTTTCCTCGTTATCACTGACAATTCAATTAAGCTAGCCCAGCTGCAGCAACGGGTGAAGGTCCTCTCTTACACCAGGGTACAATGGGAACGGCAGCATAATAGAAAAATAGTTACGCAGTGTCATAACTGTCAACAGTTCGGGCAGTCGTCTTTAAACTGTTTTAGGCAACCGCGCTGTGTCAAATGCGCGGGCGAACACAAGACCTCCGTCTGCACCAAGTCGGCCGATACACCTGCGAAATGCTCTAATTGCAGTCTAGAGCACCCCGCCAGCTACAGACGATGCCCAGTGTACATAGCGACAGTGGAGCAGATCGCCAAGCGAAACAACAAGGCCGCGGAGCGCGTGGCAAATAGAGAGAAGAAAGAGCAGGTATACGTGCCTGCCCCGCCCCCAACCGTCAACGCATGGGCAGCCGGGAGGCCCGCCCACCTCACAATGACCACTACTGAGTACCCGCCATTGCCGCGACACAACTCCGCCCCTCCACAGCACAAGCAGACAGCCCCACCCTCACTATCCAGTCATCCCTACGCGCAGCCAGAACCACCAGAGCAGCTTAGCAACCCTTACACCGTCACAGGCCCGACACCCCAGCCAAGCAGAGACCAAGCGCCCCGTGTTACCATCATCTCCGACCTGGTAGAGCAGATGATGGACCTGGAAGCGGTCCTAAACCTAGATAACCTCCTTAAAGCCCTCAGAGATTTCAATAATGCAATCAGAGCATCCACACTACAAACTAAAGCACTAGTTGCTTTTGAATTTCTACAGAAACTCCCATCATACAACATCTAATTCATTTCACGAACTAACATATCTTCATGGAATGCGAATGGCATCCGGACAAATATAGGTGAACTCATACACTACTTGCACAAGTACAATATACATATTATGACTGACGCGCACAAACTACAAGTACGAGAATATGTTGTACACAGACAAGACAGACCGCGACAGACACGCATAACGGGTGGCGGGGTCGCCATTCTAGTGAAAAACAATATACCGCACGTCAGAGTTCACCTACCGCAAACATCAATAGAAGCAGTATGTATAAAACTGTCAGACAATACGCACATAATTGCAACATACAATCGACCACCAAATAACTTTACACAACAAGACTTACACACTCTGTTGCAGACTGGGACAAAAGTTATAATCATAGGTGACCTGAACGCAAGGCATGATCACTGGGGAGTGCAAACGAAGAATACGAACGGCCGGACGCTGCTCGCGTATGCAACGGCAAACAATGTCGTCCTTCTTGCTCCTCCCACACGTACACATTTCCCACTTAATAATTACTCACCCACTACCATAGACCTTATACTTTATAAAAATATATCCCACATCTCCGATCCTATTACACACGATGAACTAAATTCCGGACACGTACCAATCTACACGACATTACGCAGTAATGCAATACACATGGAAGATACACGACAAACACGGACGTACAAAACATCGTCCTTAAAAATCTATCCCGAAAGGCTCTAGTGCAATTCACTAATATAATAAACTCAATATTAAAACTGAGTTATTTTCCAAAACAATGGAAAACTGCACTAGTGACCCCAATCCTTAAACCAAATAAAAATTCCAATATCCTGACTAGCTACAGACCAATAAGCTTACTGAACACAATGTCAAAGGTTACAGAGAAAATTATACTAACGCGAATACAAAAACACGACACAAGACACAAAATCACACCAGACGAACAATTCGGGTTCAGAGCGAAGCACAACACAACGCTTCAGGTAGCCCGAATTGTAACAGATATTACAAAACAATTCAACAAGGACAAAGTGACAGTAATGGCCCTTCTAGACGTCGAAAAAGCCTTCGACAAGGTTTGGATAGAAGGGCTGATACATAAACTCATACACATACAATTACCTTGTAGATTAACAAAATTACTGTACTCATACTTGACTGACAGACAGCTGAGGGTTACGGTAAATAACTCTGTGTCTAGAGCTCGCCCTATAAGGGCGGGTGTGCCACAGGGAAGTTGCCTCGGCCCTAAACTGTACATACTTTACACTTACGATGTACCAACTTTCAAACAGACCAACACGGCCCTCTACGCTGACGACACGGCAATATATGCTCACTCGTTCAGCGCAGATGTAGCCGCCAGACAAATTCAAATACATTTAAATATACTAAAACAATACTGGGACAAATGGAAAATAAAAATTAACACAGACAAAACCCAACTAATTACATTCACAAAAAAATTCACAAACAACAAAATCTACACACTACCGACTATCGACACCAATAAAGTTGAACCGTCAGACTCTGTAAAATACCTAGGGGTCACTTTAACCCCTAGAATGAACTTTAACAAACATTTCAACACGACATTGCGGACAGCAAACGCAGCGTTCAAATCCTTATATTGCCTTCTACATTTCAAAAGTCCTATGAGCAAGAAGAACAAGTTGCTGTTGTATAAGCAGGTGATCCGGCCGATAATCACGTACGCAGCCCCAGTGTGGTGCAGCGCGTCCAGGACAGCCATCCTACCCCTACAGCGATTACAGAACAAATGTTTGCGCTTCATAAATAGCGCAAACAGGTACACGAGAATCGCATATCTACATGACATGACACAAATACCATACATTCAAGACTACGTACATAACATCTCTGAAAAATTTTATAACACATTAATTAAGCACAACTCCCTAACAAAAAATATGACAAATATTAGACAAAATACTACACTATTCAAAATAAAACATATTCTACCTTACCAGACGCTCCCACTATTCCTCCAGCGCTTCCGTGAAGAGTAGCACCCTCTTACTAATTTCAATCATTACTCCATCTAGTCATATATAATGTAAATATATATCTCATCACATCATTTGTAAATAACTCATACTGTTACTCATTAGGTTAAGTTAGAATAAGAGTCGGGAACATGTATGTAAAGCAGGTTTTTTTGTATAAATTTTTCCTGCATGGGGTATTTTAGTCTATAAGTATCATATTTACTAACCCCCAACTTCATCTCATGCACTAATTTAATTAAGATGGTATATATATTTTGTATATAAGGTCGAAGGACCAGGATGTACAATAAATAAAAAATAGTAAATCCCTATCTATATTCTCTACCATGGGCAAAGCTTGAGGTGGTGTGAGTAGCGTCGTAATACAAGGACATCCGCAAATTGTTCAGATTGAGATGGGCCTTGTATGCGACGCGAAACCGCACCATTTCCGGTATAATTGCACATGAGTAGAGAATAATATGGGACTGTAATGTAGACTTTATGGAAAATAAATATTTTATCTATCTATCTATCTAATATAAATAATCTACAAGACCTGGTTCGAGACCACCTCGGCCCTATTTTTTTTAAATGAAATTATACTTAAAATATTTTTATTATATTATATCAGAATGCTCAAATTTTGATACTAGGTTACGAATACCAGCAAAAAAATTTTGAATATCTCTTAAACTTTTGCCCTCATAATAAAGTTTTATAATATTTATTATATCTTCTAATACCTACTAAATCCATTTCGAAACATGAAATACAAAATTATACACCAAAAAATAAATTCGAATTAATTGTTAAGTTTGACAGACAGCAAATAATAATTCTATTAAATATTTGGATTTTTTTTATTTCTAAAAATATGAATATTGCTATTTTATTAAAATAGTCTGATATAATAAAGATATTTTAAGCATAATTTAATTAAAAAAAAGTAGGGTCGAGGTGGTCTCGAACCAGGTCTTGTAGATTATTTATGTTATGAATCCGCCCTCTTATCCACTCGGCTATGGAGCATTTTGATTTTGACATTTCTTATTCGAAAATATGAAGGATAACCTTGAAAATACAATTTATTTTATCAAATATTTCAGTTAGAAAAGGCCATATTACACAACATTAGGTTTTATTAGATGCAAAATTAAGTAATCTAACTAACGATACCATATACACCCGATTTTATTTAGCGGGACAGATGGAAACAGCAAAAACTGTTTTCCCATGTTATTTCCCTATGTCAAGGTTTTCAGTATTCACGCTGTATATGTGCTTTCCGTAAATTTTGGCAACTGACATCTTTCTGCGAAAAACAAAAGATGTCTGGAATGCCAAATTTTTGATATTTCTGCACTTTACCCTTTTCGCATGCTTGCACTTGATTCCAAATTTATCAAACTTCTGACAACTATTTGCAAAAAATAAAAGCCAATTTACAGGGCATATTTCTGTCATATCTAAAAACAGCCCTTATTCCATGTTTTCATAGATACCAGGCATGACATATTTCTGACAACAGTTTGCTAAAAACAAAAGCTTATCGACATGGTAATTCTTTATCGTATTTGCAAACCAACCTTTGTCGAATGGTTTCATTTGATACAAAACATGGCATATTACTTAAAAAAGCAAATGGCAATCAATGTGATTTTTTTTCCATTTCTGCACGTCAACCATTGCCGAATGCTTTCATTCGATACTAAACATGACCTACTTCTGACATCTTTTCGCTTAAAACAAAAGTTCATAAAGAAATTTTTGATATTTCTGCTAGCCAGTCCTTATTGAGTGCTTTCTTTAGATATTTGTGTATATGTACATTGAAATCGGTTGTGTTTTATACTACTCTTTTACATTTATCAGTGAATACAATTATAATTAAGAGCACATTTTTACAGTGAAGTGTGTGTTTTTGTGGTGCAATTACTGATATAATATTACTTCTCACAACAGTTGATTATTTGGATCAGTTTTTGGGTGTGAACTGAATTTACTGCAGAACATAATTAGTTCTTGTCATCTTCTGAATTAATCAATCTTGTACAAGTTACCTACATCTTCTTCAAGGTAATATTTTTACTAAACTTCAAGATGGTTTTGATATGAAACCACTGCAATACTAAAGCAAATAGAGAGATATGTGCTGGCCCCTGTCAATTAGCCTACCACGTCAACTGCTTAGTACTCATGGCTGCTGAGAAACAAACACCCTCAACAAGTAAGTCTCTGTGCTGGATTTGTACTAAATGGAAAAAATCGCCACGGCCACTTTCGCCGGTAGACAACCGTTGATCTGGTTTCCAATGCTTCATCCCTTTCTGAAATTATGGATTCACTACGTAATCTTAAAAAATTTATTGATTTTTTGCTTTAGCAAAATAGATGATTTTGAATCCAAAATTAAAGATTGGACCAAAACAATTATTTTAATAGAATCCCTGAAGGTAGAATGCGAAGTATTACGTACTAAAGTAGATGAGTACGATCAGAGATCAACATCCAATAATCTAGAAATCATCGGCATCTCTGAAAAACCCTCGGAAAACCTAATTAATGTTATTTGCAACCTGGGTACTGTAATTTATTGTCCCATCACTGAGAAAGATTTGAATGGTCTCCACAGGATTTCACCATTCCATAACTCTCCAAATGTTCCTAAACATACTATTGTACGGTTTGTATCAAGACTAAAACGTGACAAATTCTTAGCATGCGCACGTCAACATAAAAATCTAGATGCAAGCCAATTAAAATTTGATTTAAAATCAAAAATCTACGTAAATGACCATCTGAATCCCAAGTTCTTAGTATTTTTCAAGTAATCTCAATGGAATATCTTACCTATCTAAAGTATCATATTGCACTAGATGTGAATATTTATTTTATATAATAAGGAACAAAGAGGGTTTTATTTATAACTAATTTTTTTATTCTCAGAATAATAATGTATCTATATTTAACGTTATCAGATCTACATTTTTACATGCTTTGTGGTGCAATATCCTTATGATATCTGAAGATTCTCATAAGAATTTTTTGCAATGATATTATATTACCGGGTATCCATAGAAAGCGTGATATCTTTGTTTTTTATTTACTTATAAAGGTATGTAATTGAAAATTTATTTGCTATATTTGTGACTCGAGGGTAAACTATCTTAAGTCTAAAAAACTACATTTGGAGAAAAAGGCAATATATCATTTTTTATACCATTTTAACAATTTATAACTTAATATCATCATTGTATATTAAAAATATTATATTATTATGATTATCACGATTAATTTTTTTATTGTGGACTTAATATTATTTGCCTTATAAACAAAATATTTTTTTCTATAACAGATGTTAAAGTGCAATTTTATCAACTGAAAATAGTGGATAAAGTAGCACTTTAACCGCAAGGGTAGATAAATTAACACTTTAACAGCAAGGGTAGATAAAGTAATTTAACTTTTGTTTATTAGAAGTACATTTCCATAACAACGCACACTACTGACATTTTAAAATTCTTCTTAAATAATAATTTAATTTTTCTAATTCTTTTCTTTACAAAACTTGCTATAGAAAAAAATAGAATTTTATACACGACGATAAAATTAAATTATCGTCACGCGAAAAATAATTCACTCGCGATTATATCGCTCGTAAATTAACACATTCCGCTTGTCGATAAAATATAATTTTATCGTCTTGTATAAAAAATAACTATTGTTTGACTTAAAACGTTAAAACATACAAATATTTAAAAATTATAGTTTAGCTGAAATCTGTTTTGCCAAATGTCCCATAAATAACTAAATAAAATCAAATATTCCTACTTAATCTAAGATGAAGTTTTTGCTGATAAAATATAATTAATTTTTAAATTACAGAAAAGAGCATAGGGCTTTTGTTTTGGCAAAATGTTTTCAGAAATATGTCGTTTTTGGTATCAAATGAAAGCACTCAACAATATTGCCAATATGCCAAAAATTAGCTTTTCTTATTTGTAAAATTTTTCAGAAATATGTCATTCTTGATATTACATGAAAGCACTCATCTGGAGATAATTTGCAGAAATAAGAAAAAATTGTCATGTGGATAGGTTTTTTTTTTGCAGAAAGTTGTTTGAAATATGTCATATCAAATGAAAGCATTCGATTAGGACTGGCCTATAGTAACGATAAAAATTTGCAATCTTTGCAAAATTTGTAATATTATATAGTGTAGCGGCGCGGGCGGCGGCGCGGGCGGCGGCCGCTAGCGCACAGGTCAAAACACGTCCGTTCGCTTCCTATTGTTCTGATCGGGGTCGGCGAATATTCGAGAAATTAAAAGGTCAAAGAATATTCGAGAATGAAGCGTTTTAATATAAATACCCCAAGCAAAAGATCGCGAGGACAGTCTTGTATCGATACGGGTAGTGAACAGATGGTGATATAAATAAGTAAAGAGTGATATAAATATTGTTGAAATAAATATTGCGTAGTTATAATTGTTTAAATAAATTATCTTAGTGTTTAAGTCTTTAGTAATAATAATTAGTTCTAAAATAGTGTTTATATTTGTTAATTCTTATTGTTAGTTACGTTTCATTATTCTTTATAATTCATATTTCTTTAATTAAACTTAGTTATATAAATATTAGTGTTTTAATCAATTTTACACTTCACCTAAATAAATAAAACGTTACAATTGGTGTCAGGTGTGGGGTTATTAAAAACTGTGAAGTGTAAAATAAAAATAAATAAAATGGCGACTAAACAAGTAAAATTAAGTGAATTAAAAGTGGCCGATCTCAAGAGGGAGCTGGAAGAACGAGAGTTGGAGACATCGGGAATCAAATCTGTTTTACAACATCGTCTACGGCAAGCTTTGGTAGAAGCTGGTGAAAATCCTGATGATTTTTTATTCGAAATTACGGGTAGCTTGCCCGATTTTGGTAAAATTATGGAGGAAAAGTTAGAGGAAAGTTCTAGAAAATCCGAAGAAAATTCTAGAACATTGAAAGCAGAACTGATAGAAAATTTAGAACAAAAATTGACGGATAATTCTCGAACATTAGAAGAAAAATTAGAAGAAATGAAAGAAAGTTCTAAAACATTGGAACAAAAATTAGAGGAAAGTTCTAGAAAATCTGAAGAAAATTCTCGAACATTGAAAGAAGAGTTGCTAGAAAATTCTAGAAGTTTAGAACAAAAGTTGGCGGAAAATTCTCAAACATTAAAAGAAGAATTAAAAGAAAATTCTAGAATTTTAGAAGAGAAACTAATGGAAAATTCTAGAAGTTTGGAGGACAAACTAAACGAACAATTTAAAGAACAATTGAAAGAAAGTTCGGGAATATTAGAAGAGAGAATAGAAACTTATGAGAAGAAACTTGAAGAGTTACAGCAAAATTTCTCCAAAATTACGTTACCATCGGTTTCAAATTCTAATACAGTTAAGACTGATATAGTTCAAGAAAACAAAACAGTAAAAGCGGAACATAATTCAAGACTGCACATTAAAACACCCGAATTCGACGGCAAGTCATCATGGCCGAATTATGTAAAACAATTTGAAGCCGCTGCCAAAGCAAATGGCTGGACTTCCAAGGAGAAGGCTACAGCGCTGACAGTTTCGCTGCGTGGAGAAGCTATCGATATCCTCCAGACGCTAAAAGAGGATGAACAGGAAGATTATGACCAACTTGTCAAGCGGTTAGATATGCGATATGGCAATGCGCATCTGGAGCAGGTGTACCAAACGCAATTAAGAAACCGGTATCAAAATTCTAAAGAGAACTTGCAAGAATTTGAAGCCGACATAGCTCGCCTGGTTCGTCTTGCACACCCTACAGCTCCTGACAGCGTCTTGGAATGCCTAGCCACACAAGCCTTTATCTATGGGGTCCGAGATAATAAAACTCAGCAGGCACTACGATTGGCTCGACCAAAAACTCTGGTTGACGCACTTTCATATGCCTTAGACCATGAAGCTGCGAAACAAGCTTCACGTAACCAATCGCGAGTGCGAAATATCGATGCTGAGAGGCCCGAAGACACCGAAGATCTAGAAGACAAGATCAGACGAATTACGTCTGAAATTAATGCTGCTGGAAGAAAGAAACTCCGCTGTTGGAATTGCGGTGAATTAGGTCACCCGCAAAGGCTCTGCAGAAAACAGCAGAAGAAAGCAGAACCAAGAAAAGTTGAAAAGGAGTCGGGAAACTAAGTCGGGTTGATGCGAAGGGGCAATCGTCGACCCGTAATCCAGTAGCCCCAGAATCCATTAGTTACGTCGCATCCCTACATCATCAAGCTAATAGCATCTATGTAGACGGTTCTATCGACAGAAGGCCGCTTAAAATGTTGCTGGATACGGGTGCGACAAAAACAATAATCAGACCCGACTTAGCAAGAAAAATATGCAGAAAACATCTACTTCCAACAAAGTGGCAGATACGCACAGCCACAGGAGAACAAGCTACCGCATCTGGAGAAATAGATTTGAGCATCACTGTTGGAAAAACATGCATTAAACATCGTGTGCTGGTAGCTGATGTAGAAGATGAATTTATTCTCGGCATGGACATTATGAAAAAGCATGGATTTAATCTTGACCTGAAGAATGGAGTGATGATGGTCAATGATGAAGAACTGGTATTAAATCCACGAGACGACAATGCCATGCGAGTATTAATAACGGAAGATGTAACCCTCCCAGAACGAAGTGAATCAATCGTGGAAGCACAGCTAGAGGGTAGCTTCTGTGAGGGAAACATTGTCATGCTCCAGCCAAAAAACGATGATGCCAAAACTGGGACTGGAGTTGTAATTGGAAAAGCCTTGCTCAAAACTCACAAGGTAATCTCAGTTCGAGTAATGAACATAAATTTTTATCCCGTTATACTGAAGAAAGGGACCATAGTAGGAGAATGCTCAACGGCATCATCGATTATTCGAACTGTAAAGGCCAAAGACAACACATCCTGCCAAGTTCCAGACATTCTAATCAAAGAGCTGTCATCATCGTTCCAGGACTTGACTGCCGACCAGAAAACCAAGGCTAAGAACTTAATTGGGACCTTTCAAGATGTGTTCCAATTTGACAAGAAGGACAAAGGACGAACCAATGTAGTCCATCATAAAATAGACACCGGAGACGCAAGACCCATCCGCCAAACAGCAAGAAGATTACCACTGGCGAAGCGGGAAGAAGCAGAAGAAATTATAGAGGACATGAGGACGGAAGGTGTGATTGAACCGTCAAGCAGTCCATGGGCTTCACCAGTAGTGCTAGTGAAGAAGAAGGATGGCTCTACAAGATTTTGCGTCGATTATCGTCAACTTAACAACGTGACGAAGAAGGATAGCTACCCGCTACCCCGAATAGACGATACACTGGACACATTGGCAGGATCAAAGATCTTCTCCACTCTTGATTTAAAGAGCGGATACTGGCAAGTGGATTTAGATCCAAAAGACAAAGAAAAGACAGCTTTTACCATCGGTACCGGTCTGTGGCAATTTACTGTTATGCCATTTGGGCTCTGCAATGCCCCAGCAACGTTTGAACGACTTATGGAAACCGTGTTGGCTGGACTGTCGTGGAAAACATGTTTGGTTTACCTCGACGATATTATTGTGGTAGGAAAAACGTTCGAGGACCACATGAAGAACTTGGAAGAGGTTTTCCAAAGATTGAGAAAGGCTAACCTGAAACTCAGTCCAAAGAAGTGTCACTTATTTCAAAAAGAAGTGCATTATCTTGGTCACGTAGTTTCTGGTAAGGGAATTGCAGTTGACCCAGAGAAAATAAGGGCTGTGAGTGACTGGCCAGTACCGAGAGATAAACACGAATTGAGGAGTTTTCTTGGTCTCTGTACATACTACCGACGTTATGTACCTGGATTTGCCAACATAGCGAAGCCATTGACAAGGCTTACTGAAGAAGGTAGAAGATTTATCTGGGAAATGGACTGTCAAGCTGCGTTCAAACAACTTAAATATTCCTTGACAAGCGCACCTGTCCTAAGTTATCCTTTACCAGAAGGAGAATTCGTTCTAAATACAGATGCCAGCAACGTTGGAATTGGTGGCGTTCTTTCCCAGATACAAGAAGGACAAGAGAAGGTTATTGCCTATTTTAGTAAGACCTTGTCAAAACCAGAGAGGAATTATTGCGTCACCAGAAAAGAACTATTGGCTGTCGTGAAATCCGTGGAGCACTTCTACAAATATTTGTACGGTAGAAGATTTCTTATAAGAACTGACCGTCGACTGTTACTTCTTCAAGACTTCCAGATGCACCAAGGGTGATGCATGCAGATTTCGTCATAACGAACTGTTCCGGGACGAAACAGTCTTAAGAAGGGGGCAATGTAGCGAACCCAGGGTCGCGGCGCGGGCGGCGGCCGCTAGCGCACAGGTCAAAACACGTCCGTTCGCTTCCTATTGTTCTGATCGGGGTCGGCGAATATTCGAGAAATTAAAAGGTCAAAGAATATTCGAGAATGAAGCGTTTTAATATAAATACCCCAAGCAAAAGATCGCGAGGACAGTCTTGTATCGATACGGGTAGTGAACAGATGGTGATATAAATAAGTAAAGAGTGATATAAATATTGTTGAAATAAATATTGCGTAGTTATAATTGTTTAAATAAATTATCTTAGTGTTTAAGTCTTTAGTAATAATAATTAGTTCTAAAATAGTGTTTATATTTGTTAATTCTTAGTGTTAGTTACGTTTCATTATTCTTTATAATTCATATTTCTTTAATTAAACTTAGTTATATAAATATTAGTGTTTTAATCAATTTTACACTTCACCTAAATAAATAAAACGTTACAATAGTAACCAAATAAAAACCAAATATTCCTAATTGAACTTCACTGAAAACAGTGACATTTATATTAGGATTGTCAATGATCATTTATAATTTTAAAAATTAATTACGTTTTCATTCGAAGCAGTGTCGCCAAATATGTTGTGATATAAATAAAAAAAATAAAATATTTCTACTGTGAGGGTTGCGCTCGCGTCTGGAAGCGCTCGGTCACCTAGTTCCTGAAACTTAACAGGGATCCGGTCAGATTTTAGGAGATGGGTAGGGTTCTCGGTGTTTGAAATGATAAACAGAATTTTGTCCACAGTTTTTATTAAAAAATAATAATAAAATTTAAATCTGCCGTGCCTGCGTGATTTCGCTTTACAGATTGCCGCGTTTTTTTGCCGTCGGGGATTTGATTGCGAACTGATTAAATGACTCTGCAGCACAGAGCGTGCTTTCTTAGACAGATTGCCGCTGTGTTTGCCGTCGGGGGTCTGTACTACAGCCTCTGTAATTTTGTCAATCTGTCAATTGTTACGGACGTACAAGTCCCGTCTCGATCCAGTCAACGACTTCCAAGTCACAGAGTACAGCAGAAAAATACGACAAAATAATTCTAAGTCCAGAAAATAAATTATGACCGGGAGCCAGCAATTGAAAATGACCGTAATAAGATTTCACTCACCAGAATTCTCGTTGTCGCAGACGGTAGACTTTAGTGGTCAAGAACACACGGTCTGTTCTGTACAGCGGCAGAAGGCCTCTATTTGTACGAAGAAATCTAATGAATCGGGTTTAAACTATTTGTAGTGCGACAAGGAGCATTCGGTGTTCTAGAACGATATCATTCTATCTTTTTCCTAACATGAGATTGCTGCATTAAAAAATAACAATTTTTATAATAATGAATGCTGATCTTAATACATCCTAAATTAGATCACAGATCTAGAATTGAAACTAGATAAACTGAGCTGTCAAAACTCCCCGCAGATAGCGGAACATTTGCGATTAGCTGTCAGAATCCAATACTCTAAAGGTTACATACATGATAAACAATTTCAAATACAATTACAGTGCGAAATACCTATTTAAATTAAATCACAGGTGAGTTTAACATATTTACAATAGTTCCATCGTTACAGTTTGACATTTCAGATACAAATGTGTTTGAATCATGAAATGAATATAACCAACAAAAATACATGTGCTTACAATCCAAACTATTACAGTGTTTGATAAGGAAACTATAATAAATGATAATAATAACAATACGGTAAGTTGAAATCTTGTTTGAATACATATGTTTAAATTCTGAATTGTTACAAGTCAAGTGAAACCGGAGGTAGTAAAAATTGAAGTTAATATACATTGAAATAATGGAATATGTGTGATTCGCTTCGTGAATCGTCCTGGATTAAAGGCGAATCATCACACTACATAAATTAAATTAAACACAGTGGCAGTAATATTAGGATTGTTAATAATAATATTTAAGTTTAGAAATCGACTTTATCATTCCAGTTGCCAAAAGACTTCTAATATTAAATAAGTACAAATCGATCAGTTTTTGTTTCTTCGTAAGATTTATTAGAAGTTGTCGCCGTTGTGTATCAAATGAAAGGACGACAAGAGCTTGCATAACTGTTCACAATTTATCCATATCGATTGACTATTGTTTTTTTTTGCCTAAAACGTTATCAAAAACATTCTACAAGGGCTGGCTTGCAGAAATGTCAAAACTTGTCCATGCTGCTCGGTGTTTGTTTTGTTGCGAAAAGTTGTGAAAAGTTTGTCGTGTTTTGTATCATATAAAAAAACTCGACAATTGTTGACTTGCAGAAATGTCAAAAAATTATTATGTCGATCGCCTTTGTTTTTTGCTAAAAGTTGTCAGAAGTATGTCGTATTTGGTATGAAATGAGATGCCTACTATTGACATTGATTAAGGGCGCAGTAAAATGTATATATTTTCAATCTCATCAAGTTTCTCAACAACAAATAAAGGTATACTTGTGCACAACATTCTAAAATAAATACAAAACTGTGCAGATGGACATAACAGTATTTTATTTTTTAGTAATTTATTTTATAATTGAAAATTAAATAAAATATAAAAGTATGTGATAATTGGTCATTTTCAAATGCAATTTTTTCTCGTCATTTACCTTTATGTCCTGAACATGAACATGTAGATTGATATTATTTAAAGTTCGTATATTATTTTTGTCCAGTACGTCTTAAACTTAATGAGATTGGATTTCTCCATAAGACTATAATGTAAAATTAGTTCAGCGTTTTACCGCGCCTAGCCATGGCGCTCACACAGTTATCAAAACTGTATGCCGCGCTAGAAAAAGAAAGACATATACCAAAAAAAATACAAGAAAAAATAATAGATAATGTAAAATTGTTTATAAAGCATAGCTAGCAATCAAAAATTGTAATTATAGTTTATACACTGCATTACTGCTGCATGTTTAATCACAACCAACAATATAATCAGATATTATGAATTATTTAAACATATGTATTTATAAATACAACGAAACGATGATTAAAAATATAACAATCAATAGAACATAAAATAATTTTTATTTATCTATATTGTTAAATTTTGTACTTTGAATATACAAGCGAGTTATATAATCTTTGGCAACATACTGAAACTAGAATAGTATATTAAAACATAAGTTGTAGAAGGCAACCTTTTCAAGCACGAGTTTGAATTTCGGGAACGAGCGCGAAGCAGCGAGTGCCCGAACGAACGAGTGCTTGAATTGCCTTCTATAACGAATGTTTTATACTATTTTCTCTGTTTCGGCTTTTATTTACATTATTTTTTATAATAATATTTGACAATTTCCATTAAGGGATTTTTTTTGATAGAATAGTTAGGTTGGTGACAGTGATTTCTGTTTCGTTTATACATTGTAACACAAGCAATTTGTTTCATGGCCTCCCAAATAAATTAGAATTACTTTGTCAGTTGCCTAGATATTTTGTGTATTTAATGCAGTTATGCCAATCTCAAATAATAAAATATAACCAAAAATCGTTTAAGAATGAAGCTCCTTCTAACATCAATAAGCGTGCTGGAATATGATATTCTAATTCCGAAACAGAGAAATAAAGATTTTAATATGTTGTTTACTATCGGAGAAATAATTATAGATTTTTAAAATACATACATCACATTAAAGCCTGAATATTCATTCCTCTTAAACATATGGAATAACAAAGGTATGTAACAAATTGTAATTTTCAGTAATGCAAATAAATATTCAAAATGATCAGTATTTTATACAGTTTTTTCTTCATGCTTATTGAACTTAATATTTCTCTTATACTAAGTGGTCAAAAAAATTACATATATTATTCTTTATATATTATAATTTAAGATCATACATTTATAATTGTATATTTTATCATAATAATTATTTGTGTCACATAATTATAAATAATAACTATTCGGGAAACTACTGAACGGTTTTACTTGAAATTAAAATATGTTATATAAAACATCAAATCTATGAAAAAAGAAAACGAAACTGTTTTAAAAATATTAATAATTTACACGTGTTCGGACCGCATATGCTATCTAGTGCCATCCAAGCGCACTAGCATGTTTTTACAATTTTATTTCATGCGACTTTGCTTAGCGCAATGACGTCAATTCCTGTCTTGTCTTCACGCACCTGCAAAATGATCTTCCTATTGTATTCGCTGTCTGTCCACTGAGGAGATCGCACGCTTCATTTATACTCTACGCTAAAATTGACCACGAGGCTCAATATATTTTTCCTATTGTTGTTTTTTATACTTCAATCATTGTTCTTTTTGTGCAACACACAATTCTACACACGCTGTAAGTACACACATTTTTACATTGTTGAGCACTTTAGACTTGCGCTACTTTTACTATTTTGTTTTACGCTAAATATAGCTTGTTTCATTTCAATTGTTATTTAATAGCAACTTTGTATAGTTTTGCACATTTGCTGCATATTTCATTTGCATTTGATCGCATGTAGTTCAAATTAATTTGACTACATTTGACACCTTTTTCTCTGCTTTAATTATTGCTCTAATTACTTTTACAAGCGTTAAGATTGATTAGCTTTGTTTAAAGTTTATATTCGCTTTATTTTATTATTATTTGTTCTTGAATCTGTTAGTATTTTCGCAATTTTTCCTACTTATATTAGGACTTTGTTCGTTATAATTATTATTTACGCTTGGGTACAATTTTTATTGCATTTATTATTTAGCTGCACAATATTTGTGCACATTTACTTATGTTAAATAAAGTATCCTTTTATTTTGTCCTCTTTTGTACAAATTTGCAGCATTTATAGCACCGAGCCTTCTACTGGACATCTTGCGCTGCTTGCTGGTTTATTTGTATTCGCTTTCTACTTCTTTTCTTTCTCTTTCGCTGTTGTTAGGAATAAGAACTTTATTAGCTTCGCTATCCTAATCAACATTTATTATTATCCATTTACCAATTTATCCTGTCATTGTTAAGAGTTATATCCAGTCCTACTTGTATTCTCGTTTCTATTTCGCTTTGAATACACTGGTATACGGACCGGCATCTTTGTAATACCGCTACGCTCGCAATAATCATTCCAAATAACCAACACGTCAATCAACCAGCCGACCAACTACAGTTCTTTCGCTTACGAGGCATACTTTAGCCACGGTGATCCCTGTAAGCAAATAAAAGGGAGCCGGGAGCTCTAGTGGAGACGGGAGGGTTCCTGAAAAAAAAAACTAAGGTATGTTCAGTTCAACTTCTTTATTTATACCCTAACACCAAAATAAAATGGCCTGACTGTGAAAAGAAACACGCTGCTAGGGCAAAAACTAGCTGACAAAACTCCGTCAAAAAAAAGTTGCCGAAAGGGAGTACGGGACGCCTTCCTGCGGATGACCAAACAGGAAGACAGGATTCAGATGCGTAGGAGGCCTTCCTGCGGACGACCAAACAGGAAGACCGGATTCATATGCGTAGGACACCTTCCTGCGGACGACCAAACAGGAAGACCGGATTCATATGCGTAGGACACCTTCCTGCGGACGACCAAACAGGAAGACAGGATTCAGATGCGTAGAACGCCTTCCTGCGGACGACCAAACAGGAAGACAGGATTCAGATGCGTACTTCTCTCGCCGCGGACTGCCAAACGGTTCAAGTCATACGCACTGGCAGGTGGTCGGAAAACACCAAGTCGCGGACTTCCTACGACTTAGCGGGATACAAATACAAGGATCTTCCTCAGTGCGGACGGCCTACACTTCGGAAGATAACAGGGAACGGAAAGACGGTAACAGAAATTATTTTAAGTCCCCAACCGCGGACGACAAAACGGCTGAGGCAAAACAAGACTTAGAAAATACACGTGCAAGAACTCACCAGTATGCTCGTTGAGCAGGTAGCTAGATTCGGTGGACGACCGAGCTCGAATCTCTCTACCTAAACGGCGAGTGAGCACCTGCTTTTATACCCGACAATCTTAATTAAAAGCGTTGAGCGCATGTCTTAAGACGAAGAGAGCAAAAACATCTAGAATGTTCTACCATTTTTGTCTAATAAATTCGAATTTAAGTTTTGTCAGCTCCTCTGTAACCCTGTGCCTATTTGATACTGTTACGTCACAAAGTATCTCGCCACTTTGTGCGCAATTTCTCCCATCAGGGTTTAAACAGGGAGGTATTACAGTCCTAGGTTGGAAGGTACAGGCCGCCAGTCTTTAAACAGTGGAGAAAGGGGTGGGTCGGCTTCTTTAATAACAAGTGAGATTTGGGGCGCCACGCATTTAAAGAAGAGAAATAAACGCATCAGGTTAAATGCGAACTCTGAGCGTTGAGGGAAATTGAAATAACACACAATGTTCAAATTATTACAACAACCGTTACCGTATATTGTAATTAATCTAAAGTAATCTTTTGCAGAGGGTAAAATATAGTTTACGCGGCCTCGATTCGTTGTTGGCACAAGTAGCCTGGTTAACGATAACGATATAATAATAATGAACGGGGCAGACCGAGTTGTGGTCATTCACGACGTCGCCGAGAACCGAGCCGGAGGTCGACCAACGAACACGGGACGGTGTCGAAGCGAATTCCGCACTGTAGCCTACCCGTACGTAAATCAAAACATGAATAATAAAAAAACTAATCGCATCGAGGGCGCGAGATACAATAATTAGTACACTCCGTACAACACATACAAAAATATTACTGAGATATATTACGTCGATAGAATTAATAAATTTCAATGGCAAGATTAACAATGTTTCGTAAGAGAAAATGAATAAATTAACTTGCGGTTTTGGAACTTCTCTCCTTGGCGGCTCCGCGAGCTTCTCCGTTCCACAATCCTTTGTATAGGCTCCCAAGATAGCACGTATTGTATCCCCAGATCCTAAGGGTTAATATACGTCCAAAATGAGCACCGCCGGGAAGCAAGGACGACGTAGAATATATCCAATAAGCGACGAACGATAACGTAAAAAGTTATACGATGAGAAGTACAAAAAGGATGAAAACAAAAAAGACAACGGATGGGGAAATAAGAGGCTGAAATTCGAAATATAAATTAATTTAGAGCAAAATAATTATGTATATTTGCTAACGTTAACTATAGACCCTCTTTTTGAAATCGAGTCGGTGTAGAACAGAATAGTAACACTTAAAGTGAATAAAAGAGGCTGAAATACGAAGATATAAATTAATTTAGAAAAGATAACTAGGTAAGATAGCTTACGTAAAGTTTCGACCCTCTTTTCGATATTGTAGAGGTGTTTGATTTTTCCCAAATCAGCAAAATGCGTTTGATCCAATTATTGGGACGTTGGCAGAAAGGTATCTCCGCTTTAAGCGTGTGTAATAACGAAAAATCTTCCAAATAACGAAACTCGAACACTTTAACCTTCCGCAACGATATAAAAATCAACTCTCTAACCTCCGTAATCCAACGCAAGTGCTAGAAGAGCGCGAAAAAACAACCAACGTGCTTCTGCATAACGACCCTAGCGACCGCTATCAAACCGGTATGGGATCTAAACTCTAACGTACGGCTACCTACATTACTAGGGTGATAGATTGGCGTACGACTCATTGGCGTACGAAAAACTTAAATTTAACGTGAAATTCCCCCCCCCCCCCCCCCTACAAAAATAAAATTTCATTGAAATTTTCTTAAACATCCTCCACAAAAGTGTGAGGAGGAAGATCCTTTACATTCCAAATCCCTAAATCATGGCCAAGCTCGCTTTCTAGAGAATATGTCCAAGGCGATACTTTGTCTCTAATCCTACACGGATCTATAAATTTAGGTGCTAGACTTGCACTGAAATATTTAGATGCATCCGACAAAACATGATTACGCCGCCAAACGGTTTGACCTGGTAAATAATGAACGTCTCGTCGGCGAAGATCATAACGTCTCTTATTTGTTGCAGACGCTGTCTTCAAACGTTCACGGACGTCAGCATACACGCGTTTAAATGCACCAACGCGATCTTCGAATTGACTTGGTACAGGTTCTGCGACTTTGATATCAGCTGTTTCGGTCATACCTTCGGGAAAAACAATTCCACGTCCGAAATTAATGAAATAAGGCGTTAATTTAGTCACATCATGTACGGAAGTACGAACAGCGCACGCAATTTGTGCCAAGTACTTATCCCATGATCTATGGGTATCGGTAACGTAACATCTGTTTTACTACTCCGTTGACTCTTTCGGTCGGATTAGCCTGCGGATGATACAATGCGGTATAGGCAATATGAACGGAATACTCTACGGCAAATTTACGAAAATCTCTACTACGAAACTGAGTTCCGTTATCAACAACTAAAATATTCGGTGCACCAAACAATAAAAATACATCGCGCTCTAAACAACGAATAATTGCGGTAGACGTAGCTTGACGAAGAGGGAAAAGTAATACGAATTTACTAAAACTGTTGTTGTGCGGGAGCTCTACTTTCAGGTTTTACTGATAGACAGGTTCTACAATTTTTAACATAGCGAGCGACATCTACACGCATATGCGGCCAATAGTAACGTTGAGCGATGCGACAAAAAGTTTTATGTACGCCCAGATGTCCAGCGGTAGGGGAATCTTGAAAACGCTGTAAAATCTTCCAACGTTCGGCCCTCGGTATAACTTGTTTCCAATAATCTGTCTCCCCGGACAATTCCGGATAGCTACAATGATAATAATGAAATAAAAGATTGCCGTCGACACGCCAAGCGGGAAATTTTAGAGGATGTGAACTAAGTTTACTCAACATATTAGAGTACCATTTATCTGGAGATTTCAAAGGTTCAACGATAACGGTATCTAATCTAGGAACACCACGAGAAAGTGTATCAGGTACCACGTGATCTCTACCTTTCCGATGTACAACATCGAAACTGAATTGTTGTAGGCGAACAGCCCATCAAGCTAAACGGCCACAAGGATCTTTTAATTTGTGTAACCATACTAAGGAATGGTGGTCGGTTCCAACCGTAAAATGTGCACCTTCGATATACGGCTTTAACTTTTCTATCGCCCACAAAACGGCTAAACACTCGCGTTCGGTTGTTGTGTACAAGCGTTCTGCACGCGTCAGAGATCTACTTAGAAAGCAAATGACTTTCTCAACGCCGTCGATGTTTTGTGTGAGAACAGCTCCTAAACCAAAGGCTGAAGCGTCGGTTTGCACAGTAAAAGGAAATTCAAAATTTGGACATGATAGAACCGGAGTGGTAATCAAACGTTCTTTAATAGATTTCCAAGCGGCCTCACACGAATTGTCCCATTTAAACTTAATATTCTTGGGCGTCAAATTTGTTAAAGGCACAATCAAGTAAGAAAATGAGGGTATAAACCTTTTATACCACGCCGCCATCCCCACAATCTACGAACTTCGGAGACAGTCGTAGGGGTCGGTATATTCAAGATAGCGGAAACTTTATCTGGGTCAACATTCAATCCTTTATTATTTACCACATAATTCAAAAATACTAATTCGGTACGACAAAAATTACATTTATCCTTACTTAAGGTTAAGCCGGCACGATGGAGACGATCGATAACTTCTTTTAGAATTTCGATATGTTTTTCAAAGGTCTGTGTGACAATAATAATGTCATCAAGGTATTTGAAGACAAAAGGTTCTAGTTCTGCGCCTAAAACAGTATCGATGAGACGTTGCCAAGTCATCGGAGCACTATGTAAACCGAAGGGAAGACGACAAAACTGGTACAACCCTCTATTCGGCACCGTGAAAGCGGTATACTGCTTAGATTCCTCCGCGAGAGGGATCTGCCAATAAGCGGAGGTCTAATGATGAGTGAAATCGTGCATCACGCAATTTATCCAATGTATTTGATATATAAGGTAATGGATAGGCGTCTCTAACTGAAACTTGATTTAGTTTGCGGAAGTCTACACAAAAACGAAAGCTTTTATCCTTTTTCGGGACCATTAAGATTGGCGAGGACGAAGCACTGTTCGATTTCTTGATTTTTAAACACCCGAATCTTATGTTCGGTTAAGTGCGTACAACCTAACTTATTAGTTTCTTTAACACAAGCCGAATCTAACAATTCATTTAACGCGTGCTGTTGTTCGCTAGAAAGGTCTGCGCTAGATTGAAGAAATTTTGTATGTGTTTCTACAGACGCAAGATCAATACGCGAAAATTCCCATTCTCCACTACGAAGATCAGGTACGACTCCCATGATCCTGAAAAAATCTATCCCTAGAATTAATTTGTGCGGAATTGATGGTACTACTAAAACTTCGATCCATTTCGTTCGATTGTAAACACAAAACGGCACGCTAATAGTACCGATAGCTGCATGGGGACTCCCGTCCACTACAGTACAATTCATAGCATTATTTTTATTTAAACGAAAACCCAAATTACTAAACCAATCCCAACCGAAACTACCAATAACGGTACAAGAAGCACCGGAATCTAATAACCCAAAAATATTTCTACCTAATTCGGGCACATTTAAATAAGGCGTTTCGTCATCTTTAACATGCGAAATAATATAATAGATAACCGGATTTAGATTCACAGACGTACACCGGTTGCCTAGCGCCTGGTTTGAGAGTTTCCCGACTTATTACACCTCGGACAGTTTTTCACGGTAACATCAGGCTTATCACAACGATAACAATGGCGAGAAGGAGGTCTTCTACATTCTGAACTTCGATGTCCGACGGTACCACAATTCCAACACTTAATTTCAGCGCGAGAAGTGTTCGGTTCACCAGAAGAGGTGGTACGCGAATTCGATATGGCATCGCATCTAGAAGTAGAAGTAGAACATAAGCTAAATCTGGTTCTAAACCTGGACGACGCGAAGTAGGCGGTACAAAATTATCAATATTTATTCGACGATGTTCGAGTCGACGACAATAAGTTAATAACTCTTCGACGGAATTAATATCAACTAAACCGAGATGATGTTGAAGATATGGACTAATATTACGTATTAATATTCGCATCTGTACGGTTGGTGATAACGGCATACTTAAAGGTCCGAATAAAGTTTGCATGACCGCGAGATAAATATCTATTGACTCATCTGGACCTTGAGTACGACGTTTAATTTCATCTAGCAATAGTTCATCATAATCGGGAGATTGAAAAACTTTTTTCAATGCAATTACTAACGAATTCCAATCAAAAAAACATTGCCGGTTAGCACGGTACCATAGTAATGCTTTACCGCAAAATAAGTCCATACAAGAAACAAATAATTGTTGGCGCGTTACATTACAAGCTTCACAGAGTTCGTTTACTTGCTCCAGAAAGTAATTTAGTGAAATACCACCTGGTTCACCCGTGAAATGTAAATTCCAGTGATACAGCAATACTACTTTAACAGGTGGAGTAGAAGTGTGAGTTGCGGCTAATGGTTCGGTATCTGAGTCCGTCTCAGAACTAAATTCATTTACAGCTTCAGCGTTAGCGAGAGTAGACGAACGTAACTTAGCTTTAACTTCCGCTTTAACCTGAGTCCAATACGATAATAGTTCTACAATAATTTTTGAACGAGCTTGTTGTTCTTCATCACTTACTGCGGGCATACGGTCTGCGCGAGAGAAACAATGTGCTACTTTAGCCGAAAATTTTTGAAAACTAGATGATTCTGCGTTGTCATTAAATTTATCTAGCAGTCCCTTGACTTCGACAATTTTAGTTTGAAGTGCAGTCAAGTCTTCAGCATGCGTAAAAGGGTGCGCGGGCCATTTTATTGAGTTATTATGCTTTTCTAGTTTGATTAAGGAGCGCAAGGTTGACCGCATGGCTTCCGAGCCGACAACATTCGATACTCCACGAACAGCAAGTTTATAACTCAACTCGTCTTGTGTTAGCCTACCTACATTGGCCTTGAACTCCATAATTGAGCAAATTGTTCTAACTAGAAATTGTGAAACTAACTTAAAGTAACCAACCGTATTGAGCGATACTAAGCCAATATAAACCAGCTAAATCCAACAATTTTTGGCAATATACAAAAACAAACCACGAAGGATAACCTAGAATAGAAATATATATAAATTGTTCGCGAGATTGCAACAAAAGGAAGGAATAAAGCGCGATAGCAAAAAAATAATACTAAGAATAACCAAAATGAGATGAGCCACGGGCCCTTTGACGATGGGCTTTTCCCTAAGGCCCGTAACCAATGGCCTCTTTAATTGCTGGCCCCACGTTGGGCGCCAAAAATGTTACGCCCCAAAGTATCTCGCAACTTTGCGCGCAACTTCTCCCACTAGGGTTTAACCAGGGAGGTATTACTGTCCTAGGTTGGAAGGTACAGGCCGCCAGCCTTTAAACAGTGGAGAAAGGGGTGGGTCGGCTTCTTTAATAACAAGTGATATTTGGGGCGCCACGCATTTAAGGAAGAGAGATAAACGCATCAGGTTAAATGCGAACCCTGAGCGTTGAGGGAAATTGAAGTAACACACAATATTTAAATTATTACAACAACCGTTACCGTATATTGAAAATTAATTTAAAGTAACTTTACAGAGGGTAAAATATAGTTTACGTAGCCTCGATATATTGTTGGCACAAGTAGCCTGATAATGATAATGATATAAAAATAATGAACGGGACAGAACGAGTTGTGATCATTCACGACGTCGCCGAGAACCGAGCCGGAGGTCGACCAACGAACACGGGACGGTGTCGAAGCGAATTTCCGCAAATAGCCTACCCGTACGTGAATATGGCTTCTTATAGAATATATTCACGTTCAAAGTGAACTGACTGTAATTATCAACAGTCATAGACAAACTAAAATAAATTGGGAAGTGTATATATAGGTACTGAGCTACGGCTCACTTGGCTGTTCATTCACGTCAGTTGACATATTCTCTCATGGAATTACTGCTAAGAAGTCGTTTTTAGGACTATACTAGTCACATGTTAGATGTGGGGTTAAATACCACTTCATTTAAACATCTGGTGACGTAAATCCTTTATGGGAAAATTTTGAATATTTTGAACTAACGCAAATTATGAGACAAAAAGATAAAAAATTATTTATTGAAGCTATAAACAACTTAGTTGTAGGCCAAATGACTGCAAATGATGTAGAACTATTTCAATCAAGACAGGTTGAAGAATCAGATGTTCCTGAAAGTTCAATACGTTTGTTTGCGGAAAATGTGAAAGTAGATAATTACAATGAAATGAAAATAGAAAAGCAAATCGCAGCAAAATATATTTTAGAAGCAAAGGACACAATTTTAGGTAAAGTTTCAGATACAACTAGAAATCGTGTAATAGTATCATTAAAAACCAAAAGTATGATTGAGACAAATGGTTTACCCTTTAGAGTAAAATTAAAGTTAAATATTAAATACATGGTACCTAGTAATATTGATATGGAAGACGGACTTGTAAACGGAGCCTGTGGTTGCTTGAAGCATATAACGTTTAATTCAAATTCTTCAGATTCTTATATCATATGGATAGATTTTGCGTCCAGCGTTGTCGGTAAAAAAGCAAGGGTACTTTACAAAAAATTAATGAAATCCGAAAATCTCGATTCCAGTCTAACGCCAATAGTTAAAACCAGTATTTCATTAAATATTTCAAATAAATTACAATACCAAATATTACGAAAACAATTTCCAGTAGTTCCTGCGGAAGCAATAATGTCTGTCAAGTTGGGGTGCCCAACATAAAAAAAATAAAAAACAGTATACTATCAGTTAGTGCTAGGTTTGTGCTGGTTTGTTCCAGAATATGGAAGATTGTTCTATTTAAATAACATAGATATCAACAATTTCATTTGGCACCCCAACTTGACACTACCAAATTTATAAATAATAGAGAAAATTAAAAATGACTATACTATCAGTTAATGCTAGGTTTGTGTTGGTTTGTTCCAGAATATGGAAGTTTGTTCTATTTAAATAACAAAAATATTAACAATTTCAGTTGGCACCCCAACTGGACACTACGAAATTTGTAAATAATAGAGAAAATTAAAAATGACTATACCATCAGTTAGTGCTAGGTTTGTGCTGGTTTGTTCCTGAATATGAAAGTTTGTTCTATTTAATTAACAGAAATATCAACAATTTCAGTTGACACCCCAACTTGACACTACCAAATTTGTAAATAATAGAGAAAATTAAAAATGACTATACCATCAGGTAGTGCTAGGTTTGTGCTGATTTGTTCCAGAATATGAAGGTATGAATAAGAAATTTTGTATTATGGAAAAACGAACTGGAATTTGTAAGATAAATACTTAAAATAATATCTTAATACTATCGTTAGTAAGGTAAATATAATCCACTAGGTTTACAATAAATTATTGTAGAAGTTGTATATGAAACTGACTTATGCGGATTTTACAACCTTTTATAGAAAAGTAGGAAGCTTTGTGGTCAGGAGTTATATATTATCCCAACTCAAAGGTATCACTTGAAAAGTTAGCACAGGGCCATATTAAAGAAATTCATACTGTACTTACTTTGTGTAAATTTAGTAAACTGAAAATATAAATAAGAAATAAAAGATACAACAAATACTTAATTATGAATTTCTAGACATACAGTGGCTCACAGAATTATTTGTACACCTAAGTTTTCTTAGCATTCATAGTTTTAAAAAAATTAAAAGAAAAAATAATAGAATTTAAAGCAATTAAGGCAAGGTTGGTATACATTAGAATAGAAGGATCTCCTGCAAACATATCGATATTAAATGTGTATGCACCTACGGAGAATGCAACAAATGAAAAGAAAGAAGATTTTTATGAGAATTTGTAAGAGGAAATTGAAAAAATACCAAAAGAAGACCTAAGCATTATAATGAGCGACTTTAATGCACAGATAGGAAGAGAGAACTACATACAATAAGTCGCAGGTACACACACAATACATGAAAGAACAAATGATAATGGGCAAAGGTTATGCGAATTAGCAATAAAGACTAACATGATAATAAGTAGCACGAAGTATAAACACCCCAAAAAACATAAAGTAACATGGACAGCACCAGACAATAAGACTCAAACACAAATAGACCACGTACTAGTAACGAAAAGGAGGCAATCTTCGATACTAAACGTAAGGACATACAGAGGAGCATGTGCCGACTCGGATCACTACATGGTAACAACAAAGATACGAAACAAAGTTAAAACAAGTGATAGAAAAGATATAACGAGAATTAAATGGAATATAGAAAATATAAACAATGAAAGCTCGAGAGAGAAATACGAAGAGGAGGTAGAAAAAAACATAAAAAAGGAAGAACGTAAAATGAAAGATATAGAAAAAAAATGGTGCTGGATAAAAAGATGTATTAACGACGCTGCTCAAAAATGGATAGGACATGAAAATAAGAATGCAAAAAATAAAAAAGCCTGGTTTAATGAAGAAATTAAAATAATACTAGATGAAAAGAGAAACGCAAGATTAACATATTTAAGAACAAATAAAAAAGAGGACAAGGAGAAGTATGAGAACAAAAGAAAGGAATGTAATAAAATTATTAGCAGTATTATTTTTAAGTGTCTAGTGATAAATACGTGTAAAATAGCCTAAGCTTATATACATTTGTACTCACTCTGTTCACTGTAAAGAAATAAAATTAATGGCAGCAAAACGTCAAGTAAGAGTAGAGCTCTCATCCAGTAAAAAAACATCCTCTATAACCACAACACATTTTCACAAAACATCCATACACTATAAAAATTTCATTTAACCTAACACCAACACTAACCCCATCTTTAAACAAATAGCATAAACAAACAAAATAGCACTGCTGAGTACAGTGGCGCTATGTCTCAACAAAACATGTTCCCATCAACCTCAACTCATCGTACCGACATGTCTAATCAAAACTCACAACCGCGCCAAACATTTGCAAATATAGCACGTAAACAAATAGTAGATACCTTCCCAAATAAAAATCAAGCAATTCTATTAAATTCAATAGAGGGCCTCAAGATCAAAGACTACATTACTAATATTGGAAACATTGTAGGCCCAAAAAATATTATATTCGCTTCAAGAATATCGAACAATAGAGTATGTGTATATTTACAATCAAAAAACTTGGTAGACAATATAATAATAAACAACAATAAAATTAATATAGAAGGACATGAAATCAACATACGCCGACTAATCACACCGGCAAAACGGATCATATTGTTAAACGTATGCCCCTCAATACCCCACACCGTTATTGAAAATTATTTAAAACAATTAGAAATCAAAACAGTATCACCTATTACTTTTCTAAGAGTCGGTATGCAAGATCCTGAATACAGTCATGTATTAAGCTTTAGAAGACAAGTATATATTACACCTGATAATAATACAAACGTACCAGAAAGTATATTATTAAAATACGAGAAAACAGATTACAGAATATTTTTAAACGAAGATAATATCACATGCTTTAGATGCAAAAAGACAGGCCTTAGCAGCAATCAATGCGAATCTAACGAAAAAACCGAAATGGTAACCCTAACTTCAAAATCAACAAAAAGATCACTTTCACAGACTATAACCAAAACAGAAAACACAGAAATAGTCCAAAAATCAACAAAAAGAACATTGTCACAGACAATAACCGAAACAGAAAACAAGAAAAATACAAACAAAAAATTACTCATGACAACAAATATCGAACAAGATAAAAATACAAACAATGAAGAACAATCAAAAATCACACCCACATTCAAAAAGCCGAAATCAGATGAGAACACCAAAATTGAAGATCAGTTAGAATCAATTAAGGACGAAATTATACAAAACCAAGAAAAATATGTACTAAATTACGATGAATTTAAAACATTCTTGGAAAACGTACAGGGAGACCCTGACCCACTCACCATCGCAAAAGAATTTACAACTGAAATATCAAAATTAATATATATGAATTGTAAACTATATTCTAAACTAAAACAAAGATCCATGAAAAACAGATTCTCTAGACTCCAAAAAAAAAACTAAAACAACAGCTAAAAGATGAATCACACTCACCTTTTGGAAGCCAAGAATCATTAAATATAGAATCTAGTATAGAATCAGAATGATTATACAATGGAACTGTAACGGCCTCCGCTCTCATAAAGGCGAACTTCAAATGATTATAAAAGAACACGATCCAGAATTTGTCTGTATTCAAGAAACAAGACTTAAAGAAGCACAAAACATAAACATTCCAAATTACGACATACACAGAAAAGACAGAATAGAACAAAACATAGCCAGCGGAGGAGTAGCAATACTTTGTAAAACAAAAAACTATGTAGAACAAGTAAACTTAAACACAAATCTGGAAGTTATTGCAATAAAAATACTATCACCATACAAAATGACGATATGTTGTCTATATTTACCACCTAATCACACTATCGAAGAAAGCAATATAACACTATTACTAGATCAACTACCAAAACCGTATATTATAATAGGTGACTATAATGCACATAATTACATATAGGGTTCCAATAAAACAGATCAAAGAGGAAAAAATTATTGAAAAAATAATAGACGATCAAAACCTTATCCTATTAAACAATGGTGATTACACACACTTTTGCAGCCAATATGAAAACTTCTCAGCAATCGATTTATCTATATGTCAACCAGAAATTGCACAACAATTTTCATGGGAGATAATTCCAACATTATTTACTAGTAATCACTTTTTCATAAAAATTAATACATACACTCAAAATATACCCATAACACATGAAACATATGCTTGTTGGAAAACAGAAAATTCAAATTGGGAGCTCTATGCCCAATTAGCAAGAATAAACGACACAAACATCAGAGAAAATGAAGATATAAACAAGTTAGTCAACAACTTTACACAATGCTTGACAGATGCAGCAAATAAATCAATAGGTAAAAAACAAATAAGACAAAGAAAAATATCAGTACCATGGTGGAACAAAAACTGTGAAAAAGCAGTTCAAGAAAATAAAAAATCACTGTACAAATTCAGGAAACACAATACAACAGAAAATTTTATTACACTCAAAAAAACACAAGCTATTCTAAGAAGAACCATTCTACAAAGCAAAAAGGAATCATGGGAGAAATTTGTGACAGAAATAAACCCAAACACACCAAGACAAATCATATGAGACAAAATTAGAAAAATTAAGGAAAACAAAAATACTGGACAAACAACAATACTGGAAGTAGATAACAAAAATATCACAGAAAACCAAGAAATAGCAAATATACTAGCGAAAACATTCGAAGACAACTCAAATGATTCTTGTTATAATGCAGACTTCCAAAAATACAAAAAGACAAAAGAAGAAACCGAAGAAATATTAATAGAAAACGATACAGAAAAACCAATAAAACAACCGTTCTCGTATAATTTTATATGGAAACAAAATATATACCCAGACATATGGAGAAAGGTAATAACCATACCATTATTAAAACCAAATAAACTGAAAACAGACCCACTAAATTATCGACCAATATCTCTCTCAAATTGTTTAAGTAAAATTTTACAAAAAATGGTCAACAAAAGATTATTATGGCACTTAGAAACAAATAGACTTATAAACAAGAAACAATGCGGATTTCGAGAAAGACGTTCAACTACTGACCAAATTATATCTTTAGAAACTAAAATACAACTCGCATTTAAACAGAAACAGCGTCTAATCGCAGTATGCCTTGACATTAATAAAGCCTACGACACTGCACGGAGGTATTATATAATGGATAAACTAAAAGAATACAACTTAAATGGACACATTCTCAATTATATATGAAAATTCCTACAAAATAGAAAATTCAATGTCAAAACAAATGGCTGTTTATCTAAAGAAAAAACTCAATTAAATGGAATCCCACAAGGCAAAATATTAAGTGCCACCCTCTTCCTAATAGCCATAAACGAAATATCAAAAAATATAACAAGAAATATCGGTGTATCACTATTTGCAGACGATCTTGCGATATATTTCAAAGGGAAGAACATCAACACAATAAAAAAAAATACAAGACTCAATACACAAAATCGAAGAATGGTCTCAAAAAACAGGTTTTACTTTTTCACCCACTAAAACACAAGCCATACATTTCTGTAAAATGCGCAAAAATCACGAACACCCTGAGCTTAAAATAAACAATATTTCCATAAAATACACAGACAATATCAAAGTTTTAGGAGTAATCTTTGACACGAAATTAACATGGAAACCACACATAATAAACTTAAAAAAAGAAGGTTAAATATAATAAAAACAATTAGCCATACAAAATGGGGAGCTCATAAGAACAACATAATAAATATTTACCGAGCAATCATACGATCCAAATTATATTACGCAAGCATAGCTTATCAAGCTGCAAAACCTACAATATTAAAGATGTTAGACACAATACACAACGCAGCTACTAGAACAGCCATCGGAGCTTTCCGCACAAGCCCCATACATAGTATACTTATAGAAGCTGGTGAATACTCACTACATCAAAGTAGAAAACAATTAACATTAAACTATATAATTAAACTAGCAACTGATCCAGAAAATCCGACTCACAATTTAATTTTCCAAACTCCTACCATAATTAAAAATATAACACCTTTCCACAATAACATCCACCAGTACCACAATGAACTCCAAATAGAATTCCCAGAAATCGAACAGAAATCCTACCACAAAAATGCCCCATGGTTATACAAACAACCCACCTACAATTTAAAACTAACAAACTATACCAAAAACCAAACCCCACCCGAGCTCTACCGCAGTTTATTCAATGAAATCAAAGACACACATAAAAACTCAAGTCACATATATACAGATGGATCATATCACAACGATAAAATCGGCGTCAGTGTAGTCACAGAAAAAACAACCCTAGAATACCGACTACCAGCAAAATGCAGTATATACACAGCAGAAACATATGCAATACTAAAAGCGACCGAATACATTAAAAACAATGAAATGACAACATCCATTTCGTAATATGTACCGACTCCATCAGCACCATACAAGACATGAAAGACATATTCAACAAGAAAAAAATAATACAAAATATCCAAGACAACATACATACAGCAAAGACAAGACAAAAAGAAATAACCATCATGTGGATTCCATCACACGTTGGAATTACTGGAAATGAATTAGCAGACCAAACAGCCAAGAACGCTACCAACTCAGACACCATACAAAACATAAAAATACCAGTAAACGATGCAAAGAAACATATAACAAAAAAAAATAAAAGAAGAATGGCAAAACAAATGGACCCAAACTACAACAAACAAACTGCGAGACATAAGAGAAAATATAACACCATGGAAAATCCCCAATAAAAGAAGACACCAAATCATCCTAACCCGACTACGAATAGGACACACACTTCTAACACATGGACACATACTAAACAAATCAAACCCCCCAATCTGTGAAAAGTGTAAAATTCCAGTAACAGTAAAACATAAAATAGTTGAATGTGAAAAATACAGTGAACAAAGGACTAAACATAATATAAATAATAACCTAAAAGACAATCTAGGTAATAACTGTAAAATAGAAGAAAACATAATAAACTACCTAACCGATACAGAACTCATTAAAAAACTGTAAACAAAAATTATGTAAAAACCAAATGTACCATGGTATTAGTGACCATAGTTGTCGAAGTACCTATATTTTGCTAAAAAAAAATATTAGGAAAAACAAAAGAATATCAATAGAAAATACAATAAAAAATATTGAGAATGAAAGAGCAAACAGAAACACAAAAAGATTTTATAAGGAATTAAAAGAACAAACTAAAATATATAAGACCAAGACAAATGGGATAAAAGATAAAAATGGGCAACTAGCAGAATCTGAAGAACAATACAAAAAGGTATGGACAGATTATTTTAAGGAACTACTCACAGAAGAGGAACAGGAAATAAAAAGTGAATTACCAGAAGAAAACGAAAAACACATAGCAGAACCAACTCTAGAGGAAGTAAAAGAAATTATAAAAAATAGTCGCAACGGTAAAACACCTGGAAGCGACAATATTAATATGGAATTATTAAAGTACGGAGGCGAAGCAATACAGAAACACATCCATGAACTTATAGTAAAAATATAGAGGGAGAAAGAAATGCCGAAAGAATGGGAAACAGGACAAGTTGTAACAATACATAAGAAAGGAAGCCAACAAACATGCGAAAACTACAAAGGAATCACGTTACTGAACACTACCTATAAAATAATGTCAACAATAATACAAAGAAGAATAACAAATGAATCAGCAAGAATTATCGGAAATTATCAATGTGATTTTATGAAAGAAAAATCTACCACGGACGCAATACATATTATTAAACAGATAATGGAAAAAACACTTGAGTATAACATAAACACCGAGATTCTGTTCATTGACTTCAGGCAACCCTTTGACTCAATTAAAAGACAGCAACTAATGAAAGCTTTAAAAGAACTACAAATACCAAGCAAATTAAGAAGATTGATAGCAATGACTATGAAAACAACAAAAATACGAATTAAAACACAAAAAGGAGAAACGTAAGATATATTAATAAATAAAGGTGTAAAACAAGGTGATGGTCTGCCACATTATTTAATTTAGCACTGGAATATATCATGAGAAAAGTAAAGAAAGGAACTCTCAGAACAGGGGGAAGTCAAATAATAGCATATGCAGACGACATAGTAATAATAACGAAAAACAGAAATGTAATGAGAAAAATGCTAGAGGAGATAGTAAAGGAAGGAAAGAAAATAGGACTAGAAATCAACCAAAAAAGACTAAAATAATGGTAATGGGAAAAGAAGTGCAAGACAAGACTATTAAAATAGGAGAAGGAGAGTTTGAACAAGTAAACGAATTCAAATACTTAGGTGTAATGTTAACAAATAGAGGCGAAAGAGAAGAAGAAATAAAAGAAAAAATAGCTGCTACAAATAGGGCTTTCCAAGCCAATAAAAAATTACTACGAAACGGAATTTTAAGCAAGACAACAAAAATGAGAGTATATAGAACAATAATAAGACCAACAGCATTATACGCAACCGAAACAATGACATTTACAAAGAAGGACGAAGAAAAATTAAGAATCATAGAAAGGAAAATAATAAGAACGATACTGGGACCCAAGAAGATATCTGATAATGAATACAGAGTAAGAATGAACCATGAGATTGACAAAGAATTAAAAGGAGAAGATATAATAAAAATAATCAAGAAACAAAGAGTAAAATGGCTAGGACACGTAAGCAGAGCTGACGAAAAAGAACCAATAAAAGTAATAATGCAATGGGGCCCTGGAAGTAAGAAAAGAAGAGGAAGACCCAGATCAACATGGCTAGCAGAAGTAGAAGAAGATTTAAGAAGAGCGGGAATTAACAACTGGAAAAATAAAACAAGAGATAGGAAGAAATGAAACATCATAGCGAGGAATATTTAATAAATAACTGAAACGGAGTCCGATCCCCTCCAAAAAAAGGATCTAGAAAGCTTAAATATAAGCGGTGCAACTCCACAACGGAGTGTTAAACCACTATATATATATATATATATATATATATATATATATATATATATATATGTAAATTAAATAAAAACAAAATGTATACAAAAAATAGGTACAAGTTATATGTGGGTACCACCCTGTATATCTAATCTTCATGGAACTTTGATAAGACATTAGTATATAAGCCATTGTTCTATTAGAATAAGTTAGCCTGTAGATCTTGTATTCTTACTGTAAATATCACTAGTAATTGTATTCATTTATTGTTTAAAATATATATTATATTAAAATATTTTTTTTTTTGAAAACTATTTTCCCTAACGAGAAAACCTAATTGGCGCAGTCGGTAGGATTCGCGAGAGTTGTTGCATTCGAAAATTCGTAAACACGAATTTAATTCGTTTAAAATCAGCAACGTTTGTTTTAACAATTTGCTCGTGAATAGCAATGTGCCGTTGCCGGGAAATTAAAATCAAAGCAATATTCCCGGCAATATTGACGGCAATATTGCCCAAAAATGGAAATATTGGGCAACTTATGCTTATTAAATATAAAACAGTAATTTTATTATTTTTAACTGATTCTTTGGTTTAAAGATCTCTCAAAAGTTTTTATACAGGTAAGGATAATGCACCGGAAAAGGAAATATACCACAATGTTTTTAATTTTGACAACATTGGTGGCTACATTGTAAAGAATATTCGTGGTTGAACATGCGAATATGAATACTATATAAAGATCAAAAGACGTAATTTAAAATATGTAGGTAAGTAACTAAAATCAAGAAAAAAAAATGGTTCAGTTTTAACGCGCGCCAACTATAATTATCTAGTTATTATAACCAAAATGTATTAAAATTAAAGAGTATTATACAGAACATTGAAGTTAACATAAAAAGAACAAAAATAAAATAAATACAAAAAACTTATAAACAAAAATTATACTTATTTTTATTCTTTTGATTAGTCCGACTCCGACTCAGTAACATAATTTTCTAACTCCGATTTTGATGAATACGAGCATGAAGATGGTGATGTTGTAGAATAATAATCCGTATTCATCTCTACCATCACTAAGCTTCTTGAAGATGTGCCAGAGCCAGAGATAGATGGTTTTGGATCTGTTTCTGCATGGATTTCGTTGAAATTTCTTTCTATTAATAGTTTCTTTTCGTCTGTTGATACTGTTGGTAACTGGTGCATGGTTTTCCAATTATGAGCGATGTAGTATAATTTTCCTGCTCGTGTGGTGTTTAGTTTATGCCTTTATTATTATGAATGTGTGAAAAGGTGCTAAAAGATTTTTCTATGGAAGCAGACGTTGAAGGTACACTCAAGATTTTTATGGTAATTTTTCTTAAATCACTATGCTGATAAAATGTGTTCCACCATAATATAGGATTAATTTTATCCACAGCTTTCCAAACAAAATCTTTTGACCAAATTCCTTTCCTTGATCTATACAGAGCAAGTTCTTGAATAACACTTTGTTCATCTGCGTTGATCATATTCTCTGCTAACTTATAAATTATTTCACAACCATCAAGCTGCTCTTGTGCTGTCATAATTAAACCTTGGCATTTTGGATCTAAAAGACAAGCCCCCAAATGAATAGGTTTCAAAGCATGTTCTCTCCTATCTTCGAAATGCTTTTTCACAAACTCTACTTCTGTAGAAGACTTAACAACCACGGGTAAAAATTCTTTTAGTAACAACACCTACCTGTTCCTTTGTATTCATCGTGTTCATAAAAGCAGATAGCGTGGATGAAGAAAACACAGTATCGGATGTCCTTTCTTCGCTACTGGACGGCATTTGGCGATTTTGTGGAAAATCTTGTAATTGTAAATTTAACTTATTTACAGTTGTAGAAAAACTATTTTGAATTGCATTGGGACACTTTGTACATTTTTTAATATGTTTTGTAAATTTTGTTGCATTTTTATTTGTGTAAATTTTACAGCAAAATATACATTCATATATTGCTTTATTATTTTTTTGTTTTTCATTATTTTTTTGTTTTTCTGGAAAATATTTTCATAATTATTAATAAATACACGAGATACGAACGATAAGACCTTACGATACAAATATTGAGAACACAATATACGGCGTTTTGTCTCTGTATTAATAATACAAAATTAGGGGAATCACACAGAACAGCTAATGTTCAGCGTACAGTCATGCGTGCGCAGCATGTTTAAAATTCCCAATATTTGGCAACTTATGAGACCTTTGGCAACTTTCCGGGAATATTCCCAAGGTGGCAATATTGCCCATTGGCAATATTGCCGTTGGCACATTGTTACTCGTGAATCGTACAACCACCTAACAATAAACGAAGAGAACATCTGGAGGGCGTCGAAGCAGTCAGTTCCACCAGCATCTTCTCCGAGATCCAGTCCCCGAGGTCATCTCTACCCCGGTTAACATCCCCACGTCGAGAGAACATCGACATCATCTACCCTGAGCTGAGCGAAAACCAGGAGGAGGCAATCAACCCAATACCGTCTACCTTGAGTTGAGCGAAAATCAACATCGAGGAGACAACAAACCCCTAACAAGAATGATACTACCACTCATATTAACTCTGTAAGTTAATATTTTATCTCATTTTTATAATATTGTATTATAACTAATAATTTACATAAATATTTTAAAATTTAATTAAATAATATCAAACAAATCAAAATGGTTGACCAACCAGCTATAACTGGAAATATTTTCCAAAACTTAAATAACGATATTGTCAAAATGCTAGATTTAGCACCAAATTTCGATGGCGACGTGAAAACACTCGCAAATTTTATAAACACGATCGATGAAATGATGCACCTGATAGCTCAAACAAACCCATCAGAAATTACTAAGAAAATAATTGTATTAACTTTAAGAAATAAAATAAAAGGTGTAGCCGCACAAAATTTACATATAGCAAACATTAATTCATGGGACGAATTAAGTATATATTTAAAAGAAAATTACTCTGATACTAGGTCAGAATATACCATTATGTACGAAGCTAGTCATTTTAAGCAAAATAAAGAACCAATTTTAGAATATTTTACAAAATTCAATGACTTGTTCCTTATTTATATAAGTAAAATTGAATGTAAATTTTTACCAGCAGTAAGCAAATTAATAGTAGAACACCAAATCCAATATTTCGTCCAGTGCTTTATTAATAACTGTAAAGAACCCTACAGAAGCTATCTGCTAGGAACCCTCATAAATTAACTGAAATCCAAAATTTAATTACTAATGATTTACAATATATACATAATCAAAATCAAAATCAATTCCAGCCAACAAGACAATACCCAAAAAACCAAATAAATTTTAACCCCCTAAAGAATCAAACTCAATATAATTCCCCAAGAAATCAATCCCCAATATTAAGACCAAATAACAATACTTTTAATACATTTAGAAATCAAAATTCTACACAACACAGACCTTTTGCCCCGCAAGTAATTTTAGAAATGCACAAAACAGAAATCCAACTACCATGAGCACTCAAACGAATCATCCAAATCTTACAAACTTTAAAGACAACCCAATAGACAATTCAACTCTATAGAATTATTTAATCAAGATTCAGATATTAGCCCCAATGAATATGACACTTACGACCCGATAATTGACGAAATAACTGAATAAAATATTGATATCGAAAAAGAACAATATGCAGAAAATCAAGAATTTGTAAATGACAATCAAGAATAAAATTTTCACGAGGTCGAACTACATACATTGAATCGTTGACAAATAACTTCAGTAAATTACCATTTATAAAATTAGGTAATCTTAAAATTTTAATAGACACCGGTTCAACACAGAATTACATACACCCAAAATTAATAAATGACAAAGTTATTAAATACCCCGAAAATTTTGTAATACATACATGTAATGGAAAATCCGTTAGTAAAGAATTCACATTTTTAAATATAAAAATATAAATGTTAAAACTTATATTTACAAATTTCATAGAAATTTTGATATTTTATTGGGAGTTCCAGGAATACAACTTTTAAAATCAAAAATAAATTTTGAAAAAGGCGAAGTTACATTTTTAAATAAATTCACATATAAATTTCAATATCTAAACGAAGAAAAGCATAAAAATCTAAATATTGAATTTAAAAATATAAAAATACGCGATGATCACTTGAATAATGAAGAAAAACCCGGATTATACAATGTATTAAATAAATACAAAGACGTAATCTTAGACGAGAACGAAAAATTAATATTTACCAACCAAATAAAACACGAAATCAAAACATCAGACAATATTCCAGTACATTCAAGAAATTATAAATACCCAGAAATTTATAAAAATGAAGTTCAACAACAGATAAATCAAATGTTAGACAATGACATTATTGAACATTCTTATTCCCCGTGGTCCTCTTCCATATGGGTAGTCCCAAAAAAATTAGATGCTTCTAATACACAAAAATTTCGAGTAGTAATTGATTATAGAAATTTAAATTCCAAAACTATAGATGATAAATATCCAATACCAGATATTGCAGAAATATTAGGAAAATTAGTAAAATCAAATTATTTTTCTTTATTAGATTTAAAATCAGGCTTCCACCAAATAGAAGTAGAACAAAAAGATATCCCAAAAACTGCTTTCTCAACTGATTTTGGCCATTATGAATTCAAAAGAATGCCATTTGGCTTGAAAAATGCACCATCCACGTTTCAGAGAATGATGAATTTTTGAGGTGGTGTGGGTGCTGTACACAGGGAACGTTTCAACATTACTTCCAACCTTGAAAAACATTGTAAACAATTTAAATTAACTGGAAGGAAAATAACATTTTCTTTGAATGATCCACCTACAGAAGAAGATCCTGTAATATGGTTTTATGACAGCTTGAAAAGCGTTATAGAATTTGTGTTGGAAACAGTTAATCCACAAGATTATGTTGGTTTTATATTCCAAACTCCGTGTCTGGAACTTGGACCAGCTTGGCTCAGCTTTAGGCGTGCTGATCAACTTCAGGTTGATGTTTTATGGGAAGCATTAAGGAAAATAATGCAAAGTAATAAAGAAGTGTTTTCTGATGGGCAGTTCTCAGTCGAGATGACCAAGGTAACTGTACCTTCCGGTACAAGAAAATTAAATGGACATGGATTAACGTATTCGGAATTTTGTCGTCGGAAACATGGTGTATTGGAAATAGATAATACAGACAATTTATGTTTACCTCGTGCACTTGTAGTTGCAGAATCTTTGGTGAAAAATGATCCATGTTTTAAATATGTTGTTAAAAACACCCATGGAATACAATCAACAAGAACACATGAACTATTAAAAAATGCAGGAGTTAAAATAGGTGCTAATGGTGCAGGTATTCCTGAATTAATTGAATTCCAACGTTATTATTCTAATTACAACATATGTGTATATTAGTATAATAGCCGCGGAAAAGTAATATTCGAAGGTGCAAAGGGGACAAATTTTAAACGATTGAATCTTTTGTACTATCGAAACCATTAGTCTGTTATAAGAAGTATACTTGCGACATTTTCGTGCGATTATTTTTGCAAGCAATGTCACATTCCTTACAATGTAAGGGGCGGCCATTCTTGTAAAAATATTTGCTCTTATTGTAAATATTCTCCTGCATGTAGCATAACTTTTCAACTAATTACATGTGATCACTGCCAAAGAGAATTTCGTGGACAGCAGTGCTTAGACAATCATTTAAATTTTGGGTGTAAACGTGTCAAAAAATGTAAACAAGGTTTAAAAATATTTAGATGTAAAAAAGACAGGTTACATGTGTGTGGTGCAGTTTACTGTAAATTTTGAGAACCGTATAAAAATCCGGGACATATGTGCTATATCATTAAAGACAAAACTGAGTAAAAGGTAATACTTTATTTATTTATTATGATTTCGAGACGCGACAAGAAAAAGTACTCGGTAATGATAAAGAGCACGAAATAAATTTATGTGTCATACAGCAGTCGTGCTTTGTTTGTTGCAGCATAGATGATATGTAATTCATGTGGTATTCGTGAACAAATATTTAAAAATGACCCTATAAAAAACTTTTTAACCTATGTTTTGCTTCCACGAACTACATTTTCATCTGTAATTTGTATCGCACATAATGCAAAATCATTTAATTGCCAATTTATTCCAAAGTACCTTGTGGAAGAACTTAATATTAAACCAAAATTAATTTTGAATGGCTCAAAAATTATGCTATTACAAATTAATCATATAAAATTTTTAGATTCCCTTAATTATTTACAAATGCCTTTATCAGCTTTGCCGAAAGCAATGGATTTATTACCTTCCTTTTAAAAAGGATATTTTCCACATTTGTTTAATAAAGTAGATAATCAAAATTATGTAGGATCGTTACCAGCCCTTGAATATTATGTTGTAGATAGTATGACGCCTTCTGTAAGACAAAAGTTTTTGGAATGGTATAATGAACAAATAGAGAACAACGTTATATTTGATGTGAATAAAGAAATATTCGAGTACTGCGTATCTGACGTCGAAATATTAAGACGAGCATGTAAAAAATTTAGACTAAACTTTATACAAGACTGTAAAGTTTGTCCCTTTAGTGAAGGAATGACTATCGCTTCAGCCTGCAATCGTGTGTTCCGACGTTTGTTTTTGAAACCTAATACAATTGGTATTATACCACAAAAAAGCTATCGTATGAAAGACAATCAGTCCAAAATTGCGTTGAAATGGTTAATACATAAAGAAAACGTACGCGGAATTCACATTCAACATGCGGGTCGTAGTAATGAAGCATTCATTGAAAATCGTTTTAAAGTTGATGGTTACTACCCTGTAGATAAATTAGTTTTTGGATCCCTGGGGTGTTTTTGGCATGGGTGTATATTATGTTACAGAACTAAAAGAAATGAAAAAATATTTAGTAATTCGAAAGAAACTTTAGAGGAAAGATCCGAACAAACAATGACAAAATTAAACAAAATTCAAAATTTAGGTTATAATGTAATTAGTATTTGGGAATGCGAGGTTAAAAAACTCTTAAATGAGGATAAAAATTTAAATCGTCAACTTGAAAATCATGAAATGTTTATCAGTTTACCATTACAACCACAGGATTGTTTTTTGGCGGGAGAACTGGAGCCACGAGCTTATACAAAAAAGTTGAGAATAATGAAAAAATAAAATATGTAGACGTCTGTTCTTTTTATCCATATGTATGTAAGTATGGAAAATATCCAGTAGGCCATCCAAAAATTTTTATCGATGCATAATGTGAATCATTATGTCCCAATAACGATATTAGCCAGGTGGAAGGTTTAATTAAATGTACTGTTTTACCGTCCCGTGAACTATTCCACCCCGTATTACCACGAAAAGCCCATGGAAAAATTATGTTTGTGTTATGTCGTACATGCTGTGATAATTTAGAGCAAAATGACTGTAATCATAGAGATGATAAGAGACAATTTATTGGCACTTATATTACTGATGAGGTCCAGTACGCGGTTTCTCTTGGCTATAAAATTCTAAAAGTGCACGAGGTATGGCAATACGATGTTACTGTTTACCATAAAGACACCCAAACGGGAGGTTTATTCGTCAAATACATTAAGCCCGGGTTGCACAAAGCTTCATCATTTTTGATTAATGATTAATTTTTTGACAGCAATGTATTTTTAATACGTGGCCATGGTAACAACGTCAAATTAATCAGTGATTTTTTTGATTAGAAGCTGATTAGCCTTTCTGCAACCGGGAATATCACATTTATAAAAATGAAGCAGGAGGCTTCTGGTTATCCTAACGACTGCACCGATAATGAAAGCAGGAAGGAGTACATACAAAATTATTACATCAATGAAGGAGTTCGTTTAGATCCGAATCAGATCGAGAAGAACGCTGGAAAAAGCACAATTGCCAAACTTATGCTAAATTCCTTCTGGGGTAATATCAATAATTTATGACAAATTCAAATAAAATTAATTTTAATTTATTTTTTCATTAGGTAAATTTGCGCAAGCAGAAAACAGGCACTGTACATCAACTGTGTCATCTGCTGAAGAGCTATATGAATTATTATCGAATCTTTCAATTGAAATTCAGAGAATTATCCCCGCAGGCGATCAGATGCTGTACGTGCACTGGGTGCATGCAAATGAAGCCATCAAACAACTCCGAACTGTGAACGTAGTTATCGCTGCTTACACAACGGCACAAGCTTGTTTACGACTTCATAAATTTTTACAAGATCTAGGTATAGAGTGTTCGAAGATATTTGGCGATTGGCTCCATTAGCTTTTCTCAGCATGTATAACGATAAGAGGATTAAAGAAATTTATGACAGGTCTTACCGTTAAACTTACCAGGGCAGTATTTGAAAATATACTTTCACTTGATTTTTTCACAAACAGATACAAATTACCTATATTAAAAATGAAATAAGTAATTAAGTCATGGTTAATAAGTGCAACATTAAGATATTAAAAATATCAATAAAATTATATATTTATTCATATTAGTTATTTTTTATAAGAAGTGCGTGAAGAACGAACCCACCGAATGCAAAAATTAAGATGGTTATCAGAAAATAGGTTTACTAAGAGGTACAAATTCGAGAAGGTTTTATAAGTGCGTGAAGAACGAACACATCAAATGCGAAAACTAGATGGTTATCAGAAGATAGGTTTACTAAGACGTACCGATTTGAGAAGGTTTTATAAAAAGTACGTGAAAACCGAACAAACCGGAAGAAGAATTAGGATGGTTATCAGAAGATAGGTTTACTACGAGGTATAGATTCTATGAGGTTTTATAAGAAGTGCGTGAAGAACTCACAACCGGATGCAAAATTAGGATGGTTATCAGACGATAGGTTTACTAAGATGTACAGATTCGAGAAAGTTTTATAAGAATTGCGTGAAGAACGAACACACCGTATGCGAACACAGGATAATTATCAGAAGATAGATTTACTAAGAGGTACAGATTCGAGAAGATTTTATAAGTGCGTGAAGAACGAACACACCGAATGTGAAAACAGGATGGTTATCAGAAGATAGGTTTACTAAGAGGTACACATTCGTGAAGGTTCTATAAGAAGTGCGTGAAGAACGAACACAAATAATGCTAAATTAGAATGGTTATCAGAAAATAGGTTTACTAAGAGGTACAGATTCGAGAAGGTTTCATAAAAAGAGCGTCAAGAACGAACACACCGAATGCAAAATTAGGATGGTTATCAGAAGAAACGTTTACTAAGAGGTACAAATTCGAGAAGGTTTTATAAGAAGAGCGTGAAGAACAAACAAACAGGATGCAAAATTAGGATGGTTATCAGAAGATAGGTTTACTAAAAAGTACAGATTCGAGAAGGTTTTATAAGTGAGTGAAGAACGAACACACCGAATGCGAAAACAGGATGGTTATCAGAAGATAGGTTTACTAAGAGGTTCAGATTCGAGAAGGTTTTATAAGAAGTGCGTGAAGAACGAACACACCGAATGCAAAATTAAAATAGTTATCAGAAGATAGGTTTACTAAGAGGTACAGATTCGAGAAGGTTTTATAAGTGTGTGAAGAACGAACACACCGTATGCGAAAACAGGATGGTTATCAGAAGATAGGTTTACTAAGAGGTACATTTTCGAGAAGGTTTTATAAGTGCGTGAAGAACTAACACACCGGATGAAAATTAGGATGGTTATCAGAAGATAGGTTTACTAAGAGGTACAGATTCGAGAAGGTTTTATAAGAAGTGCGTGAAGAACTAACACACCGGATGCAAAATTAGGATGGTTATCAAAAGATAGGTTAAGTAAGAGGTACAGATTCTAGAAGGTTTTATAAGTGCGTTAAGAACGAACACACCGAATGCGAAAACAGGATGGCTATCAGAATATAGGTTTACTAAAAGGTACAGATTCGAGAAGCTTTTATAAGTGCGTGAAGAACGAACACACCGAATGCGAAAACAAGATGATTATCAGAAGATAGGTTTACTTAGAGGTTCAGATTCGAGAAGGTTTTATAAGAAGTGCGTGAAGAACGAACACAATGAATGCGAAAATAGGATGGTTCACAGAGAATAGGGTTACTAAGAAGTACATATTCGAGAAGGTTTTATAAGAAGCGAGTGAAGAATGAACACACCGAATGCAAAATTAGTATGGTTATCAGAAGATAGGTTTAGTAAGAGGTACAGTTTCGAGAAGGTTTTATAAGTGCGTGAAGAACGAACACACCGAATACGAAAAGAGGATTGTTATCAGAAGATAGGTTTACTAAGAGCTACAAATACGAGAAGGTTTTATAAGTGCGTGAACAAGGAACACACTGATTGCGAAAACAGTAAGGTTATCAGAAGATAGGTTTACTAAGAGATACAGTTTGGAAAAAGTTTTATAAGAAGTGCGTGAAGAACTAACACACCGGATGCTAAATTAGGATAAATATCAGAAGATAGGTTTAGTAAGAGGTACAGATTCGAGAAGGTTTTATAAGAGCGTGAAAAATGAACAAACCGATTGCGAAAACAGGATGGTTATCAAAGGATAGGTTTACTAAGAGGTACAGATTCGAAAAGGTTTTATAAGTGCGTAAAGAACGAACACACCGAATATGAAAACAGAATGGTTATCAGAAGATAGGTTTACTAAGAGGTACAGATTCGTGAAGGTTTTGTAAGAAGTGAGGGAAGAACGAACACACCTAATGCAAAATTAGAATGGTTATCAGAAGATAGTTTTACTAAGAGGTACAGATTCGAGAAGGTTTTATAAGTGCGTGAACAAGGAACACACTGATTGCGAAAACAGGAAGGTTATCAGAAGATAGGTTTACTAAGAGGTACAGTTTGGAAAAAGTTTTATAAGAAGTGTGTGAAGAACTAACACACCGGACGCTAAATTAGGATAGTTATCAGAAGATAGGTTTAGTAAGAGGTACAGATTCGAGAAGGTTTTATAAGAGCGTGAAAAATGAACAAACCGATTGCGAAAACAGGATGGTTATCAAAGGATAGGTTTACTAAGAGGTACAGATTCGAAAAGGTTTTATAAGTGCGTAAAGAACGAACACACCGAATATGAAAACAGAATGGTTATCAGAAGATAGGTTTACTAAGAGGTACAGATTCGTGAAGGTTTTGTAAGAAGTGAGGGAAGAACGAACACACCTAATGCAAAATTAGAATGGTTATCAGAAGATAGTTTTACTAAGAGGTACAGATTCGAGAAGGTTTTATAAGTGCGTGAACAAGGAACACACAGATTGCGAAAACAGGAAGGTTATCAGAAGATAGGTTTACTAAGAGGTACAGTTTGGAAAAAGTTTTATAAGAAGTGTGTGAAGAACTAACACACCGGATGCTAAATTAGGATAGTTATCAGAAGATAGGTTTAGTAAGAGGTACAGATTCGAGAAGGTTTTATAAGAGCGTGAAAAATGAACAAACCGATTGCGAAAACAGGATGGTTATCAAAGGATAGGTTTACTAAGAGGTACAGATTAGAGAAGGTTTTATAAGTGCGTGAAGAACGAACACACCGAATGCGAAAACAGGATGGTTATTAGAAGATAGGTTTACTTAGAGGTACAGATTCCAGAAGCTTTTATAAGTGCGTGAAGGATGAACACACCGATAGCGAAAACAGAATGGTTATTAGAAGATAGGTTTACTAAGAAGTACAGATTCGAGACGGTTTTATAAGTGCGTGAAGAATGAAAACACCAAATGCGAAAACAGGATGGTTATCAGAAGATAGGATTACTAAATGGTACAGATTCGAGAAGGTCTTATAATAAGTGCGTGAAGAACGAACACACCAAATGCAAATTTAGGGTGGTTATCGGAAGATAGGTTTACTAGTACGTACAGATTTGAGAAGGTTTAATAAGAAGTGCGTAAAGAACTAACACACCGGATGCAAAATTAGGATGGTTATCAGAAGATAGGTTAAGTAAGAGGTACAGATTCTAGAAGGTTTTATAAGTGTGTTAAGAACGAACACACCGAATGCGAAAACAGGATGGCTATCAGAATATAGGTTTACTAAAAGGTACAAATTCGAGAAGCTTTTATAAGTGCGTAAAGAACGAACACACCGAATGCGAAAACAGGATGATTATCAGAAGATAGGTTTACTAAGAGGTTCAGATTCGAGAAGGTTTTATAAAGCGGGTATCAGACGTATGCACATATCTGCAACTGATTTGACAGAAGTTTCTGCGACAAGCAACCTGTGATATCAGACGTACGCAAAATTGCATGAAATACAGTAATTTTTTAATTTTGAAGTTGGTACTCATGGTTCTAGTTGCTTTGTAATTATAAATTGTTAAACGAATTATATTAATATTTTACCGAAATAATATTGTTAATTATTTCATTTGTCATTTGCTTAATGTATTAATTTTTTCTTCAATTTGTAGTATGAATTCCTCGGCTGCAATAACACTTCATTGCTTATTAAAATCATGATGTTATAAAATTCTTCTTTTTCCATTTTTACTGCCATTTTAAGACTTGCACTGCTAACCACGATTTCCAAACAAATATGAAACAATCTAGGGTATTTTTCCCTCAAACAATTTCAGTACGCATGCGCATCTTACAAGTCGCAGGTATCTGCAACTGGTTTTCAAACAAAATGTAAAACTAGTTGCATGAAAATAGTTGCACTATCATACATCAAAAGTTGCCCGAAATGCTTGGGGTTGCAGATTATATGCGACAAGTTGCAGTTATGAGCATACGTGTGATAAGGCCTTAAGAAGTGCGTGAAGAACGAACACACCGAATGCACAATTAAGACAGTTATCAGAAGATAAGTTTACTAAGAGGTACAGATTCGAAAAGGTTTAATAAGAAGAGCGTGAAGAACGAACAAACCGGATGCAAAATTAGGATGGTTATCATAAGATAGGTTTACTAAAAAGTACAGATTCGAGAAGGTTTTATAAGTGAGTGAAGAACGAACACACCGAATGCGAAAACAGAATGGTTATCAGAAGATAGGTTTACTAAGAGGTACAGATTATGGAAGGTTTTATAAGAAGTGCATGAAGAACGAACCCACCGAATGCAAAATTAGGATAATTATCAGAAAATAGGTTTACTAAGAGTTACAAATTCGAGAAGGTTTTATAATTGCGTGAAGAACGAACACACCGAATGCGAAAACTAGATGGTTATCAGAAGATAGGTTTACTAAGAGGTACAAATTCGAGAAGGTTTTATAATTGCGTAAAGAACGAACACACTGAATGCGAAAACAGGATGGTTATTAGAAGATAGGTTTACTAAGACTTACAGATTCAAAAAGGTTTTATAATTGCGTAAAGAACGAACACACGGAATGCGGAATCAGGATGATTATCAGAAGATAGGTTTTCTAAGAGGTTCAGATTCGAGAAGGTTTTATAAGATGTGCGTGAAGAGCGAACACACCGAATGCAAAATTAAGATAGTTATAAGAAGATAGGTGTACTAAGAGGTACAGATTCGAGAAGATTTTATAAAAATGGCGTGAAGAACTAACAAAGCGGATGCAAAATTAGGATGGTAATTAGAAGATAGGTTTACTAAGAGGTATAGATTCGAAAAGGTTTTATAAATGCGTGAAGAACGAACACTCCGAATGCGAAAACAGGATGGTTATAAGAAGATAGGTTCGCTAAGAGGTACAGATTCGAGAAGGTATTATAAGGAGTGCGTGAAAAACGAACACACCGAATGCAAAATTAGAATGGTTATCAGAAGATAGGTTTACTAAGAGGTACAGATTCGAGAAGGTTTTATAATTGCGTAGAGAACGAACACACTGAATGCGAACACAGGATGGTTATCAGAATATAGGTTTACTAAGAGGAATAGATTCGAGAAGGTTTTTTAAGGAGTGCGTGAAGAACGAACACACTGTATGCGAAAACAGAATGGATATCAGAAGATAAGTTTACTAAAAGGTACAGATTTTAGAAGGTTTTATAAGAAGTGCGTGAAGAACGAACACAAATAATGCAAAATTAGAATAGTTATCAGAACATAGGTTTACTAAGAGGTACAGATTCGAGAAGATTTTATAAGAAGTGCGTAAAGAACTAACACAACGGATGCAAAATTAGGATGGTTATCAGAAGATAGGTTTACTAAGAGGTACAGATTCAAGAAGGTTTCATAAGAAGAGCTTAAAGAACTAACAACCGGATGCAAAATTAGAATAGTTATCAGAAGATAGGTTTACTAAGAGGTACAAATTCGAGAAGGTTTTATAAGTGCGTGAAGAACGAACACACCGAATGCGAAAACAGGATGATTATCAGAAGATAGGTTTACTATGAGGTACAGATTCGAGAAGGTTTTATAAGAAGTGCGTGAAGAACGAACACACCGAATGCGAAAACAGGATGGCTATCAGAAGATAGGTTTACTAAGACGTACAGATTCGAGAAGGTTTTATAAGAAGAGCGTGAAGAACGAACACACCGGATGCGAAAACTAGATGGTTATCAGAAGATAGGTTTACTAAGACGTACAGACTCGAGAAGGTTTTGTAATTGCTTAAAGAACGAACACACTGAATGCGAAAACAGGATGGTTATTAGAAGATATGTTTACTGAGACTTACAGATTCGAGAAGGTTTTATAATTGTGTAAAGAACGAACACACTGAATGCGAAATCAGGATGATTATCAGAAGATAGGTTTTCTAAGAGGTTCAGATTCGAGAAGGTTTTATAAGATGTGCGTGAAGAGCGAACACACCGAATGCAAAATTAAGATAGTTATAAGAAGATAGGTGTACTAAGAGGTACAGATTCAAGAAGGTTTTGTAAAAATAGCGTGAAGAACTAACAAAGCGGATGCAAAATTAGGATGGTTATTAGAAGATAGGTTTACTAAGAGGTATAGATTCGAAAAGGTTTTATAAATGCGTGAAGAACGAACACTCCGAATGCGAAAACAGGATTATTATAAGAAGACAGGTTCGCTAAGAGGTACAGATTCGAGAAAGTATTATAAGGAGTGCGTGAAAAACGAACACACCGAATGCAAAATTAGAATGGTTATCAGAAGATAGGTTTACTAAAAGGAATAGATACGAGAAGGTTTTATAAGGAGTGCGTGAAGAACGAACACACTGTATGCGAAAACAGGATGGATATCAGAAGATAAGTTTACTAAAAGGTACAGATTTTAGAAGTTTTTATAAGAAGTGCATGAAGAACGAACACAAATAATGCAAAATTAGAATAGTTATCAGAATATAGGTTTACTAAGAGGTTCAGATTCGAGAAGATTTTATAAGAAGTGCGTAAAGAACTAACACACCGGATGCAAAATTAGGGTGGTTATCAGAAGATAGGTTTACTAAGAGGTACAGATTCGAGAAGGTTTCATAAGAAGAGCTTGAAGAACTAACAACCGGATGCAAAATTAGAATAGTTATCAGAAGATAGGTTTACTAAAAGGTACAAATTCGAGAAGGTTTTATAAGTGATAGGATGGAGGATGGTTATCAGACGATAGGTTTACTAAGAGGTACAGATTCAAAAAGATTTTATAAGTGCGTGAAGAACGAACACACCGAATGCGAAAACAGGATGGTTATCAGAAGATAGGTTTACTAAGAGGTACAGATTCGTGAAGGTTTTATAAGATGTGCGTGGAGAACGAACACAAATAATGCAAAATTAGAATGGATATCAGAAGATAGGTTTACTAAGAGGTACAGATTCGTGAAGGTTTTATAAGAAGTGCGTGGAGAACGAACACAAATAATGCAAAATTAGAATGGTTATCAGAAGATAGGTATACTAAGAGGTACAGATTATAGAAGGTTTTATAAGAAGTGCGTGAAGAACGAACCCACCGAATGCAAAATTAGGATGGTTATCAGAAAATAGGTTTACTAAGAGGTACAGATTCGAGAAGGTTTTATAATTGCGTAAAGAACGAACACACGGAATGCGAAATCAGGATGATTATCAGAAGATAGGTTTTCTAAGAGGTTCAGATTCGAGAAGGTTTTATAAGATGTGCGTGAAGAGCGAACACACCGAATGCAAAATTAAGATAGTTATAAGAAGATAGGTGTACTAAGAGGTACAGATTCGAGAAGGTTTTGTAAAAATAGCGTGAAGAACTAACAAAGCGGATGCAAAATTAGGATGGTTATTAGAAGATAGGTTTACTAAGAGGTATAGATTCGAAAAGGTTTTATAAATGCGTGAAGAATGAATTCTCTGAATGCGAAAACAGGATGGTTATCAGAAGATAGGTTTACTAAGAGGTACAGATTCGAGAAGGTTTTATAAGACGAGCGTGAAGAACTAACACACCGAAAGTAAAATTAGGATAGTTATCAGAAGGTAGGTTAAGTAAGAGGTACAAATTCGTGAAGGTTTTATAAGAAGTGCGTGAAGAACGAACACAAATAATGCAAAATTAGAATGGTTATCAGAAGATAGGATTACTAAGAGGTACAGATTCGAGAAGGTTTTATAAGAAGTGCGTGAAGAACGAACACACCGGATGCAAAATTAGGATGGTTATCAAAAGATATGTTTACTAAGAGGTACAGATTTGAGAAGGTTTTATAAGAAGTGCGTGAAGAACGAACACACCGAATGCGAAAACAGGGTGGTTATCAGAAGATAGGATTACTAAGAGGTACAGATTCGAGAAGGTTTTATAAGAAGTGCGTGAAGAACGAACACACCGGATGCAAAATTAGGATGGTTATCAAAAGATATGTTTACTAAGAGGTACAGATTTGAGAAGGTTTTATAAGAAGTGCGTGAAGAACAAACACACCGAATGCGAAAACAGGATGGTTATCAGAAGATAGGTTTACTAAGAGGTACAGATTTGAGAAGGTTTTATAAGAACTGAGTGAAGAACGAACACACCGATTGCGAGAACAGGATGGTTATCAGAAGATAGGTTTACTAAGACGTACAGATTCGAGAAAGTTTTATAATTGCGTAAAGAACGAACACACTGAATGCGAAAACAGGATGGTTATTAGAAGATAGGTTTATTTAAAGGTACAGATTCTAGAAGGTTTTATAAAAATTGCGTGAAGAACGAACACAAATAATGCATAATTAGAATGGTTATCAGAAGATAGGTTTACTAAGAGGTACAGATTCGAGAAGGTTTCATAAGAAGAGCTTGAAGAACTAACAACCGGATGCAAAATTAGGATGGATATCAGAAGATAGGTTTACTAAGAGGTACAGATTCGAGAAGGTTTTATAAGTGCGTGAAGAACGAACACACCGAATGCGAAAACAGGATGGTTAACAGAAGATAGGTTTACTAAGAGGTACAGTTTCGAGAAGGTTTTATAAGAAGTGAGTGAAGAACGAATACACCGGATGCAAAATTAGGATGGTTATCAAAAGATAGGTTTACTAAGGCCCGGTTTTTCAAGTCCTGGTTAACTCATAAACTATTGTTAACTGTTAGTTAGAAATTAAATTGCGTTTTTCACTTTTTGGTTAAGCAAGATTCATTGGTTAATTAACAGTTATCCTAACCAATACGAAATGTATTAGTTAACTGTTAGTTTATAACCAAAAAAGTGATGCTGTAAATCTGACATAGATATGTATAATTTTGATGTAGATGTATATAGTAACAATGAGGATATAAAAATTAGAAAAAATAAAGGAATCAGATCTAGAATAAATAATTTTGAAGTATGGGATGAAAACGAGATTTTCAACGTTTCTGTTTGTCCAAAAAACTGTTGAAAGATTGATAGAAGAAATAGAAGACGTTTTGCGATATCCTTTAAACAGGTAATAATCATAATAATTTATTTTCCGGTATCCCAATATATAATATTTGATTTATTATAGATATGATGTTTTCTCACCAGCAGATCAGTTATTATGACTCTTCTATATTACGCTACAGGATCTTTTTTATATTATTAAATTTTTGTTTAATAACTTCGCAGTCTCTAAATTGATTATTGTTCATATTGGCATTAAATTATCTTCCTATACTTCTCCACGCTTCTTATTTTTGTTGCCAGTTTGTATTACCACTTCTTTACATTCTATTATGTTTTTATGTTCTTCCACCAAAGCTCTTCTTCTTTTGTCAAATTGGTAGCACTTTTCGTATCTCATGACATTTTAGTTATATATTTTTCTGTGACACACGATTTTGAGGTTATTATTGTAATTTCAAGTACAGAATTGGGTTCGTTCAACATATAGTAAAGGTGTATTCAATGCTACCAATATAAGGCACTACTTAGTTAACTCATAGTAACTTAACAAAATAATAAAAAACTTATCAAAATTAAACTAATAGTTAAACTTATAGTCAAAATAACCCATAGTTATTTAACAATATGGTTAACAATAATCTGAAATACCGGCCCTATGAGGTATAGATTCGAATAGGTTTTATAAATGTGTGAAGAACGACCACTCCTAATGCGAAAACAGGATGATTATCAGAAGATAGGTTTACTATGAAGTACAGATTCGAGAAGGTTTTATAAGAAGTGCGTGAAGAACGAACACACCGAATGCGAAAACAGGATAATTATCAGAAGATAGGTTTACTAAGACGTACAGATTCGAGAAGGTTTTATAATTGCGTAAAGAACGGACACACTGAATGCGAAAACAGGATGGTTATTAGAAGATAGGTTTACTAAGAAGTACAGATTCGAGAAGTTTTCATAAGAAGTGCGTCAAGAACGAACAAACCGGATGCAAAATTAGGATGGTTATCAGAAGATAAGTTTACTAAAAGATACAGATTCGAGAAGGTTTTATAAGAAGTGCGTGAAGAACGAACACACCGAATGCGAAAACAGGATGGTTATCAGAAGATAGGTTTACTAAGACGTACAAATTCGAGAATGTTTTATAAGTGCATAAATAACGAACACACCGAATGCGAAAACTAGATGGTTATCAAAAGATAGATTTACTAAGACGTACAGATTTGAGAAGATTTTAAAAGAAGTGCGTGAAGAACGAATACACCGAATGCAAAATTAGGATGGTTATCAGAAGATAGGTTTACTAAGAGGTACAGATTCGAGAAGGTTTTATAAGAAGTGCGTGAAGAACGAACACACCGAATGCGAAAACAGGATGGTTATTAGAAGATAGGTTTACTAAGAGGTACTGATTCGAGAACGTTTTATAAGAAGTGAGTGAAGAACGAACACACCGAATTCAAAATTAGAATGGTTATCAGAAGATAGGTTTACTAAGAGGTACAGATTTGAGAAGGTTTTATAAGTGAGTGAAGAACGAACACACCGAATGCGGATACAGGATGGTTATCAGAAGATAGGTTTACTAAGAGGTACAGATTCTAGAAGGTTTTATAAGAAATGCGTAAAGAACGAACCCACTGAATGCAAAATTAGGATGGTTATCAGAAGACAGGTTTACTAAGAGGTACAGATTCGAGAAAGTTTTATATGTGCGTGAAGAACGAACATACCGAATGCGGATACAGGATGGTTATCAGAAGATAGGTTTACTAAGAGGTACAGATTCGAGAAGGGTTTATGAGAAGTGCCTGAAGAACTAACACACCGGATGCAAACAGGATAGTCAACCGAAGAGTAGTTAGGCGGTCATCGAGAACGAAACTTATCCTCAAATGAGTCGAAACACGTAGAGCTATCCTACTTATGTTTATTTCAAATAAACATTATCTAATTGTATTTTAGCGACATGTAGCTACATCATTTGTGCAATTAAAAATGGCAGGACTGAGCCTGGATTGTGAAGGATCTCGGATGTTAATGACGTCACGGGGATTAATACGGATAGCCGCGCTGGTAGGCTAGGCACAACGTCATTTTTTTATTATTGTATAGTCTTTGGCCTGTAGTACGAATACTTTAGTGAAGCTTTATAAAATTAAGAATGAAATAAGGGAAAATCAATGTAAAATCGCTTGCTAATCACTCTTCGCATAATATATCGTTGTGTGTCATTATAAAGCAAGTTAACATGTTTAATATTTCAACGAAATATTAAATCTAATAATATGTAATAACCAATGCTAAATAAAATATTTCAGATACAAAATAAAAAATACCAAACAAAAGTATTGCAAGTCTGTAATAAAATACTTTATTTTTTCTATTTGAAATATTTAGTATTTCAAATAGTAAAATACCTAATACTTTATTTCAAATATTTTAAGTATTTCAAAAACTTTTGAGTATTTTAAATACTTTAAGTATTTACATAAGATTGATTATATTTCAAACAATAAAAGGAATAAAAAATTGTTATAATAGACATTCACGAAGTTTACTTTAGATTTAGAAAAAGGGATCTAGCTAAGTTATAATTATAATACAAAGAAACTAAATTCTTTAGTGCACAACTTACGCGATATAAACAAATATTAATATTTCAAATACTCATATGTATTTCATATATAAATGTGCTTTCAAATACTATACACATTTCAAATATTTATATGTATTTAAAAAACTTTTATAAAGGTTATTCAAATACAAAATTTATTTCAAATAGTGAAAATTTGTATTTTGAAATAATAAAACTATTTTAATGTATTAAAATATAAAATACTTTTGAAATGTATTTGAAATAAAAGCACAAATTTCAAGAATTTTATGAATATACTTAGTCTATTTTAAATACTTATTTCAAATATTATACAACACTGGTATCTACATAATTAATTATTTTAGTGATGTAAATGGAGATGCGAAAATAAAATGGAAATTTAACTATTTGAAATAAGTATTTGAAATATACTAAGTATTTTGATAAACTTTTTGAAATTTTTTAAAAAAGGTTTTTGTGGTTTTATTTCAAATACATTTCAAAAGTATTTTATATTTTAATACATTAAAATAGTTTTATTAATTCAAAATAAAAATTTTTAGTATTTGAAATAAATTTTTGTATTTGAAATACCTTTATACAAGTATTTGAAATACATATTAATATTTAAAATGTATATAGTATTCGAAATATTAATATTTGTTTATATTGCGTAAGTTGTGCACTAAAGAATTTAGTTTCTTTGTATTATAACTTAGCTAGATCTTTTTTTAGTATACAAAGACTTTATTGTAATTAAATCTATAATAAACTTCGTGAAAATGTCTATTATAACAATTTTTTATTCCTTGTATTGTTTGAAATATAATAAATCTTATTGTAACGTTTTATTTATTTAGGTGAAGTGTAAAATTGATTAAAAGCACTAATATTTATATAACTAAGTTTAATTAAAGAAATATGAATTATAAAGAATAATGAAAAATAACTAACACTAAGAATTAACAAATATAAACACTAATTTAAGAACTAATTATTATTACTAAAGACTTAAACACTAAGATAATTTATTTAAACAATTAAAACTACGCAATATTTATTTCAACACTATTTATATCACTGTCTGTTTATTTATATCACCATCTGTACACTACACGTATTAACACAAGACTGTCCTCGCGATCTTTTGGTCGGGATTTTATATTAAAATACATCATTCTAGAAGATTCTTTGATTCCTTGAAATCAGAACAATGGGAAGCAAACGGACGTGTTCTAACCTGCTCGCTAGCGGTCGCCGCCCGCGCCGCCGCCCGCGCCGCTACCCTGGGTTCGCTACATTGCCCCCTCCTTAAGACTGTTTCGTCCCGGAACAGTTCGTTATGACGAAATCTGCATGCATCACCCTTGGTGCATCTGGAAGTCTTGAAGAAGTAACAGTCGACGGTCCGTTTGAGCTCCTCTTGGCCGGTAGAGTTGAAGCTGCAAACTAGAATTTCCACTCCGGTAAAGCGGAAGACTGTTTCTAACATGCTTCTAACAATCCTCCAATCCAAACCGTCTAGTCCACAGCCTATCTTCGGTACTGCCAGTTTCATGATGTCGTTTTCCAACAGATGGTCCTTCATGTCGCACAGCGAGTCCCATAAATTGCGGTATGACGGCTTCTGATGTGAGTATTGTTTCGTAACGAGATAGTAAATGTACCGCTTGTGTTCTACGTTATCATCCTTCAGTTGTAGCGTTTTCCCGACAGTTGGACGTTGGTTGGCCAGTTCTTGTACTCGTCCAAATTTTCTTTTAAAAACTGAAGCGATGCCGCGGGACATTTGAATGTCTTTCGCTACACAGTGAGCGAGGGAATATTCTGGGGACACGGTGAACAGATCTCGTTGTTCTTCTCGTGTCACGCCATACCGTGCTTTGTGACCAGTGGAATGACTTTCCATAAAGTCATCAAATGTGGGTTCCTCAGCTATAAATCGGCGAACCGTCGCTCCACGATGATCGTCAAAATTATCACCAGCAAAAGGGGCTAACCGATTGAAGTGGACTACTCTCGGCTTTCCATTAGGTGTTTTCCTAATTCTGTAGACCACATCATTTATTCTTTTTACGATCTCGTAGGGACCTTCCCAATTCTTTTGCAGCTTCGGTGATAAGCCACGTCGTCTTTGTGGATTATAAAGCCACACCAAATTCCCAGGTTGAAAACCACCTTTTTCAGCCTTGACGTCATACTGGTCCTTCATCCGATCGCTGGCACCTTGAATGTTTGTGCGGACTTGTTCATGGATGTCATTCATTCTTCTCCGTAAGTCCGTTACATAGTCCTCCCCGGCTAGATCTTCACCGGGTTTACTGCCAAATACCAGGTCGCATGGTAAGCGCAACTCCCGCCCGAATAAGATGTTAGATGGTGTCTGCCCTGTTGTCTCATGCACGGATGAACGGTAAGCCATCAAGAACAGATGAAGATGTTGGTCCCAATCTCGTTGATGGTTAGAGACTACCTTTGACAAATACCGATTTATTGTTCTATTCATCCGTTCAACCATGCCATCAGACTGCGGGTGTAATGCAGTAGTTCTGGTTTTCTTTATTCCTAATATCTTACAGATATTTTGGAACAGAGCAGACTCGAAATTCCTTCCTTGGTCGGAATGTATCTCTCGCGGTACTCCAAATCGGCAGATGCATTCTTTTACCAAGACTTCAGCGACCATTACGGCTTCCTGGTTGGGTAATGGATAGGCTTCGACCCACTTAGTAAAGTAGTCCATTACTACTACTATGTATTTATTTCCATCATCAGTTTCGGGGAATGGTCCGGCCACGTCAATCGCAATGCGTTCAAAGGGACTTCCAACGTTATATTGGCGCATAGGAGCTCTTCTTTTCCTATGTGGCCCGTTACTTCCCGCGCAGACCACACATTTCTTGCACCACTCTTTAACATCTTCTTTGCAATTTACCCAGTAAAATCGTTGGCGCAATCTCTCGAGGGTTTTATTTACTCCAAAATGTCCAGATCCGTCGTGAATCTCCTCCAATACTTCCGGTACTCTATTTCTAGGGATTATCAGCTGAGTTCTACTCTCAGTACCTTCAGTATTCTCTATGACACGTTTCAGGAGGCCCTCTTCAACAACAATAGAGTCCCACTGCGCCCAGTACGATTTTACACTTTGTGAGTGTCGTGCAACATCTTCCCAAACTGGTCTGCTATCTCCACGTTTCCAATCCAGTATGATTTTTAAGTCCGAGTCATTCTCTTGGTCCTTGCGAAGGTCTTCCGTTTGCCAACTATCATTCACTACTGTTGTTCTAGCGATGGTAGAGAGTTTTTCCTCTAGGCGACTGCAGTGCTTGCATTCATCTAGGCAAGGTCTTCTTGATAATGCGTCAGCATTACGATGGCTTGTACCTGCTCGATGCTCAATAACAAAGTTATATTCTTGCAATCTTTCAATCCATCTAGCTGCCTGACCTTCAGGATTCTTAAATTGTAGCAGCCATTTGAGAGCAGCGTGGTCAGTTCTTATAAGAAATCTTCTACCGTACAAATATTTGTAGAAGTGTTCCACAGATTTCACGACAGCCAAAAGTTCTTTTCTGGTGACGCAATAATTCCTCTCTGGTTTTGACAAGGTCTTACTAAAATAGGCAATAACCTTCTCTTGTCCGTCTTGTATCTGGGAAAGAACGCCACCAATTCCAACGTTGCTGGCATCTGCATCTAAAACGAATTCTCCTTCTGGTAAAGGATAACTTAGGACAGGTGCGCTTGTTAAGGAATATTTAAGTTGTTTGAATGCGGCTTGACAGTCCATTTCCCAGATAAATCTTTTACCTTCTTCAGTAAGCCTTGTCAATGGCTTCGCTATGTTGGCAAATCCAGGTACATAACGTCGGTAGTATGTACAGAGACCAAGAAAACTCCTCAATTCGTGTTTATCTCTCGGTACTGGCCAGTCACTCACAGCCCTTATTTTCTCTGGGTCAACTGCAATTCCCTTACCAGAAACTACGTGTCCAAGATAATGAACTTCTTTTTGAAATAAGTGACACTTCTTTGGACTAAGTTTCAGGTTAGCCTTCCTCAATCTTTGGAAAACCTCTTCCAAGTTCTTCATGTGGTCCTCGAACGTTTTTCCTACCACAATAATATCGTCGAGGTAAACCAAACATGTTTTCCATGACAGTCCAGCCAACACGGTTTCCATAAGTCGTTCAAACGTTGCAGGGGCATTGCAGAGCCCAAATGGCATAACAGTAAATTGCCAAAGACCGGTACCGATGGTAAATGCCGTCTTTTCTTTGTCTTTTGGGTCTAAATCCACTTGCCAGTATCCGCTCTTTAGATCAAGAGTAGAGAAAATCTTTGATCCTGCCAATGTGTCCAGAGTATCGTCTATTCGGGGTAGCGGGTAACTATCCTTTTTCGTCACGTTGTTAAGTTGACGATAATCGACGCAAAATCTCGTAGAGCCATCCTTCTTCTTCACTAGCACCACTGGTGAAGCCCATGGACTGCTTGAAGGTTCAATCACACCTTCCATTCTCATGTCCTCTATAATTTCTTCCGCTTCTTCCCGCTTAGCCAGTGGAAGTCTTCTTGCTGTTTGGCGGATGGGTCTTGCGTCTCCGGTGTCTATTTTATGATGGACAACATTGGTTCGTCCTTTGTCATTCTTGTCAAATTGGAACACATCTTGAAAGTTCCCAATTAAGTTCTTAGCCTTGGTTTTCTGGTCTGCAGTCAAGTTCTGGAGCGATGTTGACAGCTCCTTCAATAGAATATCCGGAACTTCACAGGATTTGCTCTCTGTGGCCTTCACAGTTCGAATAATTGATGATACCGCTGAACATTCACCTACTACGGTCCCTTCTTTTAGTATCACGGGATAAAAATTAATGTTCATTACTCGAACTGGGATTATCTTGTCGGTTTTGAGCAAGGCTTTCCCAATTACAACTCCAGTCCCAGTTTTAGCATCGTCATTTTTCGGCTGGAGCATGAAAATGTTTCCCTCACAGAAGCTACCCTCTAACTGTGCTTCTACGATTGACTCACTCCGTTCTGGGAGGGTGACATCTTCCGTTATCAATACTCGCATGGCATTGTCATCTCGTGGATTTAATACCAGTTCTTCATCATTGACCATCATCACTCCATTCTTCAGGTCAAGTTTAAATCCATGCTTTTTCATTATGTCCATGCCGAGAATAAATTCATCTTCTACCTCAGCTACCAGCACACGATGTTTAATGCAAGTTTTTCCAACAGCGATGCTCAAATCTATTTCTCCAAATGCGGAAGCTTGTTCCCCTGTGGCTGTGCGTATTTGCCACTTTGTTGGAAGTAGATGCTTTCTGCATAGTTTTCTTGCTAAGTCGGGTCTGATTATTGTTTTTGTCGCACCCGTATCCAGCAACATTTTAAGCGGCCTTCTGTCGATAGAACCGTCTACATAGATGCTGTTAGCTTGATGATGAAGGGATGCGACATAAGTAATAGATTCTGGGGCTACTGGATTACGGGTCGACGATTGCCCCTTCGCATCAACCCGACTTAGTTTTCCGACTCCCTTTCTTCCTTTCTTGGTTCTGCTTTCCTCTGTTGTTTTCTGCAGAGCCTTTGCGGGTGACCTACTTCACCGCAATTCCAACAGCGGAGTTTCTTTTTTCCAGAAGCATGGATTTCGGATGTAATACGTCTTATCCTATCATCTAGGTCTTCAATACTCTCAGCATCGATATTTCGCACTCGCGACTGGTTACGTGAAGCTTGTTTGGCTGCTTCATGATCTAAGGCATATGAAAGTGCATCAACCAGAGTTTTTGGTCGAGCCAATCGTAGTGCCTGCTGAGTTTCATTGTCTCGGACCCCATAGATAAATGCTTGTGTAGCTAGGCATTCCAAGACGCTGTCAGGAGCTGTAGGGTGTGCAAGACGAACCAGGCGAGCTATGTCGGCTTCAAATTCTTGCAAGTTCTCTTTAGAACTCTGATATCGGTTCCTCAGTTGTGTCTGGTACACTTGCTCCAGGTGCGCATTGCCATATCGCATATCCAATCTCTTAACAAGTTGTTCGTAATCTTCTTGTTCATCTTCTTTTAACGTTTGTAGGATATCGATGGCTTCTCCACGTAGCGAAACTGTCAGCGCAGTAGCCTTTTCTTTGGAAGTCCAGCCATTTGCTTTGGCAGCGGCTTCAAATTGTTTTAAATAATTCGGCCACGATGTCTTGCCGTCAAATTCTGGTGTTTTTATATGGATTCTGGAACTATTTTCTGTTTTCTTTTCCTGAATTTCATCAGTCTTAGCTGTATTTGAATTTTAAACCGCTGGTGACGTAATTTTGGAGACATTTTTCTGTAATTCTGCAATCCTGATATCGTATTCATCTTTCAAATTTTCCAATTTATCTTCTAAATTTCTAGAACTTTCTTTCAGTTGTTCGTTTATTTTTTCTTCCAAACCTCTCGAATTTTCCATTAGTTTCTCTTCCCATATTCTTGAATTTTCTGTTAATTTATCTTCTAAAATTCTAGAATTTTCTATTAATTCTTGTTTTAAAGTTCGAGAATTTTCTTCAGATTTTCTAGAACTTTCCTCGAATTTTTGTTCTAATTTCTGTTCGAAAGTTCTAGAACTCTCCTCCAATTTTTGTTCTAATGTTCTAGAATTATCCGTCAATTTTTGTTCTAAATTCTCTATCAGTTCTGCTTTCAATGTTCTAGAATTTTCCGCTAACTTTTCCTCCATAATTTTACCAAAATCGGTGAAACCACCCGCAATTTCGAATACAAACTCATCTGGATTTTCACCAGCTTCTACTAAAGCTTGCCGTAGACGATGTTGTAAAACAGACTTGGTTCCCGATGTCTCCAAGTCTCGTTCTTCCAGCTCCCTCTTGAGATCGGCCACTTTTAATTCATTTAATTTTACTTGTTTAGTAGCCATTTTATTTATTTTTATTTACACTTCACAGTTTTTAACAACCCTCACACCTGACACCAATTGTAACGTTTTATTTATTTAGGTGAAGTGTAAAATTGATTAAAAGCACTAATATTTATATAACTAAGTTTAATTAAAGAAATATGAATTATAAAGAATAATGAAAAATAACTAACACTAAGAATTAACAAATATAAACACTAATTTAAGAACTAATTATTATTACTAAAGACTTAAACACTAAGATAATTTATTTAAACAATTAAAACTACGCAATATTTATTTCAACACTATTTATATCACTGTCTGTTTATTTATATCACCATCTGTACACTACACGTATTAACACAAGACTGTCCTCGCGATCTTTTGGTCGGGGTTTTATATTAAAATACATCATTCTAGAAGATTCTTTGATTCCTTGAAATCAGAACAATGGGAAGCAAACGGACGTGTTCTAACCTGGGGGGCTATTCTGATTGTAGCGACTGTAAAAGTCGCTATAACGTCATCGTTAATGACGTCAAGTAATGATGTATTTTGACGTCATTTATAAGATGACGTCATGTAATTTTACACCAACATTTAGTTACTTTCATTATTTGATGTTGGTACCTGTTAAGTTAAGTAAGTATTCAATAGCTTGCAGCACAGTATTTTAGGCGGTAGTTTAAATATCAATGTGTTTGGAGTCATTTCTATTTGTGATCTCTAAGTGTTCTTATATATTTTTCGGCGTGTTGTAAATTTTGTTATTTTTATTTTATATTAGTGTTTATTTAATATTATAGTATGTTGTTATTTCAATTTTAGGATAGTTGATTATTTTATTAATAGTATTTATTTATTTATTATTATATTTTAGTTTTCATATTTTATATTTACTTTAGTTATTTTTGGAATTTAGATTAGTTTATTTTTTCATTTTACATATTTTTTAAATTTAGTTTAGTTTATTTTATTATTATTTGCACGAAAGTGAACGGAGAAAAATTGTTCACCGCGAAATGCCATGTTTATAAACAAGAACCTAACCCAACTTCCAAGATAGCGACTTGATATAAAATAGCGACTGCTCGTAGCCAGTTGCTATCCGGTCGCTTGAGATAGCAACCAAAATACGTCATACCTGACGTCACGTGCAAGTGCTCAAAAAATCCATTAGATGGCGGTAGTGAAAAAATAGCGACTGGCTATTTTAGCGACTCGCTATCTGAATTAGAATAGCCCCCCTGCTCGCTAGCGGTCGCCGCCCGCGCCGCCGCCCGCGCCGCGACCCTGGGTTCGCTACATTATGGTAATAATTAAAGTATTTAAAATACTGAAAAGACTTTGAAATACTTAAAATATTTGAAATACTGAATATTTCAAATACAGAAAATATAAAGTATTTTATTACTGACTTGCAATACTTTTGTTTGGTATTTTTTATTTTGTATCTGAAACATTTTTTTTAATATTTTATACAACATTGGTATGTATCCACACTTGATAGAACTTATTTTCATTACACTTAAATTTAAATTTCAAATCGTCATTATGTCTACTCTTTATTGTTAATATATTGTTGTAGGTATCTTTGGAGAAATGATTGAAAAAAATATGGCCCGAAATAATTGTAATGAAAAAATAATACAAGTCTTCTGAATATTATTCTCAATCTACATACACGTTAATTCAAGAAGTAGATATTATACAAATTAGGTTCTATATTACACAAATATAAGCAAATAAATACAAAAATTCCTACCGTGTCAGAAGCATTGTAGCCTCTCCGTCTCAAGTAGATACCAGAAAGCTGTAACCAAAGGACAACTAGAAGCCTGAAGAACCATCCACCGACATACCAGTAAACACAACTAACAAACTCCTGATGAAAATTCTACCAAAATAGAGCAAAACACAAAACACATCTGCTCTCTTTCAAATTCTTTACAAGACTGATTTTTTCCTTAGTAACGAGTTCTATTGTAGTTCATTATTGCCCAATTGCATCAAAGAAGTTATTGTTGTAAATAAAAAAATGTTTTCCAATGTTGTCAAATATTTTATTTTAATATAATATACATGCAAACTAATTTTTTTGAAGTTATTTGCTAAACAAATATTTTAGTTCCATAGTGACTGAGTATATATAGATACACATAGTTCTTGGTTAACACAATCCTTAATTATATATATCTTGTTTTTTATTAACATATTGTCAATTTTCTGCTCTTCCGATGTGTTCAAGGTCTTCGTTTCCATTATATGTAACATTGTTGAACGTGGAATGTAACCTGCGAGAACGACTTGTAATGAAATTATTCAAATGATCATACTTTAAGACATTGATGAAAAATGACAGATAAAAATAAAGATTGACAAATTTATTTTCAATACTGCCCAAAGGATATTTTATATTCTTGTTTTCTCAGAACTTAGCTAAAATACCAAGATGTCACCAGCATTAGACAGTTGCGATGTAAAGAAAGACCTGCAGACAATTGTACTAGTACAACTATCCTAGACTCATTTACTAAAAAATATTTATCGAATCTCACAGAGTATCCAAAAAAGTACCTATAAGTCTAAACACACTATATTTCATTAGAATAAAATGTTCACAATTCATCTTACCATTTGAATGCATACAATTATAATTCTATTATTTCTTTTACTAATTCTTACTATATTCAGTATATTTCTTTATATTCGTACTTAAACTCGCTGTACATTTTTTAAATAAGTATAACTTTTAACAAGTATTGACAAGGCTGACAGCTGACGATGACTTTTCTTTAAATTAAAGTAAATATAACCTGAAATTGTTTTTCAAGTCATTGAAAGCATGATTTTTGTCGAAATAATTTTAATTTAATAACAAATACATTAAAAATTAATAATTGAATGGAGTCTATATAGGTTATATATGAAATAATATAATTATATATGAAATAATATAATTATATATGAAATAATATAAATTACCCCTAACCTTAAAATAAATTTTACATATACATATGTTTCGACAACTAAGTTGTCATCATCAGTAACAGAGTGTTTAGATTACTCAACATGTAAACACTCTGTTACTGATGATGACAACTTAGTTGTCGAAACATATGTATATGTAAAATTTATTTTAAGGTAAGGGGTAATTTATATTATTTTTTAACAAATACATTATGGAAAAAGCTCATCAGAGAGTATTAAGCACATTTAATTAGTTTACTAATATTATTATTTATTATATTAGACCCTAAAAGCTATTTGAAAGTTGAATCGTTCGTAAAGTAAGTCCATGATCGGCTATTCGCAAACTCCACACGACTTCCTTGTACGCAAAATTATACACACTTGCTGCACTTCTTCAAACTTCCCTCCGAATACGTCATCTTTTAAAAATGTTATTATATTGTTTATCACTATTCCTTATTGCACTACACTTTTTTATCGCTCACACACCTGCAACATAAAGAAAACAGATAGAATAGAGATCTAAGTACTGCGTCTAAAAGTGGCACAAGTTTAAATCTGTAATTCTTCTGTGAATCTATTTCTTGTAATAATTTAATATGTTCCCACTTTGCAATTTTATTGTTTTGGAATATGATGTCGTATTTGTTTAAATTGTTATTGTATTTTTCAATAAATGTTGTTGTTGTTGTTGTTGTTGTAATCGGGGGGCCTCAAAGAAGCCGCATGCACTTAGGCCTGAAGGCCCATTGTGCTACCCGAGTGTACACAGAGTCCTAACAGAGTCCCGCTGCTTCAATGAAGCTAGCTAGCCTACTGCCAGGGATGCCCTGGATGTCGCAAGGCTCTAGGAAAAGAGCCTCTAGGTGTCTGTATCTGGTGCCCGCCAGAGCCACACATTCACAGAGCACATGTTCCGTTGTTTCTGCAACTAAGCTACATCTTCTGCACGACTCGTCGTCTACTACTCCGATCGTTTTCAGATGATTTCTGAGGAGATGTCCTGTAAACAAACCCACGCAAATACTAAGTTTTCTTCTATTAAGGCTAAGAAGATACTTAGCTTTCTCAGGAGATGGTCCTGGAATAAAGAGCTTTGACTGTCTCAAGCCCTGACGAGTTGACCAGTACATTTGGTGTTCACGTGTCACCCAATCCCTGATCGCTCGCTTTGCTGTGCTTCTGGGGAGTCCGAATGCTGGTTCTGGTCCAATGAGTGCCCTGTCTGAGCCCTCACGAGCCAGAGAGTCAGCTTCTTCATTCCCCTCAATGCCTTGGTGACCTGGTACCCACATAAGCTTAACGAAGTTATCCTTAGCGAGCTCGTCCAGTGTTTTTCTACACTCAAAGACTAACTTTGAGTCTACTCTAACGTTGTCGAGAGCCTTGAGAGCCGCTTGACTGTCCGAGCAGATATATATGTGCCTACCACGGTAAGCCCTTTTCATATTTTCTTGGCAACAAATCAGAATTGCAAAGATCTCCGCCTGAAAAACAGAAGAATTTAGACCTAGTGAGAAGGACATCCTTGCTCTAGGTGATTCTCCGTAGACACCTGCACCAGCTCCTCTTTCGGTTAGAGACCCGTCGGTAAACCATACTAGTCCCTGTGGTTGAAATAGAGCTTGGGCGTTATTTCCCCAAGATTCCCTAGAAAAAGGTAATATGGAGTAATGTTTGTCAAAGATGTACACTGGGGGCATGTAATCACTCTCAGATTTGAGAATGAGAGAAGATTCTGTCAAAGTGGACAGAATCTTGCTATGTCCCTCTGTGTTGTTCCTGGTGATCCACTGGTTAGTGTGTTTTAATCTCAATGCAGCAGCCATAGCTTCTCTTTGCACACTGAGATGAAGTGGTGGAAGATTTAGCAAGGCCTCCATTGCTGCCGTTGGTGTTGTTCTCATTGCCCCGGTAATACCTAGACAAGCTATTCTTTGGATGTGATTCAGTGAAGCCCTAACTGTAGAAACGGACGTTCTGGGCCACCAAACCACAGCCGAGTAAGTAACTACAGGTCTAACCAACGCACAGTACAGCCAAAAAGCTATATATGGTTTTATTCCCCATGTCTTACCTAAGGTTCGTCTGCACGACCACCAAATTGCGCATGACTTCCTCACAACTGCTTCTACATGCTCTTTCCATGTCAGTTTAGAGTTTAGGGTGACACCTAGATACTTCACTGACTGTGAAAGTTGTAGTGGTTGACCGAAGAGGATGAGGTTCAATAAATAGAAAGGATCGAAAACAATAGATATTTTATGTTCTTCGATTACAAAAAAATATTGTTGTTGGGTGTTATTTTGTTGTTGCAGCAGACGATGAGATTTTACATTTGGTGCTACTTGATCCGACACTGCTCATAACACTTTGAAACCAATTTTAAATAATTCCTCAATTGTGTCATTAATTAACTTTTTTAAAACAAAAGAGCCAACAGTACCTTTTACAAAAAAATACTCAATGGGTTGTTTCCAACGACACAATATAACTAGACAATACTTTACTTTGTTTAGTATTCGATAAGCCAGAAAGAGAAACATAGAGATAGATATAGTGAAAGTTTTGTTCGACTATTGCTCACTAGAGGCGCCCGTGCTAGAAACATTCATATTACAATTTAAAGTTTTAAATTTATTTGTGTTTAATTTTTATACCTGCTAGGTAAAGACAAATAAATCTAAACTGAAATAACAAACTTTTAAAGATGAAATGGATCTGAAAAATGAAATAATAACATTACTTGTAACAATATCTAGTTTCAACTTACTTAAAAAAAGGCAGAAACAATTTATGAGTAAAATCAATAAAATTATACCGTTGTCCTAAAAAAAAATAGGATGGTGTATATGTATAAGAATTTATAGCAATGTATTACTCGTACTGTACCAAAACAAAAATCATAAACAAAAACAAATAAAAGAAAACAATGACAGCTACAATGATGCCTCTAGCGAGCAATGCTCAAACAGTATTAACAACACTGGTGCCTCTGGTGAGAAACGCTTGAACAATACTTTCACTATATCTATCTCTATGTTTCTCTTTCTGGCTTACCCAAAACAAAACATTCAATATAGACGGATAGGGAATGTTTTGTCTAGTTATATTTTGTCGTTGGTTGTTTACATTTGTTACTTAACCCACGTATAACAAAACACAAGCGCATGGTTTGCTTTTCCATTTTGCCTACCCAAATAACCCATATCTACGAATCCTTTTATTTCATCTCTAAACTCATCGTACAGTAGTTGTTCGGAAATAGACATTTCATCAAAAAGTAATGCACAGTATCTATCTAAAGGAAACATGGTTTGTGCACGTTTAGCTAACTTTGAAGAAATACATGTGTTAATGCCAGCGTCGAATGGAATATTTTTTAAAACTAGGTGAAGTGTTCTCTAGGTGAAGGAAGGGGTAAGAAATCCTGAAGAAGTCTGTAGTATCTTGGTCTTCTTTTATATATTGCAAGAGAAAACACTTTGTCGTCAATTGTGAAGCGGTGGCCATATTTTGTCTTTTTAAAATTTCTTATTTGTGACTCTATGAGTTGTGCACCAACTTTTCCAATATTCTTCTCCAAATTTACAAGAAATTTAATGCCCAACTCTTCTCTAATAATCCTAATATTATCCTTGTATTTTTTTCCAGTCTTTTCTAATTTACATGTATTCGCCTGTAATATGCGATATTCTTTATACATTGTTTGTTCCCGCATTGTTAAATTTAATATTCGGGTTACATTAATTTTCTGCAACAAGGATTTTCTGGTACTTCTATTGCGAGTATGTAAGCCAAAAAGGTGTCTTTCATCGGATGTTCTTTCGGTCATTTCGTGGGATGTAGGAGGTAAGGCTGAATTTTCTGGTACTAAAAATTTTTGTAATGGTTTCCGAAATTTGGGACTATCTTGCATTTCTTCAGATGTTGAAGATGTTCTAATCCTTGTCGAGGTGAGGCTTTAATTTTGGTGTACATTGTTTGAGCAGTTTCTTTTACATTAATAGAAGGAATAGCAGTTGGTAGAAGATTCTTTTTTAAAATGTTTCTAAAATACTTCATCTCAAAATGTTCAGAATATATGTAAAAGTTTTTATACATTTCAGTGCTATCAAGCCACGTACTAGTTTATTCAGAAAAATTTATCCAAAGCAAACATCGGGCCAAATCTTTCACAGGAAAACGAAAAAATGTTTATTCCTTGGGTCAGGTTTATTTTGTATATAATAATATTTATTCGGACATGAAGGTGCATTGCATTAATATTTTACTTTTCTATCCATATTTTTTTGAATAACACTAACATAAATATTCCACAACAGAAAAATATTTCAAAGCAAAAACTAAAAGAAACAAACAATAAATATAATAGGATATAGTAATACATACATAAATTTCGCTATAAAATACCTGGATAGTTTAAATTTTAAAATTAATAGTAATAAAATCAGTAATTTGTAAATGTATTATAAGTAAATGACATTCAGATTCAGGAGATTGATGAGATTGACATTGACAATTTGACAATATACAAAAAAATTTATTAATTAAGGACTGCAACCTGTGAATTTGTAATGCGGGTTTTCGATTGTACGCAAACTTGAAATGTAGTGCATTTTGCCGCTATAACGACACTAGCGCTGCGGTGTTATGTGGCCAAACTATTCATTAGTTAGTTAAAGACCCCTTGAATTAATAAAATAATTACAGGAATCTGAGTTAGATATTGCTAGTACACTGTAGATGGCAGCAACTACAATGGTTAAAAAAATCATTTTAACAATAAAAAATCTGATATAGATACCTCATGACTTGCTTGTACGCAAATTATACACATTTTTTGCTACACTTTATTTACACTTATTTCATTTGAATGTGAGATCATTCTACGGCTAATCATTCTTCAACTTCCATTCGTTTTATATCTTCCAACTTCCCTTCGAAATGGATTACGCTCAAAATCTTGTAAAGAAAGAGATATGGTTTTCATTTATTTCGTACATATTTCTCACGAAGTATATTCTGACAGTTGTCAATGTCAATTTAATATCTAATGGTTCCTACAAAAATTAAAAGCCAACTAAATTATTATTTTTATTAAGTTTCTGCAACAAGTAATCTGCCCTCTGAAAAGGCCGATTAGAACAAAAAATGGAGGTGCACAACTAGATGTTATAGTAACTACATAAATAAAATTTCAACATTCTACGACTAACCGTTTTTGAATAATGCGAAAAAATAAAAAAAAACTACAAGCAAAGTACCCTTTTGGCACTGCCGTTTAATTAAGTACTACAAAATATAAGAATATAAAATTATTTTAAAATCATTTAAAGGACGTACAAGTAAAAATTTATGCAATTTATATAAACAATACCGTAAAGAATAATAGTACCGTAAAGGCTAGTAGTAAAAAGTAAACTTGGAAATGCAATAATTTCGTGTGTTGAGAGTTGTCATGTGAATATTCACTTCTCAGGCAGTTTTCGAAAAAAACTATTTGGTTGTTAAAGTAGTTGGATTGGTTTAGGATGTTGTGAATGCAGCTACTAATATCCTTCAGATTATTTAATTTAATTTAATATAAAAAATGTTAATTATGTTCTATTGAACGCGGTGTAAACATTTTATTCATAAATCGATATTTATTGAAAAACGAATATTGTTGTACTGAACATGTTAAAGTTGTTGTACTATATGTAGTTGATTTGACTAGTTTCTGTGTAATCACCAACTTCGTTTAACAAAAGATATGACATGAATTTTTCTTAAAAAGGCAAATTATGAACAATATTTTTAGTGAAAAAGAGTAGAGTTTTCTAGTTTCGAGTTCGTATACAGGTGTCCATTTTAAGAGGCTAACTAAGCTAAGAAGCTTTTTCTCTTTCCAATGATATACAGGCTGAGTCATCGAAACGCCCGTCTTCGATATCTCCCTTGTCGTTAGAAATACACCATAAATTTATTATCAGACTTTATTCGTCCACTCAAGGAGCATAATACAAAATTATTTTCACATATACAGGGTATATATACATTTTTTTAATTGGAACACTATATATTTTTATATTTTTTAAATTCTATTTTATTCCCCTACGGACATATAAATTTTGTTTTAGTTTTCCGCGACGTTGCCAAGTTATTCCGTTTATTCTCTAAAATAGACCAAATACACGCATTGCTTTATAAAGACGTAGACGGAGTTATTTTAATAGTAATAGCTTTTTTAAAATGTCATTATACAGGATTTTCAATAAAGCGTATCAAATGACAATAACTCGTCTTTTTCGAATAGAACATCCTATATTTTATAACTCTGTTGGGTGTCTTTTTGTACTATCTTTATATGTTATTAAGAGTATCCTATGCCGAAAATCAAAAATTTCGGAGATTTTCACCATTTAAAAATTATTTCTAAAAATAAATTACAAAATATTTTTAATGTTCGCGCCATTCTCACGGGAACATGTTTACAGTTTATAAATGATTAATAAAGCAATGCGTGTATTTGGGCTTTTTTGGAAAATAAACAGAATAACTTGGCAACGCCTCGGAAAACTAAAACAAAATCCATATGTCCGTATAGGAGAATAAAATACAATTAAAAAAATGTAAAATATATAGGGTGGTCCCTTTAAAAAAAGGCAAACAATTCTCGCCGAGCCCTAATGCAACAGCCTGTATATGTGAAAATAATTTTGCGTTATGCTCCTTGAGTGGACGAATAAATTTTGTTAATACATTTATGTTGTATTTCTAACGACAACGGAGATTTCAAAGACGGGTGTTTCGATGACTCATTCTTTATATAAGACAAACTATAAATATTATTTTACTTAGACGTAGCAGCCAGTAAAAGAAACTTACTGTCGTAACAATAAACAGGCAAAAAATTATTAAAAGGAATGGTCCGTATTCCGAGCTCACTTTTATAATAAAATGGCTTCTAGGGAGCCTGATTTTACATTATAATCTTATGAGGCCAAATGTCACTTTTAACAAGAGCACTCATAAAAGTGAGCTCGGAATACGAGCCAATGCCTTTTAATGATTTGATGACGTATCCCTTGTCTTTAGAAACAGAGAACATAACGTCAGAATTGGTGAAAACAAATAACAACATTTTTACGTCTGTAAATCTTTATTAATCTTCATTAATGATTTCAATTTATGGTAAGTTGTGACTTGAATTATAGGTAATTGTGAAAAGAAACATTTATTTCTAGTTTTATTAAATAACAATCAGTTTAGAAAATATTAAATTTCCTACATTTCTAATCCTAATTTCTTAGTTTAATTTCATTTTAATGTTACTTGTGTTTTATATCATTGGGAAAAGACAAAAAATCTCTATTTAATAGTACTTAAGACAACTTTGAGCCCCATATGAAAATTGAATGTTATTATGAATTTCTCCAAAAGCGTTCTGGCTATAAAAATTTTGAGAACCGTTGTCAATTCCTTTTAAAAAAGTGTCAATAGAACTAGAAACTTGTATGAATTGAAACAAAAAGTCAAAAAGCAAATTGACCAAAATCAGTTTTTAATTCATATCTAGTGAGCTATGCATTTTTTCAGGAAAACAAATACATGATTAAAATATCCAATTGCCCCCAATTTAATCGACTTCGTATCTCTTACGGTTCTCGAGATCTCAATAATTATCTTTTTAAAATGGACACGCTATATGTATAGGAAAGTTAATTTAATTTAATGACATCCTGAACCATTTCTATTTGTTTTTTTTGTTTTTTTGAGAGAACAGAGTGAAATAAGTATAATAGTGAAAACGAGACAGAAATATGTCGTGGTAAACGAAGTATCCATTTTTAAAGAAAAAAATATCCTCTGATGTCATCTGTCTTGGCCAGTGATGAACGAACTGTTAGTTGTACAGGGTGTTGCTTATTTTCAATTCCTATAGCTAAAATATGTTTATATACATATTTGTATGTATATGAATGAAAATATATTAGGCATAAATAAAATTTATTTTTCGGTACATAAATAAGAACATATAACAACATTTTGACACCGCAAGTTCTAAGAAATGGAGATGCGCGATTGTCTTTTTAAAATCAGGCAACCAGTGAAATTGCTAAAGGCAGATAAGATGACAGGATATCGCAACAAAATGCAATATCTTATAACTCGCGAATGAAATAATATTTAACTGAAATATTTTCACAAATATTATTTAATTATTGTATATTTTCTCATTCTTCTGCAAAATGGTTATATTTGGACAATGGTTCATACGGAAGCGTAAAAGGGCCATACGCAAAATATTTTAATGTTAAAATTTCATCTTTTTCTCTTGAAATTTCAACTTTAAAAAACTTGAAATTTCAACATTTAAACTTATAATTTCACCTTCTTAACTTGAAATTTCAATTTTTTAAAACTTGAAATTTCACCTTATAAGATTGAAACTTCGCCTTTTTAAAAGGTGAAATTTCAACTTTAAAACTAGAAATTTGAAAATAAAAGAAATTTCAACTTTTAAAAACTAGAAATTTCACCTTTCGTCGTAACCTAACCTAACCTAACTTAAACTTAGGTTAGTTCCTCCCCTTACTTAGGTTAGTGCCTCCCTTAACCTAACCTAATTTAGGTTAACAGTTCACCAAACCTGAAAAAAGTTTCAAGTTTATATGGTGATATTTCAAGTTTTAAAAAGCTGATATTTCAAGTTAAAAAGTTCAAATTTTATGTTTAAATGTTGAAATTTCAAGTTTTTTAAAGTAGAAATTTCAAGAGAAATAGATGAAATTTTAACATTAAAATATTTCCGTATGGTCCTTCTACGCTTCAGTAGGTTCAGGACCCAATTGTCAAATTTCTTTTATCTTTAAAATCTCTAGTGATACGTTTGAAATAAAGCAAAAAAAAGTTATTTATTTATGTAAATTATTAATGACTGTCCAACTCTGACTCCGACTTCCTAAATGTGTAGCGCTGGACCTCCTGAAGCACTGGCCGGAGAACAGCTCTGGCTCAGGTAAGTTCAGGAACATGGCGATGTCTTTGGTCACCTTCCCCATTGCGTTGATTCCTATTGGGCCGTTAACGCAATGTCCATTCCGATATATCAAGAAAAACTACTTATGGGTTACGTTTTTCGGACGCAAATGCACGTATTTTTTAACTAGATTAATCCACTGTTCATCTGTGATTATGAACTGTCTTGCTATGTTATTTTGTGTTTTGCGTACAGTCACCATGATTGCGTCCTTTTTATATTCTACGTCATCGATGGACATGTTGGTTAGTTCTGTACGTCTACAGGCGCCAGCGTAGCCCATTATTAAAAAATACTGAAATGAATACCATTTAGTCCAGTCAACTAAGGACAATCATGCGGTATGAATCTGAATAAGATGAATTTTTGCACAGGTCTTTTTTTTGACATTTTAAATACGGGCTAAAAATTCGGCAATGAAATCACGATAGCAAATCAAGATATCAAAGTTCAGGACAATCTTCATAGGGCAGCATGAAACTAGATTTCTAGTTTCCATCGAAATTTTTAGATGGCGTTACATGTACCGTTCGGAAGTTTATATTTTTTACTGAAAATGATAGATGGTGCTGGATGTGCCTACAGTATGTTTACTTTTGAACTGAGGGCGCTTTTTTATATGACTGTCATGTGTTTCAAATTTATTGTACATTTATTGCTGCAATTGTGTAGTTTGTGAAAACCAGCAGCAGTTAATTTTGTGGAGCCTGAGTGAAATAGTGAAATGAGTTCGGTGAGTATTAATATTTCAAATACATGCTTCATTCGATTATATATTAATATTATAATAATTTCTTTATAGAAAGTGCAACGTATGTGATGCATAGTGGAGAAGTGCCCCACAAATAATTTATTGCAAAAAGAGAGAGGGGTAATATTTTATTTACCATTTAATAAAGAACCGTCAGGACTTAGCGGAGGCGTCCTTTTCGCAGTTTTCGGGCTAATTATAATAAAACTCGTAGGTTTATTGTTTTTAAAAAGATTTATTTTGCCTAATACAATGAAATTACTTATATCTTATACAAGACAGAGTGAGGAGTGACGAATGACCACGAATAATAAATAACATGAGTATTTATACTCTATAACAGGAAGGGGTCTGGTTCCATATGATAAAGCGAAGTCAAAACAGAATTTGATACACATAACAAATTATGATATTAATAACTCCTCCGCCGTTAAAATGCAGCTTTATCATGTTCTTCTATATTGCTCATTTCAAAACTTTTTTGTTTAGAAATGTCTCTTTTTCTTATCTTTAAATACTTAATTACTATTACAATAATTATCATAAAAATACATATTAAAACTATAACAATAGAGTTGATAATAGAATGATTGTTTTCTTGTATATTTGTAGTTTGAATTTTTGGTATTTCTTTTACGAATATTTCTTGTTTATTAACTTGTTTTAATTCTAAAGTTTTATTACTCAATTGTTTATTTTCTAAATTAAAATTTATGTTTTCAAATATTATCTCTCTATTATAATGAGCAATGTTTTCCAAAGTATAATCATTTATGGCACAGTTTTTATTTGTTATAAATTTATATACGCCAATAATATTCTTGTGTTTTTGATAATTTTGACAAAATATGTTTAAGGTTTGTTCTTTGCTTGCTGCTATAATTACAATATTAGAATTTTCTATTTTTATTACAGCAAATGAATTATAAACTTTGTGATACATACAGTCTTGATTTTTCTGAAATTTTATTATGTTACACAAACATTGATTTATTTCTAAATAATTAGTTTTACAAAAATATTTATTTGTGAGTCTAATACAATCGTTTGCTACTATTAATTTATTTTCTTTGTCTATTATCAATTCTTTACTATTATCTAACATAAACATGTCCTTATTTATAAGTGTAGGAATTGGAGTTATCTGTAGTAATTTATTATTAAGGTTGTTTTCATACAGTGGTATTTCTAATAAATATTCTATCATATTATTCTTCATTTGACAATGACTTGTTATTTGCATTGAAATGTCCCAAAAATCTAGGTCTGAAATTTGATTAGTTACTTTTTTCAAATCTTCTAAGTTTATTATCGATGAATGAATTTTGTTGAGATTACAAAATGTTAGGCTTGTTTTTATTTCGGAGGTTATTTCGATAAGATTCACAGTTAATAATATTAATTGATTTAGTATGTCTTTGATCATAAATGTGTTTTCCGTATTAATTTTTTCTTTAACTATTCCTTCTATTTGCATAATTCTGGATTTTAGAACAATTTCATTATGTTTTATGTTTTCTAATTGTGAATTAAATTTTGAAATCATTTCTTTGTTTAATCTAATTGTTTCTAAATTTTGGTGTTCGAGTATTTCCTGGTGTTTATTAATTTTGTTAAAAATTTCTTCATAACGTTGACTGTCAGAAGAATCTAAGTTTCCAGTAATGGCTTTTATTATTGTTCCTAGACCGTTGAACAAGCCTCTTTTAACTCGTTTTTTATTGAATATTGTTTTCAGTTTATCTTCTTGTGCGGGATAACAGGGATGGATACCCAGGATATCGAGTATGGATGATGGTAACAATGGTGAGGTCGTAAATCTCACTTTCACACAACCACGCGAAAAACACTTATTTATTTACACACAGCACAACCAAAAACTATACAAAATAACAGATATAACAAATGTAAATACTTTACTGGAGCAGTACAACAATGGATTGTTGCGGAGCGATACAAAACAACTTTGGCGCAACAAAGCAGGAACCGAACAGCACTTGTCCTTGTACGATTTCAAAAACCAACCAAATTCGCTAGCGACAGCGCCACTAACAACAAACTACAAAAAAAATACAGAGAAGCGTACATGGCGTTGACATTGGCAAATATGCGGTGTACCTTTCACAATATACGGAGCTGACAACATTAAAATCTCAAACATACTGCCCACCTAGTCGGGAAGCGACTAAACTAAACAATTAACATGGAATAACAATAAAACTTAAGTAAGCAAGATCGTGTGGACATCAGGCCGACTGGGAATGACCTGGACTGCCCACCGTAGAACGACGCAGCGGTGGCGACGGCGGCGCGGCGAGTCTCTGCTTGTCTGAAGGGATGACGTCTGTCTCGATCGGCAGAGGGCTTAGCCGGGAGATAGGTCGGCGAAGCTCTGAAGTGGCAGTCTTGACGGTGACTACCCTGACGAGGCCGTCTGCTCCTGGATGCAGCTCAGTCACTCGGCCCAGTGCCCATCTACCTGGAGGCAGCTGCGGGTGGTGAACCAGCACTAACTGGCCCACACTGAAGTTGGATCTTTCCCCGCGCCAGCGGGAACGTTGTTGCAGCTGGTGCAGGTACTGCGTTGACCACTTCTTCCAGAAGTGCTGTGTGAGTCGTTGAACGAGCCGCCAGCGGGTCACCAGGTCGCTGGGCTCGTCATGGGAACCTGGCTCTGGAACGGTCAGCAATGATGAACCAACCAGGAAGTGCGCTGGGGTCAGCGCGGACAGGTCCGCAGTGTCCGACGAGGACGGCGTCAGCGGACGGGAATTCAGGCAGGCCTCTACCTGAGCCAGTACTGTAGATAGCTCCTCGTACGTGAGGGTCGTCTCACCAATGGTTTTGCGGAGGAGACTCTTTACTGATTTGACTCCGGCCTCCCACAGGCCGCCGAAGTGCGGTGCAGACGGTGGAATAAAGCTCCAACGTGTGCCGGAATCGGACAGGGTAGAAGCTACTTCGTGGTAGAACAGCGACGCCTGATGGAACATGGAGCGCAGCTCTGCGCTGGCACCGACGAACGTCGTGCCGTTGTCGGAAAGCAGCTCGCTGCACACTCCTCGGCGTGCAACGAACCGACGGAAGGCCGCCAAGAAGGCCTTGGTCGTCAAGTCGCTCACGACCTCCAGGTGAAGCGCCTTGGTGGAAAGACAGACGAAGAGGGCGATGTAGGCCTTGGTGGAGTGTCGCCCACGACCTGGAGACGGGCGGCACTGGATGGGTCCTGCGTAATCTACTCCTGAACGCAGGAAAGGGCGGCTGGGAGTCACTCTGGCAGCTGGCAGGTTTCCCATGAGTTGTTTGCCCATCAGCGGACGACGGCGCCTGCAAGGGATGCAAGTTCGGAGCAGCTTCTTTGTTAGGGCTCGCCCTTGGAGGATCCAGACGTGCTTCTGGAGGAGTTAGTGAGTTAATGCTAAGCCAGCGTGGAGGGCTAATGCGTGCCAATGTAGGACATGTAGCTGGCTTAGCGGAGATGACTTTGGAAGGATAGGCGGGTGTCTTTCGGAATCGGGAAGTCCGGAATTCTCGAGTCTACCGGCCACGCATAGCATGCCGTGAGCGTTGAGAAATGGATTTAGACTCACGAGAGGCGAAGTCCTTGGAATGGGTCTAGCGCTTTTCAGTTGCGCTATTTCAGTGGCAAACTTCTCTCTCTGGACATTGCGGATCAGACGGACTCTCGCAGCAGTTAGTTCGAATGTGGTTAGGAAGCCGGTGCATGTCTCTTGCTCTCGATCTTCCAGACCTGCAAGTCTGGAAATTCTTCCTCTCTTGTCGCAGCGGCGGGCGAATCGCATGCACTGGGCTGTTACGCGGAGCGTGCGTGGCAGGGAGGAATACCGCGCTAACAGAGCGAACTCTTCTTCGACCTGGACCGGCATGGAGCGGGTTTTCTGGACAGCTTCTTCACCTGGTGAATTGGGTAGCTCTTGTGTTGCGGTCGGCCAATTCTGAGTCGCATCAGAAAACCATGGAGTTTCCTCAGCCCTACGCATATGACTAAGAAACTCGTATTCGTGCATGAACTTACTGTAGCTGTCATGAACAGCTGGATCTCGTGCCAGACGTCGCTCTATGGAAACAAGCGAACGGACTGCTTGCTCGCGATTGCCGCCTGTGGGAACTCTGGATCGACGTGGCGGCCGCACCACAAAGCGACCACTGGCGTCTGTCTGGTAGGTGGAGGTGAAGAATTCTTCGCAGGCACTCTCTTCTGGGGAGAGCGAGGAAGGAGCGGCGGGAATTTCTTCAAGTTTCCAGAACCGGCGGAGATTGTGATCCAGGTCCTCCTCTACATGGCAATGTAGAGAGGACACGGGAGATGCACCGTCCTCGTCGACGGCTCCGGACAGGACCCAACCTAGAGCTGTGTTGATGGCTACCACCTTGGAGCCTGGGACTGGATACACTCCTGGACGGAGTAGAGGGCCGAAAACGTCGGCTCCAAGCAGTAGGCCAACCTTCTGGTCTCGGTGATAGCATGGATCGGCCAGGTCGAGGTGCAGCAGCAGCTGCGGATCTAAGGGACGGACTCTCCGTTGTGGAACGTGAGACGTCAGACGTGGAAGCACGTAGGCGGATACCTGGTGCTCGGCACCAGGTGCTGCTCTGGATCGGAAGACGACTTCCACTTGTGAGGGGGCCGTGGCAGAGTGCGAGGCCCCGACGCCGACGACCTTGACGTGGGAGCGCCGCCTGGCTAGACCAAGACATTGCACAATGTCTTCAGAGATGAAAGACACCTCGGACCCGGTGTCGAGGAGCGCGCGTGTCTGTACGCGCTGTCCGCTGGGCGAACAGATGCTGACCAGCGCTGTGGTCAGGAGAACCATGGCACGGGATGTGCCCTGGTGCGTGGAGTGACTAGAGACCGTGGAGGTATGGAGAGCAGCAGCTCTTTCTGGAGGACTGGCCGAACCTGTAACAGAACTGGATGGGAAAGCGTCGTGCAGCAGCGTGTTGTGCGTCTGGCTGCACTTGGAGCACGTCTTCGTGGATCTGCATGCGTTACGCTGGTGAGAACCCAGGCAGTTGAAGCAGAGCCGAAGTCGCTTGACCTCGGACAGACGCTCTTGTGGAGACTTCTCCCGGAACGATGAGCAGGAGAAGTTGGAGTGCGAGTCTCCGCAGAACACGCAGTTCGTGTTCTTGACGCTTGCAGAGACCTGGTGTGAGCGAAGTGGCGCAGCCTTCGCGTTGGAGGCCGTTATGGAGCGGGCAGGTGGGCTCAGCGGGGCCGACATCTCTAATGCGCGGATACGCATCTCGAAGAAGGCCTCGAGCTGCTTGAGTGTCGGCTGTTCCAACTTGTAGTCGGGGTTCACCAACGTTTGAGTCGCATCTATGGAAGCGAGATGCAACTCCCATGCTCGGCGGGATGCAGAGTCTAGGCGACGGAGGAGTAAGAACACGATGACGTCGTCCCACTTGTCTACAGGTCGCCCTAGCTGCTCGAGCGATCTTATCTCTTCCCGTGCTCGGTCGATCAGGGCCCGCAGGTCGCGTGCGGACTCTTTCAATACCTGGGGCAGGTCGAACAGTGCCGACAGGTGAGCACTTACCAGAATCCGACTGTTCCGGTACCTGGCGCAGACGGCGTCCCAGGCTCCCTGGAAGTTCGCTGCCGTGGTGGCCATGGTACGCACTAGGAGTGCGGCTTCACCTTTCAGTGCTGCCTTGAGGAGGAGCAGCTTCTGGACGTCGGGAACATCGTCACGGTCTATCACGAGACCCTGAAAGGCGTCGTGGAATGCCTCCCATTCCAAGTATGACCCGGAGAACTCCGGCAGGTTTACCTTAGGTAGAGGCGGAAGGGAAGCCTTTGGCAGTTGAACTGGAGCGACAACTGGAGCTGGCGGAGGTGGCGAAGGACGGAGGGCCTCCAGGATAGCGACACCCGTCAAGTACAAGAGCTCTGTGGCGGAGAAGTGATCTTCAACGAAGTACACCGTCGCTTCTGAGCCCTTTTCTGCTCTAAAAGAGTGGTGGTTGGTCAGGAAGTCATCCCAATGTCTCTGTAGGTTGGCGAGCGCGCTGTCGATCAGCTTGCTTGTCGGAGTTATTTCTTCTTTCGATAGCTGCGTACGGAGTGCCAGCGGTAACTTCCGGATCTGTTCCGTCAACTCTTGCTGGTGACGCAAGACTTCAGCCATTGTTGAACCTGGTGAAGGTTACGGACGCGAAAACGGAACTGTTTGGCGATGACTTCGAAGTTATTGTGACTCTACACGCAGGTTTGCGGGGTTGGAATTAACAAAGGATGGGTGGATGACACTGGATTAGGATTTGACAGGCTATGCGCATGGACAAGGATTTGACAGGTTTTGCACGTGGTTTTAAGGGTGGAAAAAACTCGGATAATCCGGATAGTATCCGGCTCGAAGGACCAAAAAATGTGCGGGATAACAGGGATGGATACCCAAGATATCGAGTATGGATGATGGTAACAATGGTGAGGTCGTAAATCTCACTTTCACACAACCACGCGAAAAACACTTATTTATTTACACACAGCACAACCAAAAACTATACATAATAACAGATATAACAAATGTAAATACTTTACTGGAGCAGTACAACAATGGATTGTTGCGGAGCGATACAAAACAACTTTGGCGCAACAAAGCAGGAACCGAACAGCACTTATCCTTGTACGATTTCAAAAACCAACCAAATTCGCTAGCGACAGCGCCACTAACAACAAACTACAAAAAAAATACAGAGAAGCGTACATGGCGTTGACATTGGCAAATATGCGGTGTACCTTTCACAATATACGGAGCTGACAACATTAAAATCTCAAACACTTCTAATCTGTTACAATTAAATTCTAAAATGTTAATGTAGGTTTCCAATTCCTTTAAATATATACTGCTTTTATTTATTTGTTTAAATAGATCGTCCCTATGTATTTTAATTTTATCATATTCTAAGATTATATTAGTTAAGTTATATCTATAATAATTATATTGCGAATTAATATATATATAGACATTCCCTAAGTCTAGAATGTTTATACCGGGATTGTTGTTTATTACTTCCAGGTCTTCTATTCCGTTTGCGCATCTGAAACGAAGAGTCGGGGTTTTTTAATTTTATCAATTTTATGTTTTTTATTTTTATCAACTTTAATTAATCCTAGTTTAGAGTTATATTTTTCGATTTTATGGATTTTAAAAAGGGGTTTCTTAATTTTCTGGATGCGTCTTTTTCCTTCTTTAATTAATACGTGTCTAGGAATTTTTACTGGTTTATTATTTTGTGGTTTATAACGTTTATATTTTTCGGTTAATATATTTTCTTTTACTCTATTATAAATTATTTTTAATTTGTCTTTATGTTCGTTTAAATAGTCTTCATTAGTGGATTTCATGTCAAAAGGGTTTTTTAGATTATCTTTTCCAAAAATTATTTCTACGGGTGTAAATTTTGTTGTTTGGTTAATTGAATTATTGTAAGCTATTAATGCGAAATTGATTTTATTTTGAGGTGTTTCATTTTTAAATTCGTTTCTCTGGTTTATAATACGTAAATGTTCTATAATTGTTGAATGAAATCTTTCGACACATCCATTGCTTTTTGGGTTGTCGACACACGTCATATGAATTTTGATTTTATACAATTTTAATAAATTTGTTATTGAATTCAGTACCGGGATCATGAATTATTTTGTCAGGAATTTTGTAATCGTTCAAATATTTTATTAACGTGTCTACTATTGTTGTGGCAGTCAGATTTTTTAAATAATATATTTTTGCAAATTTTGAGAATTGATCTATTATAGTTAAATATTTTTCTTTTTCAAGAGTTAAACTATCTATGTTAATGATTTGAAATGGTTTTTCTGGAGTGTTTGTTAAGTTGTCGTTAATTTGGTAAGGGTTTCGTTCATATTTATTCATTTGACAAATCTCACAATTGTTTATGAATTTTTGGATATCTTGATACATATTTGGCCAATAATATTTCTGTTTCAATTTTTGAAATGTTTCTAAAATTCCTCGGTGATTTGTTTTTCCTAAATGGTAATTTGATATTGTTTCCAATTGATTTTCGATAATTTCGATATCTTCTAACAGATATTCGCATTTAATTAGTTTATATGAATTTTTTACAAAATTTTGTGAAAGTATTTCGTTAAATTTTAAATGTATGTCTTTTTCAAATAAGCAATAATATTTACAATTTGGTGCTAAATAACTTTTTATAAAATCATAAATTCCTAAATTTAAATTTTGTTTATTCAGTTGAGCTACTAATCTTTGTTTTTGATTATTAAATAATTTTTGTATAGTAATTTTTGTTTCGTTATCGTGAGTGGATATAATTAATTGGTTTTTTCCTATATTTATTGCAGATTCTTTATATGTTATTCCGTTAATTTCATTCTCTTGGTCGGAATGTACGGTTTCTAAATCGGATTCGTCGAACTGAGGTAAAATACTATCGTTATCGTTTATGTATATTTCGTCTGGTAATATGTGTATAAAAATTTGGAAATGGGTTTGTTCAAAGATTTCGTTAAGTAAATTTTTTATTTCTTCGAAATTTTGTCTGTCTAGACCGCAACAAATTTTGGGCATGTGTAACTCTACTATGTCATTTTGGATGCAATAGTCTTTTAATTTGATTAAACATTTTTTGATATCTGGAATTATTGGTTCTTCCAAATAATATTGTTTTGTTATCAAATGGAATAAGAATTTGTTTTTATAAATTGGTTGTATGAAAATTTCTCCTGTGTGTTTATTTTTATTTTCAAAATGTTTTTTACTATGAAATTTATTTTCAATTTGTTTTGCAAATCCTTTACCTAATCTTTTATCAGATGAAATGCAATGTACTAAATTATGGTGTTTTTCAAAGATATCGTCATTTGTTTCTGTAATTTTGAATTTTGGTTTTATTCTGGAAAGAGCATCAGCGTTGCTGTTTGAACGTCCAGTTTTATATTCTATTTTATAATTATATTCGTCTAGTTTAATTTTCCAACGCATTAATTTAGAATTTGGATCTTTTAAATTGAGAAGCCAAGTAAGAGGTTGATGATCGGTTCTAATTATAAATTTGACGCCATACAAATAGGGTCTAAAGTATTTTGTTGCCCACACAATGGCTAACATTTCTTTTTCTGGGGTTGAATAATTAATTTCGTGTTGGTTCAAGGTACGTGAAGCGTATGAAATTGGCAGGTCTTTACCGTCGCAATTTTGTGATAATACTGCACCTATGGCGTATTTACTAGCGCCTGTTGTCAGTATAAAAGTTTTTGTAAAGTCCGGGTATTGTAAAATGGGTGAATTTATTAATAATTTTTTACTTTCCTCAAAACTTTCTATATAATTTTTATTTTTCATGTCAATTCTACTATTTTTCTTTAGACATTGGGTTAGAGGTTTAGTTAATTTTGCGAAGTTTGGTATAAATTTCCTATAATAGCCTAAAAGTCCTAAATATGATTTAATTTCTTTTTGAGTTTTGGGTATTGGGTATTCCTTGACTGCTTTGATTTTGTCAGGATTGGGTTTTACTCCTTGTTCCGAAACTATGTGTCCAAGATAAGCGACTTCTTTTTGTAAAAATTCAGATTTGTCTAGTTGGATTTTTAAGTTATATTCTCGTAATTTTTGAAATACTTTTCTAATATTTTCTAAATGTTCTTGCAAACTTGTTCCCAAAATTATAATGTCGTCCAAATATACTAAACAGATTTTATTTATATAGTCACGTAAAACGTAATTTATTAGTCTTTGAAAGGTAGCTGGTGCGTTCTTAAGTCCAAAGGGCATTCTTGTGAATTCGTAATGTCCTTGATCTGTGTTAAAAGCTGTTTTTTGAATACTGTTCTCTGCCATTTGAATTTGGTGAAATCCGGATTGTAAGTCTAATGTCGTGTAATAAACGTTTCTGCCTAATTTGTCCAGTACGTCGGTAATATTAGGGATTGGAAATTTGTCGTCAATAGTTTTTGAATTCAATTTTCGGTAATCTATCACCATTCTAAATTTTCGTTTTCCGGAAGCATCCATTTTTTTGGGGACCATCCAAACGGGTGAACTCCAAGGGGAATAACTTTCTTGTATAATATTATCTTTTAAAAGATTGTTAACTTGTGTCTTTATTTCTTCGCGATAACATTCGGGATAGCGATAAGATTTGGAATAGACTGGTGTTTCGTCTGTTGTTTTTATTTCATGTTTTATTGTCGTAGTATGAGTCAATGGTTGGTTATCTTTTAAAAATAAGTCATTATATTCTTTTATTACATTAAATAATTTAGTTTTTTCTTCTGGGTTTAGATGATTAGCGCGAATTTTTATTTCGTTAATCTCGGTCATATTTATTTCGTTATTATTAAAATATTGTAATTTAAATAATTTATTTTTTATTTTAACGGAATTATTAGTAAAGTCTATTTTTATTTCTAGTTGTTTTAGAGCTGGCGTTCCTAATAAAATATTAAATTCTTTATGAAAATTAAATAGAAAACATTTTATTTCAACATTTTCAATTTTTAGTATTATATATTGATTACCGGTTGTTTTACCTAATGCTGTCGAAAAAGAAAAGGATTCATTATAAATTTTGAATTTATCCTTATTATTATTAACATAATTTTCACTAATTAAATTGATAGAAGATCCTGTATCTAATAAAATAGTATAATCTCTAACTTTTAGAAAAGGTAATTTACTATTGCAATTTATGTTTAGGATTTCTCCTGAATTTCGAGGCTCTTCATTTCTAAAAAAGAATTTTCATTTTCTGATTCGTTTTGTTCTAGGCCATTTTCGTCATATTCTTGATTTTCATCCATTTCTGGGTTATAAATTGTCTGACAATCATCATTGTGGAATAATTCTTCTGCAGCGTAATTTGGAGAATTACGAGTTTGGGGCTGGAAGTAATTATTGTTTTGTCTTGGTTGGTAGGTATTTCTTGTTTGTATTGACATGGGGGTTGGTTTAATACCTTGGGCATTTTTAACTTGTTGCCGGGGTGTAAATGGTCTTGAAGTTAAAGGTTGTGTGTGTAAGTTTACAGGGCCAGTTGGAAATTGTGAGAAGGATGGTTTATTAGAGATATTAATTTTTGATTGATTATGATTCTGAACAGGAGGTTTTTGTTGAAATTGGAATTTATTTCCTGGTCGTAAATACTGGAAATCATTTGTTAATAACTGTTCAATCGTTATTAAATTTGTTGGATTTCTTGTAGCCAAATTATTACGATAAGGATCGTGGCAATTACTAATAAATTGAGCTGTAATAATAGTTTCTTGAAATTGGATTAAACATGCCTTGTTTTCTGGTGTTAGTTCTAAAAGAGCTACTTTTGCTTTGAATAATTCAAATTTTTCTTTCACTAATTTCAAATATTGGAATATGTCTTTACTAGGTTTCAAATTCATGATATCTATAATAATGGTAGCAGGATTTTGCTTGTCCTCAAAATTACTAATAAGATGTGTTTTTAAGGCATTCCAGTTTTCGAATGTTGCATTTTTTTAAGTTTCAGCTGCTTTGTTTGTTATTTTGGCTTTAATATATTGCAGTGTTATGACTTTTTGAAAGTCGGTTAAGGGTGGTTGTAAGGTGGTAAGTAATCTTTGTATTATTTCCACTGAATTTATGAAATGTGATAATGTTTTTGGGTTACCATCGTAGTTTGGTACTGTTTCTAATGCAAATTTAATATTTGCAGTATTTGCTTCTGCCATATTGTTCATGTGATAGAATATTCACAATTATATATAATAAAATAAGTATTTACTTACAATAAAATACATGTAGTAATAATGAATAGTGTTTTCATTAGAAAATTGGGTTGGCACCTGGTGATGACCTGATGACCGGGGGATGATGTTCTCAGTGAACTGCTAGGGACTGGGGACTCGTAGAGACGGCCTGGTTGTCCTGGGGGTTGATGTTCGCGATGAACTGCTACGGACTGGTGGCTCGTGGTGACGGCCTGGTTGTCCGGGAAATGGAATGTTGTTCTCGATGAACTGGTACGGGCTGGTGGCTCGTAAAGATGGACTGGTTGTCCTGGAGATGACGATCACTGGCTCTACCGTTGGTGGCTCTGTGCGACCGGGTCACTCGTCGTAATTTCTTAGGCGATACGCGAATTAACGTTGAAACGACCGAAGATTAATTTTAACGAATTAATCACTTTTCTCGTGATTTCGATTAATACTTCGTTTCGCGTATCCTACCGACTGCGCCAATTATAATAAAACTCGTAGGTTTATTGTTTTTAAAAAGATTTATTTTGCCTAATACAATGAAATTACTTATATCTTATACAAGACAGAGTGAGGAGTGACGAATGACCACGAATAATAAATAACATGAGTATTTATACTCTATAACAGGAAGGGGTCTGGTTCCATATGATAAAGCGAAGTCAAAACAAAATTTGATACACATAACAAATTATGATATTCATAACTGGCTCAACTGGTTATGGTGTCTGCTCGCGACATTTTGAAGCAAAACACTTTAAAACAGTCGCGCTGACGTCATTAAATCGCAACGCGGAACCCTCTGCAGGTATTTATTTTCTTAAAGTTACATAAACATATATATCAATCGTCTTTGTTTAAATTTGGGTTGTGTATGTATATACACATTTTCATTATTACATGTACAATAATAATACGCATTGCATTAGTTTGTATTAGTAACAGGGTTAAGAAAAATCTGAAAATATTCTTGTCCATGTTATCTATATTTTTTTCTTTTCCATATCCGCGTTTGAGTCACGTATTGTTCTCACTTAAAAATTCCACTTAGTACAATATAATTTACAACTTGATGGTCCTCGTTATAAATGTACAATTGAAAAGATGACCTGGGCTTTTATGAAGGTTTCTATATTTGTTTTTCTTTGTGAATATTCCTCAACATTATTTAATTTTAAGGGATAAATATGTTTTTAACTGAGAAAAATTTGCAGTCGCCACTGGGACTCGAACCCAGGACCTCTGTCATTCTAGGACAGCGCTCTGCCGCTGAGCCATAGCGACCAGTGACTACTGTAAATTTTTCTCAGGTCCGGACGTCTAACAATTGCCGAGATTATCCCACAAGGATATATGACACAACAATGGTTTGATTATGGGCAAATGGCAAATTTACCTGTAAATAATAATATTGTGTCATATACAGGGTGTCCAGGATAACTTTTCCAACATGGGGATCTCGAGAACTATAAGAGATACGAGGTCGGTTAAATTAGACCAAAGTTGCCGCATTAGGGGGCCATTTTATTAGTGTTTCATTTGTTCGTAAAAAATGCATAGGTCACTAGATATGGGCAAAAATGTAAATTTTTCCATTTTCGTTTTTTGCTTGTAACTTTTTTATATGAATTCAAACTAAATTTTAACTTGCACTTTCTACAGGCACTTTTATGCGAGGAATTCATAGGCGTCGTCAAAAAAATTTTATCTCTTACCATTTTCGAGAAATTTATATCAACTTTCAATTTTCATTTGGAGCTCCAAGTAGGCTGTGACACCATTAAATAGGCATTTTTTTTCTCTTTTCAACGATATAAAATACTTGTATTTTATTTTTTAAATTATGTAAGAAATTACAAAATTAATGATATTTTACAACTTTTTCATGTATTTTATTCAAAAAGGCTATGAAAAACAATGGAATATTTTGTTTTTAGTTCTCTTAATTGTCATTGTATAACAAATATTTTATTCTTGTATTCATTGTGCTCAAACTTCGTTATTTTCATTGTTAATTTTATCATTATTATTTTGTTTCGTTTTGTGTGATTTGTATTTTTGAAAATGCTGCAATATTCAAATCAAGAAAAATTTGATATGATTAGGTGCTTAATTCTTCGTCAAAGTAATTCAACGAATGCTGCAAGATTGTATTTAGAAAGCTATCCCGAGAGAAGACAGCCAAGTAGTCGACTTTTTAGAGGATTAAAATCTAATTTAATTCAATATGGTGCTTTTGTGAAACCAAAAAAGGAGCCCAGAGAAATAGATCCGGATAAGGAAAATATTGTTCTGGGCTGTGTACAAGAAGAACCTACAACATCAATTCGAGAAATTGAAAGAAACACGGGGATACCAAAATCAAGTGCGCAAGTTATTTTAAGAAAACAGATATCATCCTTACAAGTTTCATATATGCCAGGGACTTCAACCAGGAGATACTGAAAGAAGACTAGAGTATTGCCGTTGGTTACAGAATATGAGCCGAAACACTAGAAACTTTACAAAAAAAAAATTATGGACAGATGAAGCTCGCTTCACAAATAACGGACTTTTTAATAGACACAATTGTCATTATTGGGCTAAAGAAAATCCGTACCAAGTAAGGACACTTCGACACCAGCTACGATTTGGAGTAAACGTATGGTGTGGTATTTTAAATAATCGAATTATTGGACCAATTTTTTTCGCCGAAACCCTCACTTCTCAAAGATATCTTCAATTTTTACAAGTTGAAATAGAAGATTTTCTAGGCAATTTACCATTGGCCCAAATACAAAATATTTGGTATCAGCAGGATGGTGCTCCTGCGCACAATTCAAATGGTGTTGCGCAATATTTGAATGAAAAATTTGAAAATAAATGGATTGGAACACGGGGACCTGTTTTCTGGCCAGCCCGGTCCCCTGATTTAACCCCACTAGATTTTTTTCTTTGGGGATATATGAAAGAAAAAATCTATTTTAGGACTTACAATACAATAGACGACCTGCAAGAAGCCATTGCAATGGAATTCCGAAGAATTCCTCCTAGGATGATTAAGCGAGCAGTCCGGGCGAGCTTAAAAAGAGCTCAAATTTGTTATCGACGAAATGGCGAATTAATTGAGGGTCAAAATTTATATTAAATAAAGCTTTATTGTATTGTAGCGAACCCAAGGTCGCGGTGCGGGCGGCGGGAGCTAGCGAACAGGTCACAACACGTCCGTCCGTTCCCCATTGTTCTGATTTTCAAGGAATCAAAGAATCTTCTAGAATGATGTATTTTAATATAAATACCGCGACCAAAAGATCGCGAGGACAATCTTGTATCGATACGGGTAGTGAACAGATGGTGATATAAATAAGTAAAGAGTGATATAAATAGTGTAAAAATAAATATTGCGTAGTTATAATTGTTTAAATAAATTATCTTAGTGTTTAAGTCTTTAGTAATAATAATTTGTTCTAAAATAGTGTTTATATTTGTTAATTCTTAGTGTTAGTTGTTTTTTCATTATTTTTTTTATAATTAATATTTCTTTTTATTAAACATAGTTATATAAATATTAGTGTTTTAACCAATTTTACACTTCACCTAAATAAATAAAACGTTACAATTGGTGTCAGGTGTGGGGTTGTTAAAAACTGTGAAGTGTAAATAAAAATAAATAAAATGGCTACTAAACAAGTAAAATTAAATGAATTAAAAGTGGCCGATCTCAAGAGGGAGCTGGAAGAACGAGAGTTGGAGACATCGGGAACCAAGACTGTTCTACAACATCGTCTAAGGCAAGCTCTTACAGAAGCTGGTGAAAATCCTAATGACTTTTTATTCAAAATTGATGATTTTGGTACAACTTTAGAACAAATGAAAGAAAGTTCTAAAGTATTGAAAGAAGAACTAATGGAAAATTCTAGAACTTTAGAACAAAAATTAGAGGAAAGTTCTAGAAAATCAGAAGAAAATTCTAGAACATTGAAAGAAGAATTAATAGAAAATTCCAGAAGTTTAGAACAAAAATTGGAAGAAAAATTAACAAAAAAATTCTAGAATATGGGAAGAGAAACTAATGGAAAATTCTAGAAGTTTGGAAGAAAAACTTAACGAACAACTGAAAGAAAGTTCGGGAATATTAGAAGAGAGAATAGAAACTTATGAGAAGAAACTTGAAGAGTTACAGCAAAATTTCTCCAAAATTACGTCACCATCGGTTTCAAATTCTAATACAGCTAAGACTGATATAATTCAAGAAAACAAAACAGTAAAAGCGGAACATAATTCAAGACTGCACATTAAAACACCCGAATTCGACGGCAAGTCATCATGGCCGAATTATGTAAAACAATTTGAAGCCGCTGCCAAAGCAAATGGCTGGATTTCCAAGGAGAAGGCTACAGCGCTGACAGTTTCACTGCGTGGAGAAGCCATTGATATCCTACAGACGCTAAAAGAGGATGAACAGGAAGACTACGAACAACTTGTTAAGCGACTAGATATGCGATATGGCAATGCGCATCTGGAGCAGGTGTACTAGACGCAACTGAGGAACCGATATCAGAGTTCAAAAGAGAACCTTCAAGAATTTGAAGCGGATATAGCTCGTTTGGTTCGTCTCGCACATCCTACAGCCCCTGACAGCGTTTTGGAATGCCTAGCTACACAAGCATTTATCTATGGGGTCCGAGACAATGAAACTCAGCAGGCACTACGATTGGCTCGACCAAAAACTCTGGTTGATGCACTTTCATATGCCTTAGATCATGAAGCTGCAAAACAAGCTTCACGCAACCAATCGCGAGTGCGAATTATCGATGATGAGAGGAATGAAGACACTGAGGATCTAGACGACAGGATAAGACGAATTTCATCTGAAATTCATGGCGCGGGAAGAAAGAAACTCCGCTGTTGGAATTGCGGTGAATTAGGTCACCCGCAAAGGCTCTGCAGAAAACAACAGAGGAAAGCAGAACCAAGAAAGGAAGAAAGGGAGTCGGAAAACTAAGTCGGGTTGATGCGAAGGGGCAATCGTCGACCCGTAATCCAGTAGCCCCAGAATCTATTACTTATGTCGCATCCCTTCATCATCAAGCTAACAGTGTCTATGTAGACGGCTCTATCGACAGCAGGCCGCTTAAAATGTTGCTGGATACGGGTGCGACAAAAACAATAATCAGACCCGACTTAGCAAGAAAAATATGCAGAAAACATCTACTCCCAACAAAGTGGCAAATACGCACAGCCACAGGAGAACAAGCTACCGCATCTGGAGAAATAGATTTGAGCATCGTTGTTGGAAAAACCTGCATTAAACATCGTGTGCTGGTAGCTGACGTGGAAGATGAATTCATTCTCGGCATGGACATTATGAAAAAGCATGGATTTAAACTTGACCTGAAGAATGGAGTGATGATGGTCAATGATGAAGAACTGGTATTAAATCCACGAGACGACAATGCCATGCGAGTATTAATAACGGAAGATGTAACCCTCCCAGAACGGAGTGAATCAATCGTGGAAGCACAGCTAGAGGGTAGCTTCTGTGAGGGAAACATTGTCATGCTCCAGCCGAAAAACGATGATGCCAAAACTGGGACTGGAGTTGTAATTGGAAAAGCCTTGTTTAAAACCGACAAGATAATCCCAGTTCGAGTAATGAACATTAATTTTTATCCCGTTACACTGAAGAAAGGGACCATAGTAGGAGAATGCTCAACGGTATCATCGATTATTCGAACTGTAAAAGCCAAAGACAGCAAAACCTGTGGAGTTCCGGATATTCTATTGAAGGAGCTATCTACATCGTTCCAGGTCTTGACCGCCGACCAGAAAACCAAGGCTGAGGGTTTAATTGGCAACTTTCAAGATGTGTTCCAATTGGACAAGAAGGACAAAGGAAGAACCAATGTAGTCCATCATAAAATAGACACCGGAGACGCAAGACCCATCCGCCAAACAGCAAGAAGATTACCACTGGCGAAGCGGGAAGAAGCTGAAGAAATTATAGAGGATATGAGGACGGAAGGTGTGATTGAACCTTCAAACAGTCCATGGGCTTCACCAGTGGTGCTAGTGAAGAAGAAGGATGGCTCTACAAGATTTTGCGTCGATTATCGTCAACTTAACAACGTGACGAAGAAGGATAGCTACCCGCTACCCCGAATAGACGATACTCTGGACACATTGGCAGGATCAAAGATTTTCTCTACTCTTGATTTAAAGAGCGGATACTGGCAAGTGGATTTAGATCCAAAAGACAAAGAAAAGACAGCTTTTACCATCGGTACCGGTCTGTGGCAATTTACTGTTATGCCATTTGGACTCTGCAATGCCCCAGCAACGTTTGAACGACTTATGGAAACCGTGTTGGCTGGACTGTCGTGGAAAACATGTTTGGTTTACCTCGACGATATTATTGTGGTAGGAAAAACGTTCGAGGACCACATGAAGAACTTGGAAGAGGTTTTCCAAAGACTGAGGAAGGCTAACCTGAAACTCAGTCCAAAGAAGTGTCACTTATTTCAAAAAGAAGTTCATTATCTTGGACACGTAGTTTCTGGTAAGGGTATTGCAGTTGACCCGGAGAAAATAAGGGCTGTGAGTGACTGGCCAGTACCGAGGGATAAACATGAATTGAGAAGTTTCCTTGGTTTCTGTACATACTACCGACGTTATGTACCTGGATTTGCCAACATAGCGAAGCCATTGACAAGGCTTACTGAAGAAGGTAGAAGATTTATCTGGGATATGGACTGTCAAGCCGCATTCAAACAACTTAAATATTCCTTAACAAGCGCACCTGTCCTAAGTTATCCTTTACCAGAAGGAGAATTCGTTTTAGATACAGATGCCAGCAACGTTGGAATTGGTGGCGTTCTTTCCCAGATACAAGACGGACAAGAGAAGGTTATTGCCTATTTTAGTAAGACCTTGTCAAAACCAGAGAGGAATTATTGCGTCACCAGAAAAGAACTTTTGGCTGTCGTGAAATCCGTGGAGCACTTCTACAAATATTTGTACGGTAGAAGATTTCTTATAAGAACTGACCACGCTGCTCTCAAATGGCTGCTACAATTTAAGAATCCTGAAGGTCAGGCAGCTAGATGGATTGAAAGATTGCAAGAATATAACTTTGTTATTGAGCATCGAGCAGGTACAAGCCATCGTAATGCTGACGCATTATCAAGAAGACCTTGCCAAGACGAATGCAAGCATTGCAGTCGTCTAGAGGAAAAACTCTCTACCATCGCCAGAACAACAGTAGTGAATGATAGTTGGCAAACGGAAGACCTTCGCAAGGACCAAGAGAATGACTCGGACTTAAAAATCATACTGGATTGGAACCATCAACGAGACTGGGACCGACATCTTCATCTGTTCTTGTTGGCTTACCGTTCATCCGTGCATGAGACAACAGGGCAGACACCAGCTAACATCTTATTCGGGCGGGAGTTGCGCTTACCATGCGACCTGACATTTGGCAGTAAACCCGGTGAAGATCTTGCCGGGGAGGACTATGTGATGGACTTACGGAGAAGAATGAATGACATCCATGAACAAGTCCGTACAACCATTCAAGGTGCCAGCGATCGGATGAAGGACCAGTATGACGTCAAGGCTGAGAAAGGTGGTTATCAACCTGGAAATTTGGTGTGGCTTTATAATCCACAAAGACGCCGCGGCTTATCGCCCAAGTTGCAAAGGAATTGGGAAGGTCCTTACGAGATCATCAAAAGAATAAATGATGTGGTCTACAGAATTAGGAAAACACCTAATGGAAAGCCGAGGGTAGTCCACTTCAATCGGTTAGCCCCTTTCGCTGGTGATAACTTTGACGATCATCGTGGAGCGACGGTTCGCCGGGTTATAGCTGAGGAACCCACATTTGATGACTTTATGGAAAGCCATTCCACTGGTCACAAAGCACGGTATGGCGTGACACGAGAAGAACAACGAGATCTGTTCACCGTGTCCCCAGAATATTCCCTCGCTCACTGTGTAGCGGAAGACATTCAAATGTCCCGCGGCATCGCTTCAGTTTTTAAAAGAAAATTTGGACGAGTACAAGAACTGGCCAACCAACGTCCAACTGTCGGGAAAACGCTACAACTGAAGGATGATAACGTAGAACACAAGCGGTACATTTACTATCTCGTTACGAAACAATACTCACATCAGAAGCCGTCATACCGCAATTTATGGGACTCGCTGTGCGACATGAAGGACCATCTGTTGGAAAACGACATCATGAAACTGGCAGTACCGAAGATAGGCTGTGGACTAGATGGTTTGGATTGGAGGATTGTTAGAAGTATGTTAGAAACAATCTTTCGCTTTACCGGAGTGGAAATTCTAGTCTGCAGCTTCAACTCTACAGGCCAAGAAGAGCTCAAACGGACCGTCGACTGTTATTTCTTCAAGACTTCCAAATGCACCAAGGGTGATGCATGCAGATTTCGTCATAACGAATTGTTCCGGGACGAAACAGTCTTAAGGAGGGGGCAATGTAGCGAACCCAGGGTCGTGGTGCGGGCGGCGGCGCGGGCGGCGGGAGCTAGCGAACAGGTCACAACACGTCCGTCCGTTCCCCATTGTTCTGATTTTCAAGGAATCAAAGAATCTTCTAGAATGATGTATTTTAATATAAATACCCCGACCAAAAGATCGCGAGGACAGTCTTGTATCGATACGGGTAGTGAACAGATGGTGATATAAATAAGTAAAGAGTGATATAAATAGTGTAAAAATAAATATTGCGTAGTTATAATTGTTTAAATAAATTATCTTAGTGTTTAAGTCTTTAGTAATAATAATTTGTTCTAAAATAGTGTTTATATTTGTTAATTCTTAGTGTTAGTTGTTTTTCATTATTTTTTTTATAATTAATATTTCTTTTTATTAAACATAGTTATATAAATATTAGTGTTTTAACCAATTTTACACTTCACCTAAATAAATAAAACGTTACAGTATTTTATTTTACATATGTACTGTAAAATGACTTTGATTTATGTTTAAGTTTTTTTTTAGTAGTATAAGGTTATAATTCATGTAATTTTTTTAAAAAAGTGATTGTAAATTGAAAACAAAATATTCCATTGTTTTTCATAGCCTCTTTGAATAAAATACATGAAAAAGTTGTAAAATATCATTAATTTTGTAATTTCTTACATAATTTAAAAAATAAAATACAAGTATTTTATATCGTTGAAAAGAGAAAAAAATGCCTATTTAATGGTGTCACAGCCTACTTGGAGCTCCATATGAAAATTGAAAGTTGATATGAATTTCTCGAAAATGGTAAGAGATAAAATTTTTTTGACGACGCCTATGAATTCCTCGCATAAAAGTGCCTGTAGAAAGTGCAAGTTAAAATTTAGTTTGAATTCATATAAAAAAGTTACAAGCAAAAAACGAAAATGGAAAAATTTACATTTTTGCCCATATCTAGTGACCTATGCATTTTTTCCAAACAAATGAAACACCACTAAAATGGCCCCCTAATGCGGCAACTTTGGTCTAATTTAACCGACCTCGTATCTCTTATAGTTCTCGAGATCCCCATGTTGGAAAAGTTATCCTGGACACCCTGTATACATGTGGGATAATCTCGGCAATTGTTAGACGTCCGGACTGGTCGCTATGGCTCAGCGTCAGAGCGCTGTCCTAGAATGACAGAGGTCCTGGGTTCGAGTCCCAGTGGCGACTGCAAATTTTTCTCAGTTAAAAACAAATTTATCCCTTACTATATACTGCGTAGGAAGTTAGAGTTAAACTTCAAGAGCCTTCAACACTTTAAATATTATTTAATTTTGTTTCTTTAATATTTGCAAATGAAATTTGTTTAAATTTTTGTCGTTAGTATATTTAAATAATTACTTGTTTTTGATTAATTTTGAATATTTACATATGAAAAATATTGTGGAACATTAATATTTTATTAATATTGTTAACCGAAAAATTAACCTCTTTAAACTTATTTTTAAAAATCGGGTTTTGAACGAAAACTGTTATTATTATAACGTTCTTAATTTTGCTTAACAATTGATCAGTATTTTTTCCGTTACAAGCACTAGTTTTTAATAAAGTGTGAATAAAACAATTGGTTATCTTACAGTGGAACGTCCTACTGGTCTGTCAAAGTCAGCGGTTTTGAAACCAGAAACGTTGACGGCTCTTGACCCGCCAACTTTACCAGCCCTGGAGTGTCCTTCAACGTCTTTGGTTCCGGAACCATTAACGTTTTCGGCCCCGGACTCGCCAACGTTATTGGTCCTGGCGAAACCATCAACCTCGACCCAGGCTTCGACTCCCATATTGAAAAGGAAGCGGCCAGAACACATCCGCACGCCGGTAAAACGTCCCAGAAAGCTGGCCTTTTCCTCAGCCGAGAAAAGACACAGGGACAAGAACGATGATGTTCTGGTGACACCGAAACGGCGGAAAATCTTGGCGACTCCTCGTAGTTGTAAGTATACATTTAAATAATAATGTAATAGATTATCACAATATGAAAACACGTCATCAACATAATGACAAACTCATTGGACATAGTTTATAATCGATGATTGATTTATGCATAAAAAAATATTTTATAAAAACAAAAATTATCGAAATATGAATTTGTGTGTTTCATTAAATAGATGTTTAATAAAAACCAAATTCTATGTTAAGTATACATTAATTGATCATTGTTTTGTACAGTTACACTTACATTAATTACGTTGGTATTTGTTAATAACTAATTATGCAAGAATATGCACGAAATAGTCATAGATGCATTTTTAAATTCAAAATATATTCTAATAAATATATGATTTGTAAAAAGAATTTTTTTTTAAATATACATTTTATAATTCTTCTTTGGCACCGCTGGTTAGGTTTTCGTGTGTTTCGATTTTTATTTAATGTATAGTAATATTTAATTCTTTTACAGTACGGTTACAAGATTTGGGAGTGACCAGAACCACCCATCTCACCCCTAGGAAGAAGTTTATGTATGCGAGGCTACAACAAGTTGAGCGGACAGTTGCAGTTTTGAAAAGGCGTCGTGTCCAGAACAAAAACTCCCTACCCACACCAAATAATCCCACCGAATCCATTAAAAACCTCCAAGACCTACCAAAAACCCTGAAAATGTTCCTTCTATCTCAAATCCGCAACTTCCAAAAATCCCAAGAAAAGACCATGTTCCTGTCCATTTTTAAACACTCTCCTAAATGTTACCGGTATCTGCAGAAACTTTTGACTTTGTCCTCTACACGAACTTTACGAGTAATTTTAATTTAAAACCTAGCATTAACGAGCGTGTGTTTAGGTATTTGAGTAGCGTGTCTGAGAGTATGAATGAGCTGGATAGATATTGTATTCTTATGTTCGACGAAATGGAGATAGCTAAAAATTTTAGTTTGGTTGTTGGGAAAAGTACATGCCGCGTTGATGGATTTATTGATGTGGGGGAGGGGTCGGGTCAACTTATCGCTGATCACGCTTTAGTGTTCATGATTCGTGGGATTCGAAAGAGGTGGAAACAACCCGTTACGTTCTACCTCACAAGAAGCTGCGCGAATAAATGGGCATTAAAGAAGTTGATCAGTGATGTGGTAAGAGCAATTCATGGAAGAACGAATCTCAAAGTCGTTGCATCTTTTTGTGATGCCGGCACTTGGAATGTGGGAGCAATCCGGTTGATGACAAGTGATAGTGGAAGGGATTCTAATGACTTCATCTACAATGTTGATAATAATAAAAATTTCCATCTATTCGATGCTCCGCATTTTGTTAAATGCATAAGGAATAGTTTTATTAATAGAAACATTGTATTTGGGGCTCACAAAACTGCGAAGTGGGCTGACATAAAACATGTTTATTTTCATAATGGGGCGCTTCCAACTGCCAAAATGTCAAAATTGACACGGAGGCATGTGGAACCGTCTCATCGTGAAAAAATGCATGTTAAGACCGCAGTGCATATCTTCAGCCACACTACTAGAATGTGTTTGGAGCTTCTTTCACATCACGGAGTCATTGATGAATTACACGCCGCAGAATTCGTTGGTTTCATGAATGATCTTTCTGATTCCATGAACTCGACCTACACATCAGCAAAACCGTTGGGTAGTAGGCTTTCCAACAAGTCGCCTCATTTTGATTTTTGGTTGTCCGCGAAATCTATCTTTCACGGGCTAGTTTTCTACGACGAACATAATAATAAGGTACCTAGACCAGCGAGTGCACGTTTGTTTATATATACTCCTCGCAATGTTCAGTCACTGTGGAAATTTTTGTCAGGCATCGGGTTTAAATATTTGGTTACTAGATGTTAAAATCAAGATCCTGTAAAAAATTTCTTTAGTACTGTTAGGGGTTTGTGTGGAAGTAATACCCGACCTACGCCCTCTTAATTTACCAGTGCATATAAGACTTGTGTTTTAAACAACACAGTCAAAAGTTGCTCTGGGTCAAATTGTGAGGACGATGGCGAAAGATTCCTTTTCTCCTACAACATCCTGTTTTCTATGTTGGAATCTGAGGTTCCACCTAGTACATCCTTTGCGTCCAACATGCCATCCACATCAACTATACCTAAACCTAATATCCCACCAACTACTTCTGCACAAGCACCCTTCAGCACAGCTGTAAACATGGCGAAAAGAATATGTGGACTTGTAGGCTCTTATATTGGTGGGTTTTTGTTAAAGAAACTTTTGCATCATGAATGCTAATCGTGTACACAGTTTCTTTTAAGTGATACATGCACTGGCATAAATGATGTAATTAGACTGAAGGAGTATTCTAAGGACGCCCGTCGCCGTAAGTAGCCTTCAGAACCGTTTGTGAAGTCCGTGAATGAGGCAAAGGACAAAATTTTCAGACAGATACCACTCCTTATTCACCTTCCCGATTTCTTTTCCCGTTTGACCCAATCCACTTATTCGATTCCTTCTGATTTTTGTTCGTAGCACGACGCTCTGTTTCAGACGCACACCATCAACTTGTTGTGCTTCGTAATGGTACGTCATTTTATAAAAATGGTAAACTTAAAAATGAATAACAAGGATTCCAGACCTAATGAAATTGTTGCCCCATTTCTTAGATCTGCGATGCCATGATTATTCATTTTGGATTACATTTTTTTTTAAATGACGTACTAACATTACTTCTTCTATATCATCCTCATCCTTCATCTTTTCACCTTTTATCCATTTATATTATATTATATTATAATATTTTTTAATGTAAATAGTAGCATAATAAATTTGTAATTATTTATAGAATTATACAATTTTAATTTTAAATCATATACTATTTTGATAGATTCACTATCTATATATATATATTTGGATTCATCTCGACGATCACCGATCCTGTGTCCAGCTTAAACTCCTGGTCCATTTAAGTAATTGCTGTAATTTTTTTCTCAAGTTGTAGTGTCTATTGTGCCGGAGTGCCTTTTGGGGGTCTCATATTTTTACTGTGAGTGGTTTTTGTTTAAAAAAATAAAAACTGCATAAAATTGGTACACTGAAACAATAGATCCCAGAGGCCATGTCTACATTTAAGTAGAATCACGCCGTCATCCGTCACTTTTGACAATCTGTCTATGAACTTTAAATGATTATATCTTTTAATAGAACATTGATACCAAAGATTTAAAAACAATTTCATGAATAATAGACTTGAGCAAAGGTGTTACAACTAATTGAAGTTTAAAACAACGTATTTAATTAATATAAATTTTGACGTTTCCAATGTCAAAAGTCAATGTTGCCAAATGTGTGATGAAGTAACTAAATTAAAACCAAATATTCCTAAACTAACTTCAATGAAGACGGTGACAGTTTTAGTAGGGTTGACAATATTAATTTATAAATTAAAAAATGAACTACTATTTTTTAATACAAACAGTGTTGCCAAATTATAAAGTAACTAAATAAAAATCAAATATTATTAAATAAAATAAATTGAATACTTTGCTGTGTTTGTTATCAAAAGAAAGGAAACCGTAAGGGCCAGTTTTAAAATGACAAACAAAATGTGTCATGTCGATCTGCTTTTATTTTTCGTAAAAAGTTGTTAGAAGTAGGTCGTAATTGGGTTTGAAGAAAACGACACAATACGGACTGGTGTGCACGAATGACAAAAATGTTCTACGTAGATTAGAATTTGTTTTTTGCAAAATGTTGTCAGAAAAATGTCGTGTTTGGGTATTTTCGAATTACATGTCAATATTGCCAAATGTTTAATAAAGTAACTAAACAAAGAACAAATATTCCCAAATGAACGTTACTGAAGTCAGTGAATGTTATATTAGGCTACGTCACGATGAGGGCTAGGGTGCAAAATGAACAAAAATGTTCTGTATCAAACGGCTTTTGTTTTTTGGAAAAAGTTGTGAAAAGTATGTGGTGTTTGGTATCAAATGAAAAGGCTCGATAAGGGCTAGCGTGTAGAATTAACAAAAAAGTTCAATGTTGATCGGCTTTTGTTTTTTGCAAAAATTTTACTAAGGTATGTCGAGTTTGGTCTCAAATGAAAGGTCTCGTTGAGGGCTAGCGTGCAGAATTGACAAAAATGTTCCATGTCGATCGGCTTTTGTTTTATGCAAAAAGTTGTCAGAAGTATGTCGTGATTGGTATCAAATAAAAGGTCTAGGAGAGGGCTAGCGTGCAGAATTGACAAAAATGTGCTATGTCCATCGGTATTTGTTTTTTGCAAATAGTTGTCAGAAGTGTGTTGTGTTTGGTATCAAATCAAAGGTTTCAAGGAAGGCTGGTGTGCAGAATTAACGAAAATGGTCAATGTCGATCGGCTTTTGTTTTTTGCAAAAGGTTGTCGCAAATATATAGTGTTTGGTATCAAATGAAAAGTCTAGGTGTGGGCTAGCGTGTAGATATGATAAAAATGTTTCATGTTGATCGACTTTTGTTTTATGCAGAAAGTTGTCAGAAGTATGTCGTGTTTGGAATCAAATGAAAGGTCTCGGTGAGAGTTGGGGTACATAAATGACAAAAATGTTTCATGTCGACCGGCTTTTGTTTTTTGCAAAAATTTCTCAAAAGTATGTCGAGTTTGGTCTCTAATGAAAGGTCTCGTTGAGGGCTAGCGTGCAGAATTGACAAAAATGTTCCATTCCGATCGGCTTTTGTTTTCTGCAAAAAGTTCTCAAAGGTATGTCGAGTTTGGTCTCAAATGAAACGTCTTGTTGAGGGCTAGCGTGCAGAATTGACAAAAATGTGGTATGTCGATCGGTTTTTGTTTTTTGCAAAAAGTTGTGAGAAGTATATGGTGTTTGGTATCAAATGAAAAGGCTCGATAAGGGCTGGCGTGTAGAATTAACAAAAAAGTTCAATGTTGATCGGCTTTTGTTTTATGCTAAAAGTTGTCAGAAGTATGTCGTTTTTGGTATCAAATGAAAGGTCTCGTTGAGGGCTAGCGTGCAGAATTAACAAAAATGTTCCATGTCGATCGGATTTTGTTTTATGCAAAAAGTTGTCAGAAGTATGTCGTGTATAGTATCAAATAAAAGGTCTCGGAGAGGGCTAGCTTGCAGAATTGACAAAAATGTGCTATGTCGATCGGTTTTTGTTTTTTGCAAAAAGTTGTCAGAAGTATTTCGTGTTTGATATCAAATGAAAGGTCTCGGAGAGGGCTAGCGTGCAGAATTGACAAAAATGTTCCAAGTCGATCGGCTTTTGATTTATGCAAAAAGTTGTCAGAAGTGTTTGGTGTCAAATAAAAGGTCTCGGAGAGGGCTAGCGTGCAGAATTGACAAAAAATGTGCTATGTCGATCGGTGTTTTTTGCAAAAAGTTGCCAGAAGTGTGTGCTGTTTGGTATCAAATGAAAGGTTACAATGAAGGCTGGTGTGCAGAATTAACGAAAATGGTCAATGTCGATCGGCTTTTGTTTTTTTGCAAAAGGTTGTCACAAGTATATAGTGTTTGGTATCAAATGAAATGTCTCGGTGTGGGCTAGCGTGTAGATATCATAAAAATGTTTCATGTCGATGGACTTTTGTTTTATGCAGAAAGTTGTCAGAAGTATGTCGTGTGTGGTATCAAATGAAAGGTCTCGGTGAGAGTTAGGGAACATAAATGACAAAAAATGTTTCATGTCGACCGGCTTTTGTTTTTTGCAAAAAATTATTAGAAGTATATCGAGTTTGGAATCTAATGAAAGGTCTCGTTGAGGCCTGACGTGGAAATATAAAATAATTGTTTCATGTCAATCGGCATTTGTTTTTTGCACTGACAGCGGAGCTCTAGGGAATGCTCGGCGTAGCCGAGAATTCGCTAGTCATATACTATTTTGGTAGATTCACTATCTATATATATTTGGATTCATCTCGACGATCACCGATCCTGTGTCCAGCTTAAACTCCTGGTCCATTTAAGTAATTGCTGTAATTTTTTTCTCAAGTTGTAGTGTCTATTGTACCGGAGTGCCTTTTGGGGGTCTCATATTTTTACTGTGAGTGGTTTTTGTTTAAAAAAATAAAAACTGAGTAAAATTGGTACATTGAAACAATGGATCCCAGAGGCCATGTCTACATTTAAGAAGAATCACGGTTCTCATCCGTCAAATTTGACAATTCAATATGAAACTTTTATTTGATTTTTTTGGAAAATGTGAAGAGATATTATGAATTGAATTATGTTTTAATATATTATAATAGTGAGCGAAATATATACAAATATACTGAATGTTAAATGTGGTGTATTTAAAATATTTCTTTTTTGACATTTCATGTTTATCATATGTTAGAGCCGTCAAAAATTCGTGGTACAAGTTTTATATTTTGTAGAAGAAAGGAAAAAAATTAATAAATTAACATATATTTTAAAGGAAAGATACAGTGCATTCTGGAACGTAAGTATGTTTTTTATTATGTTTTTGCTGTATTTATACATATATTTAAATTTTAGCTGAAATCATTGAATTGGTTAAAAGTAATTCCAAGATGAAATTTGGAAATACAGAGATCTTTGAACATAAACATTAACGAAAAATGAGCAACCCTTTTGGAATATACAATTAACAAGGAATGGACAATAACAAATCAATACAGAAGAAATATAAGTAGCAATGAAAGTCGTTTCCAAAGAACAGTGGAGTACGAACAGTTATGCCAGCAAAAGCACAAATAGTTAAATAATTAAATAAAATTTGTAAGATTTATAATAAAATAAACAATGTAATAAATAACAATAATAAAGAAAATACAGCGAAGAAACTTAAATCTGGAATTTGAACAAGGCGCGTCATATCACACAGCGCATATGTCTATTTTTACCCCTACTCCAGCCGCCAGTCATAAAGCTATTTATTAAAATGGCTGACAAAACATATTTGATGAGAAACGGTCCATAAAAGACAAGTACCGAAAAATTTGGAAAACAAACAAATAATTATCTGTTATATTATAAAATTTCTTTTCAGAGTAAGAAGTAAAGATATTTATATAAAATCAATTCAAGTAAATATCAATTTTGTAGTTGTTTTTCAAAACTGAGTAACATGCCATTGACAGCAATTTTGTTAATTTAACGTTAACTTAACTATAACTATACCATAAATCAGCAACGAAACATACTTATAGTTACTTGAAATGGATATTGTAGTGGGCACTTGGTAGAACATTTTTGAATATAGATAAAAAAAACACATAGTTATTACACAATAATTACTATATACAATTAAAAGTTAAGTAGGATTGAAGTGGTTTGTTCAATGTGATCATTCGCAATGTTTATCTTAGAATTAACGGCTCTTCTAATCTCTTCCAGTCAGTTCATTCGTAATCCTTTGTCAGCTAGATATGATACAGAAAATTCCCTACCGGATGAATGTGCATTGTTGATACAATGTTCTACAATTCTGAATTCATATTTTTTTGTTTATTGAATTTATATGTTCTTTAATTTTTATTCCCAAATAAAATATTAATTCAGGATTTGCAGAACATTGTATCAACAATGCATATTCATTCAATAAATAAATAAAAAATCTGTGAACAATATATGGGGAATGTGTATTTTTAAAGTCCATGTAAAGGTAAGATATAATTTATTTTATTTGAACCCATAATTTATTAACATTAAAGTCTAGGTTGATCAGCTATGGTTCGAAACTACGGGTTCCCATATAAAAATAGCCCGTATGGTGCAATCTCCACCCCAGCTCAACTCCCTAGGAGATGACATGTAGTAAAAGCTTCCTACGACACACCTAGTTATGGATAATAAGCCGAGAATGAAGAGATTTAAGCTGCAATCTTTTTTGGATTTTGCCATTTTGAAATCAGCCATCGACTTGCACATGCTACTCAACTTTGTATGGTTATATTTATTATATAAAAGGTAAATTTGAATTTATATCAGATCTAATAATATTTGGAATTTATTTTTTTATTTCATTATTGTATTCATACAAAATTATGCTACAAAAAAATATTTATCTACATTTATTATTTTATTTTACATTTAAGTGTAATGAAACTCCCATATTCTCATATATATAGTTAAAAAGTTGAGAAAAAATCATGAATCAAATATGTCTTGAGCGTTTTGCCCAACATCGTCGAGTTTTTGTGTAATTTTCATTTGAAAATGTTGATTGACTTTGGACTAACAAAAATTACTAAATTTTTGTTGTTCACATTGAAATTTAGTTTGAAAATGAACCAGTGGCACACAACCGGTGGAGACTTTTATATAAATATCTCTTTAAATAGACTATAATAAAATGTAAATGTAATATATTTTGTTATAACTAGGTATATTTTAATGATTTGTATATATCTAATTCAATAAAAACGTTTTTTAAATAAATAAATTAATTCCATTTTGACAGTTGTTTGAGAACTGCATTCAGCCATTACAGGTATATTTTAGAACGAGAAATCTTGAGAAATACGGCGAATTACAAGGTAATATTTATATAATTATGTGTATTACTATAAAACTTAATTTATCTATATGTTTTCTTTTCAGTTATAGTTTTTAATTGGTTAAGATATCCAAACAAGAATATATTTATAGAAAAGAAATAAGATAATATTACGGATAATAATACTATTGACAAAAAAATAAATTCTGGAAATCAATCAAGCCGCGTCGTATTCAGTCATAAACACATTTATTTAAAAATACTGACAAACCTTTCCTTCATACCCACTTGGAAGAAATGTTTAATAATTTATTGTACAATAATTATTTTAAATTATGTATCTGGATTATAATAAATTGTAAGTAACTGCATTTTATACATTCTTTATGTATTCTTTCATCAAATTTCAGATGAAAATAGTTGATTACAACAAAGATTTGATTTTTAAAAATTCTATTGAATTTTGTTATGGAATGAAATGATTTGTTAGATAAAAACGTTTATATATTAATAGTTAAATATTTTATTTTTTAGATGAGACTATAACCTACACGTACTCAGATACTCTAACATGGAATTTTTTATAAACTCAAACAATCTATTGGGCAATAATTATAAAAATAAGTAATAGTAAAACATATTCTTTATTAAATGCAAACTAAAGAATATTCCAGAATGGATTATTTAATCAAGAAAACTACATTTCAAAATTGATTTACAATTTGACGTTTAAAAAACTATATTTGATTACTATTGAAACACTTCCAAAGGTAAATTCATACTGTACAGTATTCTTCCCTTATATATAAATACTTTTAAATCTGATTTATACATATTTTAGATAGTTAGACTATAGAGTTTGTCTGATTACGTGGAAAAACTGACAAGCCTTTATTTCATACAGTTTTGGAGGAAATTGTTTAACAATTTAATGTACAATAATTAGTATATAAATAAATAATGTGTCTGGACTTTATTAGACTTTTTTTAATTGCAATTTACTATTTCTTTACGCATTTTTTAACATTTCTGAGGAAAACATTTGATTACAATAGAAATTACATTTTTCAAAATTCTGTAGTATTTTATAATGAAATGAGATGATTTCTCAGATGTAAACGTTTACATAAACAAAGTATCTATCCATTTATCCATTTGTAACTGATGTATGAAACAATAAACACCTTTTCAAACCAAATATTCACCGAGTAGTTCGTCTGATTATCAGCTGATGGCATCTGCTCTTAGTCGAACTTGTATGTGATTGTACTCCACGAAAATTCATGTTTTCATTAAGAAATAATGCAAAAGAACGTATAAAAATTGGTCACTTTATCTACAACTAACAGGCATATAAATTTTCAGTTATGTGTGAGTAGTTCATATATACCTCAACAGATGGCGCTAGAGCAGCACTTAAATTTCAAAATAACTTCAAATTGTATTTATTATACTTTTATAATCATTTAAATTGATATTTATAATAAAAAATAAATTATTAATAACAATAACAATAGTTGTAGATAAATACATATATAATTCAGCTTCATAAATATATAAATGAACATAGCAACACAAAAACATGAATATAATCTTGTTTTTTTTGGCAATATAAAAATGTATCAGTTTATAAATTTTGGTATGTTATTTCACATTATTTATATTTATAAAATAGATAATTATTTTCAAAATAATACATTTTTATATATTCTTTAACTAACTTCATACTTATTGTGTCAAGTTATGACATTTAAGTTCTGTCAAACTGAATGTATTGTATGAAAATACAAATATTATTAAGATATAATAAAAATACATAAAATTGGGTTAAACGTATTATTTAAATCTTTTCTTCTTATGTATTTTGATGATTAAACCGTTGTATCTCAAAATCCCTAAGCGCGGGAAATTTAAAATCTCTATAATTTCATTTATTTATCAACATGTATTTTTATTTATTTCCTAAACGGTCTCGCGTGCCGCTTTGAACGTGTTATAAATAAATAATATACATTACAACAAATGTTTCTAGGTCTAACACATAGTAGCACCCCCCGTAGTAGGGTGTGAAAAAAATTCATCAATTTCCAAAGTTGGAATATTAAATATATGATATTATTTGATAAGTTATGTGTGAGTAGTTCATATACAGGGTGTTCCATTTAAGCGTGCCACCATTTCTATCTCGAGAACTATAAGAGCTACGAGGTTGGTTAAATTAGCAAAGAACCACCATTTTACAAGACTAATACAAAGAGCAAAAAAACTTTTTTTTGACCTGTGGTTCTCAAAATACGGGACACAACTTTCTCTTTTTAGATGGGAACATATGTTTATTTTTAGGTTATTCGATAGAGCATTTTTTTCTGAATTCAGCGATATAAACATCATATACTATTTTGGTAGATTCATTATCTACTAGCGTGCAGAATTGAGAAAAATATTATATTCCGATCGGCTTTTGTTTTCTGCAAAAATTTCTCAAAAGTATGTCGAGTTTGGTCTCAAATGAAAGGTCTCGTTGAGGGCAAGCGTGCATAATTGACAAAAATGTTTCATTCCGATCAGCTTTTGTTTTCTGCAAGAAGTTCTCAAAAGTATGTCGAGTTTGGTATCAAACAAAACGTCTGGTTGGGGGCTAGCATGCAGAATTGACAAAAATGTGCCATGTCTATCGGCTTTTGTTTTTTGCAAAAAATTGTCAGAAGTATGTGGTGTTTGGTATCAAATGAAAAGGCTCGATAAGGGCTGGCGTGTAGAATTAACAAAAACGGTCAATGTTGATCGGCTTTTGTTTTATGCAAAAATTTCTCAAAGGTATGTCGAGTTCGGTCTTAAATGAAAGGTCTCGTTGAGGGCTAGCGTGCAAAATTGACAAAAATGTTCCATGCCGATCGGCTTTTGTTTTTCGCAAATAGTTGTCAGAAGTATGTGGTGTTTGATATCAAATGAAAAGGCTCGATAAGGGCTTGCGTGTAGAATTAACAAAATCGATCAATGTTGATCGGCTTTTGTTTTTTGCAAAAATTTCTCAAAGGTATGTCGAGTTTGGTCTTAAATGAAAGGTCTCGTTGAAGACCAGCGTGCAGAATTGACAAAAATGTTCCATGTCGATCGGCTTTTGTTTTATGCAAAAAGTTATTAGAAGTATATCATGTTTGGAATCTAATAAAAGGTCTAATTGAGGGCTGACAAGCAGATATAAATTTTTTTTAATGTCGATCGGCATTTGTTTTTTCAATGACAGCGGAGCTCTAGGGAATGCTCGGCGTAGCCGAGAATTCGCTAGTCATATACTATTTTGATAGATTCACTATCTATATATATATATTTGGATTCATCTCGACGATCACCGATCCTGTGTCCAGTCTAAACTCCTGGCCCATTTAAGTAATTGCTGTAATTTTTTTTCCAAGTTGTAGTGTCTATTGTGCCGGAGTGCCTTTTGGGGGTCTCATATTTTTACTGTGAGTAGTTTTTGTTTAAAAAAATAAAAACTGCGTAAAATTGGTACACTGAAACAATGGATCCACGAGGCCATGTCTACATTTAAGAAGAATCACGCCGTCATCCGTCACATTTGACAATCTGTCTATGAACTTTAAATGATTATATCTTTTAATAGAACATTGATATCAAAGATTTATAAACAATTTCATGAATAATAGACTTGAGCAAAGGTGTTTTAACTAATTGAAGTTTAAAACATAACGTATTTAATTAATATAAATTTTGACGTTTCCAATGTCAAAAGTCAATGTTGCCAAATGTGTGATGAAGTAACTAAATTAAAATCAAATATTCCTAAACTAACGGTGACAGTTGTAGTAGGGTTGACAATATTAATTTATAAATTTAAAAATTAACTACTATTTTTTAATAAAAACAGTGTTGCCAAATTATAAAGTAACTAAATAAATATCTAATATTATTAAATAAAATAAATTGAATACTATGCTGTGATTGTTATCAAAAGAAAGGAAACCGTAAGGGCCAGTTTTAAAATGACAAAAAAAAAATGTGTCATGTCGATCTGCTTTTGTTTTTCGTAAAAAGTTGTTAAAAGTAGGTTGTCCTTGGGTTTTAAGGAAACGACACAATACGGACTGGTGTGCACGAATGACAAAAATGTTCTACGTGGATTAGAATTTGTTTTTTGCAAAATGTTATCAGAAAAATGTCGTGTTTGGGTATTTTCGAATTACATAAGTCAATATTGCCAAATGTTTAATAAAGTAACTAATCAAAAAACAAATATTCCCAAATGAACGTTACTGAGGACAGTGAATGTTATATTAGGCTAGGTCACGATGAGGGCTAGCGTGCAAAATGAACAAAAAAGTTCTATTTCGAACGGCTTTTGTTTTTTGTAAAAAGTTGTGAGAAGTATGTGGTGTGTGGTATCAAATGAAAAGACTTGATAAGGGCTGGCGTGTAGAATTAACTAAAAAGGTCAATGTTGATCGGCTTTTGTTTTTTGCAAAAATTTCACAAAGGTATGTCGAGTTTGGTCGCAAATGAAAGGTCTCGTTGATGGCTAGCGTGCAGAATTGACAAAAATGTGCTATGTCGATCGGTATTTGTTTTTTGCAAAAAGTTGTCAAAAGTATGTCGTATTTGATATCAAATGAAAGGTCTCGGAGAGGGCTAGCGTGCAGAATTGACAAAAATGTTCCATGTCGATCAGCTTTTGTTTTATGCAAAAAGTTGTCAGAAGTCTGTCGTGTTTGGTATCAAATGAAAGGTCTCGGAGAGGGCTAGCGTGCAGAATTGACAAAAAATGTGCTATGTCGATCGGTATTTGTTTTTTGCAAAAAGTTGTCAAAAGTATGTCGTATTTGATGTCAAATGAAAGGTCTCGGAGAGGGCTAGCGTGCAGAATTGATAAAAATGTGCTATGTCGATCGGTTTTTGTTTTTTGCAAAAAGTTGTCAGAAGTGTGTGGTGTTTGGTATCAAATGAAAAGTCTCGTTGAGGGCTAGCGTGCAGAATTGACAAAAATGTTCCATGTCGATCGGCTTTTGTTTTATGCAAAAAGTTGTCAGAAGTATGTCGTGTTTGGTATCAAATGAAAGATCTCGGAGAGGGCTAGCGTGCAGAATTGACAAAAAATGTGCTATGTCGATCGGCTTTTGTTTTTTGCAAAAGGTTGTCACAAGTATATAGTGTTTGGTATCAAATGAAAAGTCTGGGTGTGGGCTAGCGTGTAGATATGATAAAAATGTTTCATGTCGATCGACTTTTGTTTAATGCAGAAAGTTGTAAGAAGTATGTCGTGTTTGGTATCAAATGAAAGGTCTCGGTAAGGGCTGGGGAACATAAATGATAAAAATGTTTCATGTCGACCGGCTTTTGTTTTTTGCAAAAAATTATTACAAGTATATCGTGTTTGCAATCTAATGAATGGTCTCGGTGAGGCCTGACGTGGAAATATGAAATAATTATATCATGTCGATCGGCATTTGTTTTTTTCACTGACAGCGGAGCTCTAGGGAATGCTCGGCGTAGCCGAGAATTCGCTAGTCATATACTATTTTGATAGATTCACTATCTATATATCTATCTATCTATCTATCTATCTATCTATCTATCTATCTATATTTGGATTCATCACGACGATCGGGCATCGTTTGTCCAGCGCAAACTCTTAGACCATTCAAGTAATTGCTGTAATTTTTTTTTTCAAGTTGTAGGGTCTAATGTGCTGGAGTGCCTTTTGGGGGTCTCATATTTTTACTGTGAGTGGTTTTTGTTTAAAAAATTAAAAACTGTGCAAAATTGGTACCTTGAAACAAAAAATCCCAGAAGCCATGTCAAATGTGAGAAGAATCACGGTTGTCATACGTCAAATTTGACAATTCAATATGAAACTTTTATTTGATTTATTTTGAAAATGAAAAGGGATATTGTAAATATAAATATATTTTTATACATTATAATAGTGAGCGAAATATATACAAATATACTGAATGTTAAATGTAGTGTATTTAAAATATTTCTTTTTTGACATTCGACGTTTATCATACGTTAGAGCCGTCAAAAATTCGTGGTACAAGTTTTATATTTTCAAAGACAAATATACAGAAATAAAAGTAAACTATGTTTAAAAGAATATGTACAATACACTTTGTGATGTAAGTATATCATTTTAAATTTGTTTCAATGTATTTAAATATGTATTTTCATTTTAGTTACAATTTTTAATTGGTTACCCAAACAAGAGTACATTTATAGAAAAGAAATAACATAAAATTATTGATAATAACACTACTGAAATGAAACTGATTATCATAAAAGTGCATTGTACATAATAATTTACGGCAAACCTTATTTGCAATATATTTAAATTTTCATGAAATATGACGTTTATCAAAACGTCAGTTATAATCAATCAAACAATCATAATGCAAGTCTTGTATTTGCTTGGAGAAATATATAGTAAAATAAGTTTAAAAGTAAAACTACACTACATTTTGTGATGTAAGTATGTAATTTTATATTTCCTTGGCTGTATTTAGATGTGTTTTCATTTCAGTTCTAGTTTTTAAATGGTAAGTTATTCAAACAAGAATATATTTATAGAAAAAAAATTACATAAAATTACGGATAATAACACTATTGGCTAAAAAATAAATTCTGGAAATCAAACAAGGCGCGTCGAATTCAGTCATAAACACATTTATTTAAAAATACTGACAAACCTTTCCTTCATACTCTCTTGGAAGAAATGTTTCACAATTTATTGTACAATAATTATTTTGAATTATGTATCTGCATTATATTAAACTGGAAGTAACTGCAATTTTATACATTCTTTATGTATTCTTTCATCAAATTTCAGATGAAATTAGTTGATTACAACAAGGATTAGATTTTTAAAAATTCTATTGTATATTGTTATGGAACGAGATGATTTTTTAGATGAAAACGTTTACAAAAACAAAGTATCTATCCAATTATTCATTTATCATTGATATTTCGAGCAATAAACATTTTCTGAAACCAAATATTAATCGAGATATGCGTTTGATGACATATGCTCTTAGTCGAATGTGACTGTGAATGGATTGCATAAAAATTCATATTTTTACTACGAAATAATGCAAGAGAAGGTTTGAAAATTGTTATATATTGGTTTGAGGTATGATATAGATATTTTTAAGTACATTTTTAATTTTTATCACTTACAGATGTCATATTAGGTTACTGGCTCAAAGTATAATCAAATGAAATTAAATGAAGTTATTTTTATCATAAATAATGCTATAAAAAGAGAAAATATAATATATTCTTTCATATACAACCATAAAGTTTTAAAAAATGGATTATTTATGCCAAAATTTGTGATGATGAAAGTTGCGAGCAAGGTTTGCAAGTTCCCACACTTAGTTTTAGTTATTATTCTGTAGTTATAAACATATGTCATTTTACTATATATTATTATACTTTTATATTCATTGGATAGTAAATATAAATTATTTTATTAACATTAATATTTCATATATTTTACTTATTTTATTCAATTCAAATTTGTTAATCTGACATCTAAAATTCATTTTCATAAACGAAGTGTACCTATTAAAATAATAAGGTATATTTTAAAGGATTTATTTAGAGACAAAAAATATTTAACATTTAACAGTGAGCCTTTATATTTCCGAAAATTTAAAAGAAAACGACCAGCTTTGATTGTTAGCTGCTCTTTTTGTTAATTTTCGGGACCCTAAAGACCCATTGTTAATTGTTATGGTATATTTTTAATATTTTTATTAAAAAAATATTGTGTTCTAATTAAATTTATTTAAAAGTGTCCTTGAATTTTAAAATTTAAGCTTAATGGTCACATTCAGTAATCCGACTGTACAACACATGTTTGAACGCATCCAAAATAAAAGTTGTCAAATTATCTTGTCATTTTGACATTGCTGAAAATATAAGTATTAGACTGTATTATGCATTTAAAATCAATAAGACTAGATAATCATGTTGCTGTGAAAATGTTGTTGACAGGAATCAATGGCTACAATTTTTATTGTAATCAAGCTATGCGTTATGGCTTGGAAACCGAAAGTGAAGTGAGATCAGTATTTCAAGCTTCAACTAATATATTATACATGAAATTGAACTTGTTGTGTTGTAATATTATCTAACAAACCATACTTAGCATGTAGTGATGATGGTTTTATCAAAACAGAAAACGGATATGAACTTCTAGAAATAAAATGTCCTTATTCCTGTCAAAACAAATTAATTGTAGATTTACCAAATAAGAAGTCAGCTAAAAATGATTTAGAATTCGATGAAAATAGTAACGTTAAACTCAAGAAGTCCGACAAATATTACACACAAGACCACTTTTCAAAGCACATACTTTATATTACCGTTTGCCATTTCATTATTCGTAGAAAGAGATGAGAAGTTTCTATCTATATTAATTTTAAAAATTCAAGACTTTTATTTGAAATATTTCAGTCAGTTTGTTCTGAATAAGTTTTAATAGACTGCATTAGTGTACCGGTCCTTTTGTGGTGCCAAATTCAAACTGAAACTCTAACTCGCCTCCACCGATTTATACGCCCATGTTATTCTTATGTGAATAAATATATGCTATCTTTAAGCTGCTGGGAAGTATTATAAAATGCAAATCTTAATTATTAAATCTTATAACTACTAATCTCTTTTATCTATCTTCTAATGTAAGAAACACACCCAGAAAACATAATATTATTTAATAAACCTCGATTTAAACAGTAGGTGCAAATTTATGAAAACGTATGTAGTAGCTGTCTTAGTTTTAAGTTGAACCTGCCACTTTAACACGGCGTTTTTCACCTGCTGCACCAAGTAACGACATATGTTACTATTTGCGATACTACTTTCTTTAAAATGAAATTTTTCTTAATTTATTATTTTATTTGTACTTTTTCTGTAAGGACAGCAAAGAGTAATGTTTTGGAACATAAAAAATCTCTGTTATAATTAAGAATCGCCAAAATGCTTTAATATCGGAATTGAAAATGTACTCCCGTAAGAAATGCATGCATTCAGATTTGAATTAGGGTTTCGCGCCAAATGTAATTCTTAACCTCACTATATAAAATTAAATATAAAAATATTTCATTGTTGAATAATTATATCGATTCCTTCCTTAGAAGATGTAATAAAATTCATAATTAGTGGCATCTACGTGATTTTTTTAAACTTAAAAATATTGATTTTCTATGATATACACAGAAACAAATTTTACAAAGACTGGTTTAAATGGTATAGTTAAACCTATAAAAATTATGTTTATATATTATTTAAAAATATAGATTTATTAATACAAAAATATTATTATATAGTAATTAAATTTATAAACATAGTTATAGTAATTTTTAATACAAGAATACAATAATTTTAAATAAAATAATAATTTATCGATGAGTCAAAAGTGTTGATAGATAATTTATCCAAAAATTTGTTTTATTTATCAAGGCAATGTTAATTTATTTTCTAAAAAACCTTAAATTTTATTTAACTAATATATCGTCCAATATGAATATTTATGAAAGTAATTTGACTTTATAGGACAATGATAGGATAGAGTTTTCCAGAACCGAATTAGGATCTAGGTGTAACGTTATACGTCAAAATAATTTAAAACAAATTCCTTCTAATACTACAGTTTCGGCATGTGATTCTAGAAATAAAAATAGAGGTTTGTGTGTTACAAATTTATCTGGAAAAGAAAGAATATTATATAAATATTATAGACAAGAGAAAATAAAAGTTATAAAATTGAAGAACAAGCTTTCAAAAATGAATTATGCTAAGAAATATATAAGTCAAATAGTATCTAATCAATTGGTAGAAAATATTATAAAACGGGTTAATTTAAATCACAGTTGAAAACATCTCTCCAAAACTTTTACTGAGAGTACATCGCTCCAAAAATTTAATCGAGAATATATCTCTTCCACAAATGGCACCGAGAGAATATCTCTCCAAAACTTTTGCAGAAAGAATATCGCTTCGAGAAATTTCACCGAGAGAACATCTCTTCCACAAATGGCACCAAGAGAACATCTCTCCAATACTTGTGCTGAGAGAACATCATTTCGACAAATTTCACCGAGAGAACATCTTCCACAAATGACACCGAGAGAATATCTCTCCAAAACTTTTGATGAGAAAACATCGCTTAGACAAATGGCACCAAGAGAACATCTTTCATCATATATGTTTATTTTAAATGAATAAATAAACAATAAATATAATGATAACAAATGTATATCTTTTATTTAAAATTAAAATATCCAGTAGTAATAAATGAACAAATGAAAATTGACAGCTGCATTTGGCGTTTATGTGACATATACAAAATTTAATGATCAAGTAAGCTTAGAGTAACTCAACACCGAGAACATCAGATGGCAGCAGTTCCGTGCTGCACACTTGATCCATTGGGTTACGCTTCTCATTATGTTAATGTTTTGTGGATTCAACTTTTATTTAAAACGGCTAGAAAACATGGAATCAAATTTGGTTGACATTGAAATGTCTGTACTCATCTGTTAACATTGTCAATGTCGTATGATTTTCAAATGCTGTTTAGTGTTTACATATGTACATTGTTTTGAAAATGAAACCGGGGTAATTTGCCAAATGTACATTATTCTATAATAAATGAATTTTATCGAATGAATTCAAATCCTCAAAGTTTTCTACGTGACGTCACATATCCCCTCTCCAAAACTTTATTATTGTTTTTCTCCGAAATTATCAATAATAGAGCGATTTAAAAAAATACGGGTATTTTATTTTTTGTACAGAACAATAAAATGGAAGAAAATAAATTAGATCATATATCCCATTAAGGTTTACAAACAACACATTTGGTTAAATCAACTCAAAAACTTATAGTAACTTCCTCAAATGTAACCAAAATTACTTTCAAGTGAAGCAAGTAATGTACTTTGTTTAATAATAACTGTTTTATTAAGAAGGTATGTCGGTAAATATTACAAATTCTTCTTCAAATTATTATAATTTGTTCCCCAAAATGATCCATTCAAAAGGTTTGTTCGTTAAATGCAATAGTCTAAAACGAAGTGAAAACTTCGAGTAAGATAATAAAAGAAAATGTAATCAAATTTTATAAAAAATTTAATTTTGATTATATCAACCATAAGGCGTATTTTAATTAATCCTTTTTTATCCAAAAATGAACTTGTAATTAAGGTTTACAGACTAAAAATTTGATTATAGCAATGAAAAATTTGTCTGAGGTATACCGTGTTTGTTATTAATTGAAAGCACTTGACAAGGGTTTAGCTTGCAAAAATGATAAAATAGTTCTATGTCAATCGGCTTTTGTTTTTAGCGAAAAGTTGTCAGAAGTATGTTGTTTTGGTATCATATGAAAGGAGTCGATAAGAGTTGGCTTGCAGAAATCACAAAATTTTCGATCGGCTTTTGTTTTTTTTTTGTGAAAAACTGTCAGAAGTATGCCGTGTTTGGTATCAAATGAAAGCACTCGAGTAGGGCAGCCATAATGAAATAACAAAAATTTACCAGGTCGATCGGCTTTTGTTTTTTTGCAAAATTTGTCAGAAGTATGTCGTGTTTGGTATCATATGAAAGGTCTCATCGAGAGCTGGTATACAGGAATAAATTAGACGTCAACTGTAAATACTTCATTGATGCCGGAGGCCTAGTGAAGCTCAGCGTAGCTGAGCCTTCGCTAGTCATATTCTAAATAAAATATTATCGAAATTCAGAGATGGCGTGATAGTGCAAACTTGGGATCACGCTTTAGTACGTATGATTCCTGTCTTGTCAGTAACTTAGTCTATGCTTCCTATGTATTAGGGCCGTATTTAAGCACCACAAAACAAACTTTTTTTTTTTATTTTAAATACACTAAAATAAAAATGTCTGCTTTAATATTTTTCCGTACCCATGGTATGTAAGTGTCAAATTTGAGGTTAATAATGACGGGTAAATATGACAGGGGGGATGATATGAACAGCTGTGGGTTTTAGTGGTGCAAACATACGTCGTGACATCTACCGACAAAACTTAAAATTAAAATAATTTGACTACAACAAAATACTGTAACTCTAGCTAACATGATAATATTAATTATTATTAAAAATAGAAATAAATACGAATGTAATTTCTATTTTCGCATAAATTTATTAAAGAATTTATCATTAATTATCCTACCTAAAATAGCTGATTACATTACCCACATAGTTAATACGTGCATTTTGGAAGGTGTTATACCCGATGATTGGAAAACAGCTATTATAAAACCAATACCGAAGCGTAAAGAATGTGATAGTTTTGATGATTTACGACCAATAAGTATCCTACCTACAATGTCGAAGGTTCTCGAAAAAATTTGTTATTCTCAAATTATGGATTATGTAGTTGAAAAAAATATCTTGCCTATGAACCAGTCTGGATTTAGGACTGGACACAGTACCAACACATGTCTTTTGAATATAATTGACATTTTATTAAACAATTTCGATAAATCGTACATTTCCTTATTGATTCAAATAGATTTCACTAAAGTATTTGACATGGTCAACTACAATATGTTAATTGCTAAGTTAAAATATTATAATTTTTCTGACAGTGCAGTTGAATGGTGTACAAATTATTTCAATGCCAGAAACTTCCAGGTCTGTTTTCTAACATCAATTTCACGTCTTTATAGCCTTGATTGTGGGGTACCTCAAGGATCAATCTTGGGGCCGTTATTTTTCTTAATCTATATAGCCGACATGCCATCTGTTCTAAATTTTGCAACTCCACATTCATATGCTGATGATACTACAATCCTAGCATCTATACATCCTTCTAAAATACTTGAACAATGTAAAGTTGTTAACGATGAACTTGACAAATTATCTGTTTGGATATATAATAATGGACTCAAAATTAATGCGAATAAATCCTCCTTCATAATAGTTGGAAACAGAGATTCGTTTCCTGATATAATATTAGATGACACAATACTTAAACGCAGTTCATCAGTAAATGTTTTAGGGTTGATAATAGATGAAAATTTAAAATTTCAAGAACATTTGAATAAAAATCTTACTGCTGCGAGACTTAAATTGCATCATCTATACCAATTCAGACATGATCTTGCTATTAATGTAAAATTACGTTTGATATATGCCCTTATACTACCCACTTTTGACTATTGTGCTTGTTCCTATATACCAAACTTGACGGAAACAGATAAAAATAGAATTACATTAATTCAAAACTCTTGTTTGCGCTTCGCTTACGGTGTACGTAAATACGATCACATAAGTAAATATCGTGAATTAGCCAATATGACATCTATAAATAATCGCGTAAAAACATTGTATCTCTGTCAAGTACATAAAATTATAAAAACATGCTCTCCTTATTATTTATTGGATAAACTAAAATACAGAGAATATAATTACTCATTTCGTACCAAAGATTTATATATAATTCCAGCATATAGAAAGTCAAAATTTAAGGGATCCTTTTCTTATCTTGCACCCTCTTTATAAAACTCCATTCCTTACGATGTGAAATCTCTGTCTGTAAATTCATTTATCAAATTTGTAAAGAAAATGTATCGCTAATTATGCATTTAATGTTAGCCGTAATTATGTAGTATATATTTTGTATTTCACTGTTATATCTTTTTTGTCCTGAAACATATCTATTTTGCATTACTTTATGTTTTTTATGTTAGCATTATGCTATATTTGGTATATGTAGATAGTTGGTTCTTGGTTAGGTGGAAGAACAGCCTTTGGCTGAACCTCGCCTTTGTATTAATTCACTAATACAATAAAGAATATATTATTATTATTATTATTATTATTATTATTATTAAATGTGTGTATCGATGAGAAGAATTTTTAGATTCTGAATATATTTTATTAGGTGGCATTTTAAATAATAAGAATATAAAAAATAACATTTCTAATATCTTCTAGTCAACAAACTATGGCATTACTGAAAATTTGCACAATATGTAAGGCTGGATGCTGGAAACATTGGTTACATTGGTTATAAAGCAAAAACACGAGTAAGCAAGAATGATTAAGTTAAAATTATTTGTACAAATTTAAATTAGTTTTTAAGGAATTTGTTTGTGAATATTATTTTTATTTAGTTTCATTATCTTTTTATGTTTGTTTCTAGTATATTTCAGGAAATCTATAAAGCAATTGGAAATATTGCATATAATAAAGGGTAATAAATATTACATTAAAAACCATAGTAACTAACTTCTAGAAAAGTAGCCATTCACTTCAAAATATAGAACACGCATTCATATAATCTGCTTACGAGTATTTTTAATTTTAAAATCCAGGCCTTCAATTTATCTATTTTTTGTATTTTCCTAATTTATTATAAATATTTAAAGAACATTCTGCCTTTTTTGTAAAATAGTGGAAACTTATATTATTATATTGTTATAATCAATAACAAATATGTCAAATTAAATGATCAAATAAATTTTGTAAGCACCACACGCAACTAAAACAATGTCGTCTATCACAGCTCCAGTAGTTTTAAAATTCGCCACCAGATAGAGTATCGCTTAGCAAGAGTCGCCTATAGACCACGTTAGTGAGGTTAAGATGTACATTTAGCGCGAAACCCTAATTCATATCTGAGTGTATGCATTTCTTATGGGAGAACATTTTCAATTCACGATATTAATACATTTTGGCGATTCTTAACTATAACATAGTATTTTTTTATATCCTAAAATATTACTCTTTGCTTTCCGTACAGAAAAAGTACAAATAAAATAATAAATTATGAAAAATTTGATTTTAAAGAAAGTTGTATCCCAAATAGTAACATATGTCGTTACTTGGTGCAGCAGCTTAAAAACGCCGCGTTAAAATGACAGGTTCAACTGAATACTAAGACAGCTACGACATACGTTTTCAGAAATTTGCACCTACTGTTTAAATTGAAGTTTATTAAATAATACTGTGTTTTTTTGGGTGTGTATATTACATTAGAAGATAGATAAAATATTAGAGATTAGTATTTATAAGGTTTAATAGTTAAGATTTGCATTTTATAATACTTTCTAGAAGTTTAAAGATAGCACATTTTTATTCCCATAAGAATAACATGGGCGTATAAATCGGCAGAGGCGAGTTAGGGTTTCAGTTTGAATTTGGCGCCACAAAATGACCGTTACACTAATGCAGTCTATAGCTTCTAAATACCGTGCGATGCATATGTGACCACTTGGGCATACGCATATATAATTTTGTGGCGTTTCGAGCATACGGAGATAGGCATTTACGGATATTTAAGGATAAAGAGATTTTAAAATGTGCACGCTCAATGCGTTCCCACTTTTTATTGAAAAATATATTTTAAAAAACGTTGCTTTATTATTTATTAAAGAGTAAGTATTTTACATTTTTAATATAAATTTGTAGTATTTCGTTTATGATTTATGGGCCCATTAAAAGTTAGTACGTAGCGTTCCGTATAATCTTACAGTATATAAATACCGTACGATCTAATTCTTCTGCCATCTAAATGCCGTCCCGTATAATTTACCCCCACTACCAGTGACGTGACGCAGAAATCAGGGAATGCCATAACGTATAATGTGGATTAAATTCCGTTCAATATAAGCTTACAGCATATAAATACTATGCGATATAATTCTTATACCATCTACATGCCGTTCCGTATAACTTACCCCCACTACCAGTGACGTCACACAAAAATCATCGAATGCCATAACGTATAATTTGGGTTGAAATGGGACGGGATGAAACGAATTCGTGGCTTCTATTGCAGATACCGACCTTATCACTATGCTACTAGTTTCATCGTAGTTACACTACTACACTACGGATAACTAGATTATATTTTTTTGTTTAAAATAGAATAATGCCCCGTATTATAAATAATATTGTATTTTATGCAGTATTTAATTGTATTGCAAATTTCTTTAAATAAACAGATTCTAATCAAAATAATTTTAATAATGACAAATACGTTGCTGTCAAAATTTCAGTTGTCAATTGAAGGAGTACCTATATATTATTTACTTGGGAACTGAATTTAACTGACGTTTGTAATACTGGGCATAAGAAAACTGTTTTTTATGTAAATAAATTAGATATTAAAAAAAAAAAACACTGTATAATAATACATAATACAAGCGGAATATGAAAGCACTCACACTAGCTAAACTGTTTTTGTGACAACGGGATTTTTATGAATTACGAATACATTCATGGAGGTAAAAAAATCAATTTATAATCTAATCATTCTGGTACTTGTATAATATTTATTTTGAGGTAATATGAAGACGGAGTGTATTTTAAAAGGTTTACAAGAATACAAAATTTTAGATATGTAACAGAAGAAAAGTATGTATTTATTTATGATCATATTACTTTATGTGGTAAAATGACAACTGATATAAAGGAAGAATTTGTAAACATGGGTATTTATACATTTTTTCAAAATAATGGCCTGTCTTAGGAGCTGTCAAATATAAGAAAAATAAAGTATATCTTAACAATTCTTTTGCATTTTATTACATATGAAAATTATTTGTGTTGTTTTATAGGTAAATCTATTTAAAACATAACACATCTATACAAATGTCATTGGGAAGTGATCAAGTATCTAAATAAAATAATAGCATTTTTTGCAGTGTTATGCTAGTTTGCTTTAAATTATTACTTCGTGTATTTTTGTTGTTTTGATTTTATAGAATAACTTTTAAAATGGTCGCTTGGCGAATAGAGAAAAACAAAGGTTTCTATAATAATAGTACATTGTAACAAGGGCAGAAAATCATTCATATCCATACGACTATAATTCTTACGGAACGAGACGTAATCGAGAGTTACAATTTTATATGTGCATGAATACGAGCTCTTTTTGACGAGTTGCACACTATATTTTTTAGGAGACCACATAAAAAACTAATGGATTTGACACATATTTTTACAATTTTTACACAAACAATCGGTCTGCTATCAGACATTCAATGCAGTCAATAGTCGTAACGTGGTAACCATAACAACAAGAAAGTGACGAGAAAATATCGGCTCATGGCTTGTTAATCACTGATCTGTATATATGCTTCTGGATAGGGCATAGCGTCCATTTTCCTGAGGTCTAAATCTAATCCAATTGGCCCGAAATATGAATAAAGTCGTTAGTACCTTATCTATAATGAAAAATGAAAAATCGTTTTAAATTTGATTTGTTTAAATTATTTTATTTTGAATTATTTTAGATACTTATGTAGTTGATAGAACGATGAATCTATCTTGCTTTCATGATAACAAATTCCACCGCAGAATGATCGTTCTCAAATATACTAAAACTAGGTTAAAAACGACTATGACCAAATAATTTTTAAATCATATAATATTTCTGAGCTTCAACAATCAACAATGATATTTAACAAGCATTTTAATAATAATCATTTACTAAATATGGATTTTCAGTTTTTACTGACAAATGATATTTTGTGAATTTTATTCATAATAGATTTTTAATTGTGATTTTGAATATTTCATTACATTTTCCTTTACATCGAATATTAATATTTATATCCATAATTCTTTCAATTGAATAAATAGGTACCTTAAACTATTCACAGTTAAATAACTAAGACAGATTAAAATTAAAAAGATTTCTTATATTTCGCTTTAGATACTAACGACTTTATTCATTTTTCGCCGCCACAGGCTTCGTTTTTAATATGCTATACCCTCTCCAAGTACTATATAGAGATCAGTGTTGTTAATTGGCTTTGAATGAAATGAAAATAAATTTGCTTAAATATGATTGGTTGTGGTCAAGACGAAGAAACATTAATTTCCCTCGCATAATCATAAGTTGTGAGCAGTTGTTCCTTTTGACAGGTGGTATATTAAATGAAAATGAATAATTTTCCGCTTAATTGGCCGCTTAAAATGTATTTTCCGAAATATCTTGAACGGAGGAAGGACTGCTAATAATAATGAAACAAGATATACTTTTGATTTCTTCTTGTAGAGGGATAATTTTTTTATAAAGAAATATAAAAAATATATATTACAGATTTGTTAACATTAGAAATTATGAAGCAGAAAATAATTAGTAGATATATTTATTTGAAAGTAAAAATTGTAAGCATGCAAAAAAAAAACATGTACTTAGTAGTAAAAGCTCGTAATTTCGAACTGTTGATTTTCTTATTCAGGTGCGAGTGAAATGAGAGGCAGACAATCAATTAATAATCTGGATTTTATTTATATATATTGTATACATTTTTTGGTGGTAACTGAACAACTAAATAAATCATAATAATTGTACAAATAGATCTAGTCGCAGTGACAAACTTGACAGCTGTCATGATCATTATGAAATACTACAAGTATATATAATATGTACTACCGATTTCTTTAGAGATAATTTAGAGATTATCGATCTCTAAATTATTTTATTTTTCATACTTATGTATATTCAATAGTTATACAACAAGAGATCCGAAAATAATCGAATATACAGTTGAGGACGAGATGTGTTGCCTTGGAAACACAACGACATCGCAGGTAGAGTTGTGTTTTAAAGGTAACACATCGAGTCTGCAAATTGTATATTCAGATTATTTTCGAAGCTCGAGTTGTATATATTAAGACTATACAACGAATAAATCAACTATATTAAACAATTTTTTACGAAATGTCAAAAACTGTAATTGTTTATATTCACGGATGATACGATTAAATATGATTCAACTGTTTCCGGAACACCATTAATGGTGTTCCGCGAAAACACGACTTAGCAACATAAATAACCGATGTTATACATCGTAACTAAGAAAAATTCAACTATCTGATTGGTCCATTTTCCGATGAGTTGCATAGTCTTAATATATACAACTCGAGCTTCGAAAATAATCTGAATATACAATTTGCGGACTCGATGTGTTACCTTTAAAACACAACTCTACCTGCGATGTCGTTGTGTTTCCAAGGCAACACATTTTGTCCTCAACTGTATATTCGATTATTTTCGGATCTCTTGTTGTATAAGTATTGAATATACATAAGTATGAAAAATAAAATAATTTAGAGATCGATAATCTCTAAATTATCTCTAAAGAAATCGGCAGTACATTTTCGTATGTGGAAGAGGAGTGTCCACTTTAATAACACGAACTGAATTTAAAGAGACACAAAGTTGTTAAAAATACAGTAAGATAAAAAATGCATTTAGTAAAACGTAACCTATAACCCGTTAGGAAAAAAATTGTATATTAGCTCAGAACTTCAAATTCTTTTTACTTAATGTAGACTAGCTTTCAAGAAATATATTAAAATTTTACAATATTAATTATCATATAAACATTTTTTTAAATTGAACTCACTAAGCTGTGTTTTTGTCCACGGGCGCCTACGACTGTAGACCGCGACTGAGTAGCTGCAACCAATTCGCGATGATATCTGTAAGGCTGTTTAAATATGTTTGTTTTCCTAACGGCGACTCAGTCGCTACTACTAAAATTCATTCGCCATTCGCCCGACGCCCAGTCGGTTGACTGCTCTAGACGCAGACAAACGACTCTTTCGCTGCGAATTTAGGGTAAGCAAATGAAATACATGCATTTTGTTGGCAAATTATTTATTGAAACATGGATGTTTTTTTCGAAATACAGAAGATGAACAACTTGTTGATTTTTTTTCTGATGGAATTATTGGTTCTTTCATCCGATTGTAGGGATTTATAGCTACAATAGTATTTTAAATGATTCCGTATTAAAACTGACTGAAATCCCTCCAACTTTTTTCTTTTAAACATCGGTAAAACTTTTTTTCTTTTTCACCTCTTCTTGAAGTACGCGGAGTTCATTACCAATAATGACCAAATTGTTTGTCGTCCAATAATAGCTTTCATATTATTATTTATTTCGTTATGTCGCCAAACCGAGGAAAATTATTTATTCGCACGGATGTAACCTGCTAGTGCTCTCTAAATGTTGCAACGAATCGTTCGCGGCTACTTCGTTGTAGTCGAAACGCGGCTTTAAGCTTTCTATGGTTCCCGAGTATCAATATTACTCAAAATGACAATATCTGCTGAAATATTATTTTATAATACAGGGTTTTACAAAAAACTTATCTTTATAAAGTAATGTCTATTAAATAATCCTGTGATTTTTTATTTCTTTATACTTATATTAAATATTTTATTATCAGTAAACAGTTGAAATGTTGTGTTTTTATACTTAATGTATGGTCTTAATAACTGAAAGTGAAGTATAATTATATAAATTATGTTTTTCTGATTCAGTGATTTAAAAAAAATATATTAAATTTATTTTTAATATCAAAGTTTATTACAAAAACAATTACTAGTCTTTTAATGACTGATGAACACATTCTGAATCAATATTATAAATCAGCCATACTTATATTAAACAACTGTCGATTTCATATTAATGCAAAATAACAGAGTTATTAGATATTTTTCCATTTCTTAATAATAACGACAACTACGGCAGTTGAAAAAAAAAATAAAAATATTTGTAGTTTTATATTTACTATACCTAAGTTTATTATTTCACTAAATAATATTTATGTAATAATTTATTGAATTACATTTTTTTCAAACAATTTCTAATCTACTTATTATAAATTATTAAATTTATTATGTATAAAATACTACATAGTCCATATATATGGTGACAGTTGAAACGAGGTGATATAGGCGACTCTTGCTAAGCGATACTATCTGGTGGCGAATTTTAAAACTACAGGAGCTGTGATAGACGGCATTGTTTTAGTTGCGTGTGGTGCTTACAGAATTTATTTGACCATTTAATTTGACATATTTGTTATTGATTATAACAATATAATAATATAAGTTTCCACCATTTTACAAAAAAGACAGAATGTTCTTTAAATATTTATAATAAATTAGGAAAATACAAAAAATAGATAAATTGAAGGCCGGATTTTTAAATTAAAAATACCCGTAAGCAGATTATATGAATTCGTGTTCTATATTTGGAAGAGAATGGCTACTTTTCTAGAAGTTAGTTAATATCGTATTTAATGTAATATTTATTACCCTTTATTATATGCAATATTTCCAATTGCTTTATAGATTTCCTGAAATATACTAGAAACAAACATAAAAAGATAATGAAACTAAATAAAAATAATATTCGCAAGCAAATTTCTTAAAAACTAATTTAAATTTGTATAAATAATTTTAACTTAATCATTCTTGCTTACTTGTGTTTTTGCTTTATAACCAATGTAACCAATATTTCCAGCCTTACATATTGTGCAAATTTTCAGTAATGACTAGAAGATATTAGAAATGTTTTTTTTTATATTCTTATTATTTAAAATGACACCTACTAAAATATATTGAGAATCTAAAAATTCTTCTCATCGGTACACACATAAAATATTCTTTTAATCAGCTTTAATGAACCATTCGTCGTATAGTAAAGACATAAAATTTAATTCAAAAACAATATCAATTAATATTAATAACGACTAGCAAAAATTCTTATATTTTCTTTAGAAAGAATTACACACTTCGTTCTAACGTTCTCAAACGATGCAGAGAAATCAAGTAATTTATATACTGCTACTAAAACAAATATATGTATTAAACAATGAAAATTATACTATTAAACAAAAATAAATAACTTAAACTTTATTGTATAGAAGTTAATATAAATATTAACACATTTATAATTCACAAAAATAAAGAAAATCGCCTACTAATTAACACTGATTCTTATGTCAAAACAAAAATTATTACAGCTTCGTTAGTTTCACAAATTCACACTTTGGCGCTGCGAGCTTAATCAGAGTCGCCTATAGCCTGCAAAAAATCGATTTCATTTCGTTTTCTTCCGAGATGGAAGATATAGTTTGTTTCTTTTATTTTGGCATAGATTCTCATATGTCCAGTTGTAAAGATTAAAGGTAGGTAAATAAGTTCATAACTACTGGTTTAAATTGGAAATATCGTATCGAAACGATATCTCAAATGGTCTGTTAAAATTTCGATATGGACTTTTTTTTGTAAACCTGTAGAAACGTACAGTAACGTATTTAACTGTAAGCTATGCAAATGGGCATTAATTCTGAATCAAGGGCCACAACGATAGCGTTACCTTAAATAAAATACAATAAATTTTAGACACATTTCCTACAATCACACAAAACTTACCTGTTCAATTTCTGTTATTAATATTGTTTCAGTACTTTAACTATATCTACTGACTTTTCAGAAATATCGGTATCATCTTTGATGTAGATTTTAGAGGTTCCAAATAAATTAATAGCAACAAATGAAACAAGTCTTGACTAAATAACACTGCGAGGAATGTTATTATTTTATTTAGATACTTGACCACTTCCCAATGACATTTGTATAATTAGATTTGTTACGTTTTAAATAGATTTACCTATATAACAACACAAATAATTTTCATATGTAATAAAATGCAAAAGTATTGTTAAGATATACTTTATTTTTCTTATATTTGACAGCTCCTAAGACAGGCCATTATTTTGCAAAAATGAAGAAATACCCATGTTTAAAATTCTTCCTTTATATCAGTTGTCATTTTACCATATAAGGTAATATGACCATAAATAAATATATACTTTTCTTCTGTTACATATCTAAAATTTTGTATTCTTGTTAACCATTTAAAATACACTCCGTCTTCGTATTACCTCAAAATAAATATTATACAAGTACCAGAATGATTAGATTATAAATTGATTTTTTGCACATCCGGGCGTAAAAGTCGGACAAATAACATTGTCTTAAGGGCGAAATGACACTCTTTTTCGCCCGAGGGCGAAAAAGTAGTCATTTTCGTCCTAGAACTTTTCGTGCCCAGTTTCACCCATTTTTATAATAAATTTTTGACGTGTCACCGCTTTTTTGCTACTTTGTTTACTTACTACTTGCTTGTTTTCATTGTTATCTATGACAACGTATATACGTCAAATAGACTACTTTGAACATCGTTTTACTTTGATCGCGGTGATGAAGTAATACTACTTCTGATGTGCAAAAAATATTGTATGTATTACGAGCGAAATATATTTTGGCCCGCGGTGCAAAATCTATATCTTCTCGCCCTTAATACATAAATAGCTATTTTTACCTCCATGAATGTATTCATAATTCATAAAAATCCCGTTGTCACAAAAACAGTTTAGCTACTGTGAGTGCTTTCATATTCCGCTTGTATTATGTATTATTATACATTGTTTTTTTTTTAATATCTAATTTATTTACATAAAAAAAAGTTTTCTTATGCCCAGTATTACAAACGTCAGTTAAATTCAGTTCCCTAGTAAATAATACATACTCCTTCAATTGACAACTGAAATTTTGACAGCAACGTAGTTATGTCATTATTAAAATTATTTTGATTAGAATTTGTTTATTTAAAGAAATTTACAATACAATTAAATACTATATAAAATACAATATTATTTATAATACGGGGCATTATTCTATTTTAAACAAAAAAAAATATAATGTAGCCATCTGTAGTGTAGTAGTGTAACTACGATGAAACTAGTAGCATAGTGATAAGGTAGGTATCTGCAATAGGATCCACGAATTCGTTTCATCCCGTCCCATATCAACCCAAATTATACGTTATGGCATTCGATGATTTCTGTGTGACGTCACGGGTAGTGGGGGTAAATTATACGGAACGGCATTTAGATGGCATAAGAATTATATCGCATAGTATTTAAATGCTGTAAACTTATATTGAACGGAATTTAATCCACATTATACGTTATGGCATTCCCTGATTTCTGCGTCCCGTCACTGGTAGTGGGGGTAAATTATACGGGACGGCATTTAGATGGCAGAAGAATTAGATCGCACGGTATTTAGAAGCTATAAGTTTATACGGAACGGAATGTTTCGTTAAAAGTGTTTAATTTCGGTGTTAATGATAAATTCTTTAATAAATTTATGCGAAAATAGAAATTACATTCGTATTTATTTCTATTTTTAATAATAATTAATAGTAACATGTTAGCTAGAGTTACTGTATTTTGTTGTAGTCAAATTATTTTAATCTTAAGTTTTGTCGGTAGATGTCACGACGTATGTTTGCACCACTAAAACCCACAGCTGTTCATATCATTTCCCCTGTCATATTTACCCGTCATTATTAACCTCAAATTTAACACTTACATACCATGGATACGGAAAAATATTAAAGCAGACCTTTTTATTTTAGTGTATTTAAAATTTAAAAAAAAGTTTGTTTTGTGGTGCTTAAATACGGCCCTAATACATAGGAAGCATAGACTAAGTTACTGACAAGACAGGAATCATACCTACTAAAGCGTGATCCCAAGTTTGCACTATCACGCCATCTTTGAATTTCGATGGTAACTAAATGACTGCCTGGGGTAAGGAGGGGTTCTACTTTATTAAATATTTTATTTAGAATATGATTTAAAATTAAAATTGTATAATTCTATAAATAATTACAAATTTGTTATGCTACTATTTACATTACAAAATATAATAATATAATATAATATAAATGGATAAAAGGTGGAAGGATGAAGGATGAAGGATGGAATAGGAGAAGTTATGTTAGTACGTCATTTCAAAAAAATTGTAATCCAAAATGAATAATCATGGCATCGCAGATCTAAGAAATGTGTCAACAATTTAATTAGGTCTGGAATCCTTGTTATTCATTTTTAAGTTTTCCATTTTTATAAAATGACGTACCACTTCTCAATTACAACAAGTTGATGGTGTGCGTCTGAAACAGAGCGCCGTGCTGCGAACAAAAATCAGAAGGAATCGAATAAGGGGATTGGGTCAAACGGGAAAAGAAATCGGGAAGGTGAATAAGGAGTGGTATCTGTCTGAAAATTTTGTCCTTTGCCTCATTCACGGACTTCACAAACGGTTTTGAAGGGTACTTACGGCGACGGGCGTCCTTAGAATACTCCTTCAGTCTAATTACATCATGTATGCCAGTGCATGTATCAGTTAAAAGAAACTATGTACAAGTAGTAAGTATAGGGACCTTTGGCGTTGTGGAATGCAGACAGGAATGTGCGCTATATATGACGTCAATGAAAGGAGTGGGGGAGTGTCTAGTAGCCCCATAAAAAACTAGTATTTGTAGATATAAATAAAAGTTTTTGGGGTTTGGAGAGTTTATTCTGTTTGAAGAGAAGTTGTCGAAAACTCCAAACTCTATTCAGGTAGGATTATTAAAAAATATATCTACGTGTATGTTCATTATAATAATGTGTTTTAATATTTATTTATAGAAATGGATTTTTCGAAGTTAAATCAGAAAGGACAATTGACCGATATAAAACCCCGAAAAAAAGTTACCGATTTGGAAAAGGGGAAAAAATACAAGCTGGTCGACATTAAGGCAGTGAACACAGGCTTTGGAAGAAAAATAGTTGCAGAGTGTCAAGAATTTATCACATATCTCCCTGCTAGATTCGATGATTTAACTGATGAAGACATTTCTAATTTAAGAAAATCTGTAGCAAGATGGTCTATTAAATATACTGGAATAAAAGACTACGGTGTAGGAAAACAAGCTAGGTTAATAGAATTTGTTGAAATATAATATATAATAATGAAATTGTATATTTTTTACTTTTCTAAATAAAAGAAATAATATATTATATAAGTTGTGTAATGATTTTTTATACACATTTCATCTTATAAAATGAAAACATTGAATAAAAATATTTTAGTATTACTTTTAATTTCTAGTTGAAAACATGTGTACAAAATTTAAACACCCTTTCTCGGCTATAATTGCTTGTCCTTCGGGCAGTGGAAAGTCGTACTTTGTAAACAATTTTATATCTAATCTAAATAATACAAGTGATACTGAGTTTATTAAAATTTACTGGCACTATGGAACATGGCAAAATTTATGTAATACTATAAGAGGTGTTGAATTTGTGGAAGGATTACCAGACATCGAAAATATTAATGGACGTGATCCTCAACTAATGATCATCGATGATTTAATGAGACAGGCAGATAACGAATTGTACATATATTTAAGAAATGGTCTCATCATAAAAATTTGTCTGTATTTTTTCTTACACAAAATTTATTTCATCAAGGAAAAGGCCAAAGAGATATATCTCTAAATGCAAATTACATAATTAATTTCAAAAATCCTCGAGACAAAGCACAAATCTTACATTTAACACGACAAATATGCCCAGAAAATGTTAAATTCGTGCAGGATGCATACAATGATGCAACATCTGAGCCTCATGGGCTCATAATTTTTGATCTTAAGCAAAGCACTCTTGATTGGCTGCGATATCGTACATCACGTGATGATCTGACATACATTTACTTACCCAAAAAATCGCATAAATACGGGAGTAAATATTTCCCCGAGATTATTTCCTAAAAATGAGTAAAACGGTTATTAACAATGCGGAGCTCTTGCGCGCCCTGCACAAATTAAGACCGCAGGATAGATTAGCGTTGTTAAAAAACGCTGATTGTAATTCAGTTAAATGTATTTGTGAATGTGTTTATAATATTTTGCATGGTACAGTTCCTCTCAGTCGAAAGCAGCAAGCTTCACTAGGACGACAGAAAAACGTTTTAAGGAAGCAAATAAAACATGGTGATAACTGGAAAACTAAAAACCGCGTATTAGTTCAATCAGATGGCGCCTTTTTACCTTTTTTATTAGCACCGTTTTTAACTGGTGTATTAAGTAGTTTATTTAAAAATTAAAAATGGAGCATGCAAAGAAAATGGTTTTAATATCTCCGGAAAATTTGAGTCGCTTACGTAGCAATATCAAAGAAGAAGAAGAATCTATAACTAATCAGCGGGATAAAGATATGAAAAATATTTTAAGTTCTAAAATATCGGAATATGAAAAATGGATCAAGTATCAAGAAATTTTACAGAGATATTTATATTTTCAAAAACAAAGTAGAGAACCTATAAAAGTAGCTATCGAACACAAGATTTCTTCAGAAACACAAGTACCTGTAAAGAAGCAAGATGACGATGATGATGATGATGGAAATATAATAAATATTATTCGTAAATCTCTTTAAGAAAAGGCTCGTTTAATATTGCAAAAATTGAAACTAGATAGAACAGTTACATGGGATAAGAAGGGCATTGTCTCAGTTTACGAGAAACAAATTCCAAACTCAAACATATCAGGTTTAGTTGCCGATACTGTTAGAAATAGAAAACGTAGCAACCCTCCTGGTTGGGAAACATTTTTATATGCATTAAAGGAAATAAATTTTCCAACAGAATTAATAAATAACCCTCAAAGAAAGAAATATTTTCTATCAAAATCTGTTTCGGACACTCCTAGAACTAAAAGTAAAAAAAGACAATCATTTTTGGACGACGAAACCGACAACGAATCAGTGAAAGTCAAGTCAAGAAATTTTGACCAAAGAACAACTCTGGCATGAATGTCATCGAGAAAACATAATAATTTTGTTATATTAGTATATGATATGTACATATCGCTGAATTCAGAAAAAAAACTCTATCGAATAACCTAACAATAAACATACTTTCCCATTTAAAATAAGAAAGTTGAGTCCCGTATTTAGAGAACCACTGGTTGAAAAAAAAATATTTTTTGCTCATTTTATTAGTCTTGTAAAATGGTGGTTCTCTGCTAATTTAACAAACCTCGTACCTCTTATAGTTCTCGAGATAGCAATGGTGGCACTTTTAAATGGAACACCCTGTATATATATGTATATATATATATATATATATATATATATACATATATATATATATACATATATATATATATATATATACAGGGTGGCCCAGCGAAAATTATCAGCGCATTTTTTGGCCACTTAACATTAATTTTGCAAAAAACGCTCGAACACGTCAATTTTTGTATAAAGGGGGACACCTGAATGGATTAGTACCAATGGCATAACTTCAACCCTAAAATGGGGGTGGACTGCACCTCAAAAATTTTAAATGGAAAAGGGTGTCAAACATGACATAGTTCGAAAGGCTTTACAATTCTCTTTTCAACAGTTTTTTTATTTTTCAAATCCGATCATTAGTTCCAGAGAAATATCGTTTAAAACAAATTTTATCAGGTGTTTAAAATTGCAATCAAGTAGGCTTAAACAAATGACAGAAACTAAATAAACATTTTTTTCGACAAGTTGTTTGTAATAAACAAGTAATTTGTAAGTAAGATTTCTTTTTGTGGGGTTATTTGAAGTCTAAAGTGTATGCCACGCCACCCGAATCTTTAGAAGATTTACGGCAACGTACCGTAGCTCTAAAATTTTGAGCAAAATCTTTATTATTGTATAGAAGTTGGAGGTACTCATTTTGAACACCTAATAAACTGATACTAGAGTTTCTGTCATTTGTTTAAGCATACTTGATTGCAATTTTAAACACCTGTTAATTTTTTTTTAAACGATATATCTCTGAAACTAATGATCGGATTTAAAAAATAAAAAAACTGTTGGATAGAGAATTGAAAGGCCTTTCGAACTGTGTCATGTTTGACACCCTTTTCCATTTAAAATTTTTGAGGTGCAGTCCACCCCCATTTTAGAGTTGAAGTTATGCCATTGGTACTAATCCATTCAGGTGTCCCCCTTTATACTAAATTTGACGTGTTCGAGCGTTTTTTGCAAAATTGATGTTAAGTGGCCAAAAACTGCGCTGATAATTTTCGCTGGGCCACTCTGTATATATATATATATATATATATATATATATATATATATATATATATATATATATATATATATATATATATTTCAAATATTTCGTTATCCATGTTAATATTTTTTTTTTACATTTATTTATTTGAATCACTATTTCATTTATCTACGACAGTGTTGTAATTTGTAATTATTACATTATTTTGAAAATCATTATGAGATTCATAAAGGCATTGATACCCTGTTGCACCAGCAAGGATTGAATTTTAAGCAATACCTAAGCAAAAAAATACTTATCGAAATTTTGACAGAAATGTTGAATAGTTCATTTGGCATTTTATTCCAATGTGCTATTGTCTATTTAAGGAAAATTTAAAATTGATGCAATCGACCACGACTGTCATTATGAATTATTTATTTTGTAAAATAAATAACAGTAGAAATTCGATCAAAATATATATTTTTAATGTACTCGTACTATGGAACAATATCTGACTCAGACTCACTCATTTTATCTTGAAGATTGAGGTAAAATTTATCTGTTTTAAACAATTTGACACAACTGCAAGAACATTTCAATATTTTTATTATGTCAAAAAATAAGTAAAAATTGTATTTCAGAATCAATTGAACTGTCGTAGATAAAATACTGAAGGATATACTCGTACATTTGATGTAGCCTCATACTGAAACTTGCATGATTAAAACACACGGGTCATCGGGACGTAATTTAATATCAAACGCCATATCAAATTTGTATTTTTAATATCTATTACAGTACCTAATAAGCATATATAATTACAACATGTAAATTATTTAAGCAAGGGGAACAATATTGAAATATTATTTTTGCTTTTGCATAATTTTAAAAATTAAAAAAATGAAGTCACAATGTGCCCCACGAACGATTGCGCCCCAGGCAGTCGCCTGGTTCGCCTAAAACGAAATATCAAAACAAGACAAGATGAAACCATGGGCGCCCATAAATAATTTTTCAGGGAGGGGCAAAATAAAAAAAAAACAGAAATATTATCTTAAAAAAGATATATATTCTTTTGCACATTTGAACTAACAAGGCTTAAATTTTAAGAAAAACTTAAAAAAATGTTAATCGAAATTTTGATAGTTTGGATAGTTTATGTGAGATTCCATTCCGAAGTAATATTGTCCATTTAAGAAAAATTTAATACTTTTAAGTAATATTGTAGTATACTGTCATTATACATATTTTTCATTAAAAAAACATATACATACCTATTATTAAAAAATAAAATTGTATTAAAAAAGAAAATAAACAAACGTAAAGTATAAATTATTATTTTTATTGATTTGTAAAGGCTATTTTTTAATTCCTTCCAGTTTCTCCCATACATAAAAAAATCCAAGCCAAAACTTAAACAAACATTAATAAATTTCTTATAGAAGATAATGGTAGTGAAATAATTAAGTAATATGCCGTCTTTTTAAAATTTTCAAAAAGCCAGGGGAGGGCAAGTGCCCCCTCTTGCCCCCCCTTATGGGCGCCCGTAGATGAAACACTATCAAATATTCCGCACACTATTTCCGTAACAGTTCCAGTTATTTCTAATATAAAATTCAACGTCCCAACGAGACGAATTGCATTATAGTGAACCTCAACATTCGTTTGAAGAAAGGATACACGAACAGGAAAGACATCAAGCCATCTCTTTTGCGAACAAGTCACTAATTGCTGAGAGGAAGACTCTTGGAATTGGACAGGATTTAATATCTGGGGACAATTCAGACTTCAGGAGTATCTTATAGTACAAATAATCATGGGCAGATATGTTTAGTAATTTTCAGAATGTTTAGTAATTTTCAGACCGTAGGCGGAAGAATAAAACCAGACCCATATATACTCATACAGAAGAAACACTTAAGTAGTAGCCTAACCACAGAATAGATTTACACAGAAGCGACAGTAAAAAAGAGAAATGAAAATTAAAGAGAGATGGGGTATGTGAACAAATTTAAAGGGCTCATTGTGTAAAATCGGAAAGTTTCCTCATATATTAGTGAAAGATAGGGGAAAGGAACAAATCATTGAACTAAATAGGTTAACATGAAAGGTACCAAAACGGAGTGTCGCTTCTGTATGTAACTATATTGTGGCCAAACTTATAATCTTAATTTTACAAGTTAAAAATAAAAAATTCTTGAATTATAAAACTTAAAATTATAAAAAGATATTATTTTCAAATGTGAAATTCAAATTTTTTAAAGAATAAACCTTCAGATTTTAATAAAATCAACTATGTGTCTTCAATTCTTGTTACAGAATTGTCAATTATAAAATTTATACACAATATTTCAGCAATTGTTCATTTATTATTATGTACTTGCTACAGTCCAATTTCCAGATCTTATAAATAATAAATAAATTGTATGTCTCCACTGTAAAATACATAAACTTCTGCCTTTTGTGTGTAAATAATCAATTACTTTGCTGCATTTCTTCTCTTGTAATAAAAAAAATCTCAAAATTATAGTTCCTTTTCTTTTGTAAAGTAAGTATTTTTCTGACAACTCCACTCATAATTTGTCATTTAATTAAATCACAGTATTTTGGTGAATTGAACCAATCAGATTTACATCTCTCTGACAATATATATACTATATCGAGGAATTGTCATGCCGAATGCCATACGTAACTATAATTTTACTTGTAATTTTTCCAAACTCACTCCTGCTTGTTGCATTAGAAAATCGTCACTCGTCCTACGGACTCGTTTGAATTTCATCGCAAGTAAGATTTAAGTTATTAACGGTATTGCATATAACAAACAATTCTTATATTCCTTTATTTTAATCAATTATTTTCCTTATTACAATCCAACATTTTTTTTAATAACCAATTCTTGAGTATATTATGTACTTTTTCCTGAGGTCTAAATATAATCCAATTGGCGCGAATATATTAAAATAAAAGTTAATGTTCGCTAAAACCGGTTTATTTATTTTTTGGTTAACGGTTACCGGTATTTTCAGCCTTAAGAATATCGGTTAAAATTACGGTTTAAGTTTGCAAATTTTATTCAAAATATCGGTTGCGGTTTTTATTAATCGGTTAAATGCACTTGTTATAAAGAAAAATAAACAAAACTGCAAATAAATAATAAAAGTTAATAAGGTTGGAATTAAGTGGAAAAATCCCTTTTTCCCTCTTTGTCCTCTTTTTTCCTTGAAAAAGGGAATTTCCTTTCCATCTGGCGAAACTGTCTTCAAACATTAAATAGATAACATTTCACATTAACATTTCCTAGACAACATTTGGTAAGTGAATGTAACCATATAGAGTCACATTAACGTTTCTATAGAAACGTATGATAGAAAAATATTCTATCAATTACAGTAATATTTCTGAAATATTTATAGAATTTGTTATAATTTGCATTCACACCCCCCAGAACCACGGAGGGTTTTAGACCTCGGGCCGGGGTTCTCCCCCACACGCATTCACACCCCCCTGCACCACGGAGGGTTTTAGACCTCGGCCCCCCAGACCCTCCCTCCCATCTACCCCCTCTCCGCAAGCGGAGGCGAACGAATTTTACCAGATGCGGAATAGTAATTCTCGCACAATCCGTCTCTTTGCCTCCCTTGCTTGCTTTTCTTCGGGCCGCTCTCTCTTGGCCTCGAGGGCTTGAATATGAGCATGGACTGCCAACGCCCCTACGAACGCACTGCCAATGCACAGAACCTTACGTATCAACGCAATATAGTCAAACCGGAGAAGGAGAAGACTCACGTCATCAAATAATATTACTAAAGTAATGACGTCATGTACTACTATGAATATATGGGATACTGATTTTTTTTAGAATAAAAGTGCAGTGCATGTTGCATAACTTACTATAACCTATTTCTTCAAGTGACAGTTGACAAATTAATAACCACAACCTCTCGAAGTCTGTCGGCGTCATTACAGTTAATTTGTGACGGAAACTATAGTGAATAAGTGCATTTAGTAAATTGAAGGGCATTAGCTGTTCTCTAAAAGTACATAATACAATTAAATTTAAAAAAAAAATAGAAAAAAAAATTACCTCTCGTACGGTTTTCAATGGAATTAATGGACCAACGTTGTCCAGTTCCCGTTCAAAATAATGCACTACATTCATTGTCAGTTGTTTTAACTGCTTTGATAAAGCTTTTAGCATGATTTGTCAGTAACATAAAAAAACTGACACGATACTTTCTGACTGACACTGACAATCGAATGACAAGATCAATATTCGATCGGTATAAAATATAATATAAACAAGATCATTTTTATTATTGCCAATGTATGGTATGAAAATCGACTACAATTATTTCAAATAATTTTATATTCTCTAAGAGGAATACGGATTGACTATAGAAATAATTGTAAATTCATTAATATATACGTTTCTTAATACAAATATTTTTATTTTTCTTTTTTTAAAAATAAATAACACCCAATAATCTTAACAAGTTATATTTCATTTTATAAAGTTTTTTTTCAGGTTGATGACGTGAGTCTTCTCCTTCTCCGGTTTGACTATAGCAGCAAATAAAATAAATATATTTCAGTATTTCCAAGGAAACTTCACAATAATAACATTTCTATTGTTATTGTAAAAACCATTTTTATCTAGTATTGTTACTGTTGCTAAGTTATTAACAATGCAATATCTCTGTTACCTGTCTGTACCTTAATATTACAAAATTAAAATAGTTTATTATTAACTAGATTGGTATAAATTAATAATGTATATCTATATGTATACATATATTGAAACGATAATAACTATAAAAATGTAAAATTTATTATTTACTTTAATATGTCAATGCACCAATTAAATTTTATTCCTTCATCAGGCCCAGATACTTAGCCAGAAGAGGGGCTCGAGGGGCTAGAACAACCCCTTCCTCCGAAATTCTCATGACGATCAAAACAAGATTTTTATATACAAGAGTCATGAAAGACAAGGTATACTTAAACTTCTTGTCTTGTTATACGAGAAAAGACGAGAAATAACAAAACAAGACAAGAAATTTGTCTTGTGAAACACTGTTAAATATTCCGCACACTATTTCCGTAACAGTTCTAGTTATTTCTAATATAAAATTCAACGTCTCAATTATTCATCTATGACAGTGTTCTAATTTGTAATTATCATATTATTTTGAATGTCTTTAAGAGATTCATAATGGCATTTATGCCCTTTTGTACCAATAAGATTTGAATATTAAGGAATACCTAAGCAAAAAAATACTTATCAAAATTTTCAGAGCAAAGTTCAATAGTTTATTTGGAATTTAATTCCGATGTGATATTGTCCATTTAAGAAAAACTTAAAATTGGTGCAACCAGCCCTGAGTGTCATTTGTATTTTCAATGTACTCGTACTATAGAACAATATCTACCTCAGACTCACTCATTTTATTTTGAAAACTGAGGTAAAATGTACCCGTTTTAAACAATTTGACACAACTGCAAGAACATTTCATTGTTTTCATTATGTCAAAAATTAAGTAAAAATGTATTGCACAATCAATGGAAACTGGCGTAGATATTGAAGGACATACTCGCACATTTGATATAGTCTCATACCGAAACTTACGTTATTAAAACACACGGACCATTGCCATGTGATTATTACAGAACATAATATGTGTTTATAATACAATATGAATATTGAAATATTGTTCCTTTTGCTTCATTTTCAGAATTAAAAAAATCAAGTCGCCTGGTTCGCCTGTAGCTTAGGCCGGCCCTGAGAATAGGCATCCTGGTATCTATTAAAACACGCAATAAGGCAGTTTTTAAAAATGACAGAAATATGTCTGTAGATTGGCTTTTATTTTTCGTAAATAGTTGTCAGAGGTTTGATATATTTGGTATCAAGTACAAGCATGCGAAAAGGGTTAGCGTGCAGAAATATAAAAAATTTGGCATTCTAGTCAGCTTTTGTTTTTCGCAGAAAAAAGTCAGTTGCCAAAATTTACAGAAAGCACATATACTCAAAAGCATTATCTGATTTTATTGATTTTTGCACCATATTGTAGGGGTTGGTTCAAATTAATTTCCTACAGTGGTTAAGTACTTTTAACATATCTGGTTTTTATGTTAAAAAATTAAAACTGTGTTTAATTGGTACATTGAAATAGTGGATCCTAGTGGCTATATCTAAATTTAAGAAGCAGTAAGCTGTCATCTGTTACACTCGACATTCAGTTTATAAAATTCAAACGAGTGTATCTTTTTGTAGAATGTAGAAATCAAAGATTAGAAAACCATGCCATAAACAATAATTTTGAGCCAAGGTTTTACGAATATTATAGGTTTATAATACAAAATATTTAATTGCAACAAATGTTGATGTATCAAATTACATTAGTCAATGTTGCCAAATGTGTCATAAAATAACTAAATAAAAACAAATTATTCCTAAACGAACTTCACTGAAGACTGAAGACACTGATAGTTATACTAAGATTGCCAATAATTATTTATAAATTAACAAATTAACTATACTTTTCTTCGAAATAGTGTTGCCAATTTTGTTATGACGTAACTAAATAACAATCAAATATTCGTAAGTAAAATAAATTGAATATAGAGACAGAAATATTTAGATTGTCAATTATAATTTATAAATTTCAAACGTTCCAATCACTATTGTCAAAAAAATTCCAATATTAATTAAGAACAAATCGATCAGCTTTTGTTTCTTACAAAAATTTGTTAAAAGTAGTCGCGTTTGGTATCACATAAAAAGGTTTGATAAAGGCGTACATAATTGTTTACAATTTATCCATGCCGATTAGCTATTGTTTTTTGCTGAATGCTGTCGAAAATATACTGTGTTTAATAACAAATGAAAGTACTCGGCAAGGGTTGACTTGCTGAATTGCAGATATGATAAAAATTAGCCATGGCATAGTCTTTTGTTTTTTGCTAAAGTTGTCAGAAGTATATAGTATTTGGTATCAAGTGCTGCATTGCAGCAATGTCAATTTTCTAATGCACTCGGCTTTTGTTTTTTGCAAAAAGTTGACAGAAGTATGTCGTGAATTTTTATAAGAGAGTCCTTCTTTCGTTCAGGAATTTTCCGAAAATATTTCAATAAAAACCTTGTTCCTCTATAGTCGAACAACGCAGTCAGCCACGAAACAACGAACTCTCTAAAAATTATTTTCTAAAATCAAAACAACAAAAAAAAATAAAGTTATGAAGTACACATTAGCACATTAATCGAGTATTTCCGAGAATTTACTCAAAAACTAGGAACCTTAGCATCAAATGAGTTCTGGATACATACATAAAATAATTTAACGCTAATTAAAATTGTACTAAAAGAAGGAAAACACTTAATAACTCTCAACATGCACTGATATATAAATTTATTAAGCACATCTGACATTAGGTGGACTAACAGTCGATTTCTTAAGTGATAAACGATTTTCGACCGTATAGCACAATACAGTAGGAGTCGCTCATGTCAATACTCTCTCGTATACATGTACTCTAGTAGGTACTATTTGTAAGTAAATAACAAAATACAAATATTTTAAACACGATTCTATATTTTTACCCTTAGGTATAATCCCTTATCTAAGATTAGGGTCTAGCAGGTAGGTAACCTTAGAATATGGCACTATAACTCCCTAATTAAATTCTTAGTCGCGAAAGTAAACAAGATACAATTGGGCACATATTCGGATCCGTATTATTTATAACGAATTTTTTGACAACTAAAAGCCCGTTTAAAAGAGCTCTTTAAGTTGAAACGCGCTTAAGAATGGACGTTACAAAACCAGTAATTGAGGCCATAACTATTAATAACTACATAATATAGACAATATGCCAAATAAAAGACTGGGAAGTGAAAACACTGACATTGGTTTTTAATCTTAAAATATTTAAAAAGTTTTAAGTTTAGATGAAATAATTTGTTTGTAAATTCCAGTATGGAAAGCTCTGAATCAATAAACAGATTTAAATTCCGGCCAGTAGTACAGATGTTTTGTGTCTCCATAAAAATGCGTCAATGTTGCAACGTTATAAGATTGTAGACGACTACAATTTACTAAATTACTAGTATTAATATTTTATATATTTTATAACGAAATAATTTCAATCAAATTAAATTTAGATTTTGTTTATTTTTTCGATATTCTTTTCGTCGTTTTATTCCGTTCTCCTGCACTCGTTTTTTATCCAGCAATAAATTTGGACTTCATTTGTCCATTGTTTTATTGTTATTCCTAACCCTTTCTATCGGTTTTGCTTCGTACGTGTTTCTTGCTGCTTTTTCTTTGTGCTTTCATTGCCCAAACCATTTTAACTGACTCTTTTGAATATTGTAGTTAATAGCTTTATGTTAAATTATGTATATGTATGTTTTTTTTTTAATTTGGATTTATAGATACTTCAACGTCTATGGTTATTAGTATCTCTTTTACATTTTTGTATAGGTATTGTTTAAATCATACTGTACATGTTTATAGCCTTAAGATATTTGATTACATTTTCAATATGGGTTCTGTCATTCTTCAGGAATTCTTCAAGTCTATTGGGGATGTTGAATTGTATTCTTTTGGACTGGTATTTAGGGCTTTCCGTTATCAGATGGTCGGTTGTGATTTGGACGCTGCATACATTACACAGTTCAGGGTCTGTCCTTTTTAATATATGTTCGTGAGAAAATTTTGTGTGGCATATTCTTAATCGGGTAATGATTACTTGATCTTTTCTTGTGCCTATAAGTGGCCATTGGTCCGTGTTGATTTTGATTCTTCTGAGCTTATTATTTGTTTGTTGTGCCCAGTTGTCTTGCCATGCTTTTTTAATTTTCTCTTTTATTTGATTTTTGAGATCATATGTTTGGGTAGGATGTTTGAATTCATCTGAGTTTTCATTGTCTTTAGCTGCTTCGTCTGCTGTCTCGTTTCCACGGATTCCTACTTGTGCAGGGGTCCAAATGAAGACAATTTTTATGTTTAATTCCTTTTTAAGTGTATTTATTTCTTTCTTGATATTTTTAATTATTGCATTTCTTGGAAACATAGTCTGTATGCTTTGAAGTACGCTGAATGAATCGGTACATATTGCTAGTTTTGAGTGGGGTGTCTGGATGTTTTGAAGGCAGTGAAAAATTGCTATTGCTTCAGCTGTATAGTTGCTGTCTTGGTTTGGCAATTTGAATTTTGTGATGTTTTTATTTTGTACTATTGCTGCTCCTGTTGTTGTTTCTGTTTTGGACCCGTCTGTATACACAAAAAGGTAGTCTTCATACTGACTGCAGATACGGTTAAAAGATGCCTTGTAGAAGGTGGGGTTTGTGCAGTCTTTGTTATATTGTGTCAGTTCTATATTAATATCTATTTCAGGATCAGTCCAAGGAGCATGGTTAAATGAGTGGTTGTTGTCTATTTCAGGTATGGTCAGGTCAAGTTCTGTTAAGATTTGGTGTATATATTTATGGAATGGTGTTGTCTGTTTGATATTTAGTTGGGAGTTTTTATTATAGAAGAGGGTTGCGTAGTTTGGATGTGTGGGATTGCTAGCGACATTAATAATGTACGACATAGTTAGTTGTTTTCGTCTATTTTGTAAAGGCATTTCTCCTGTTTCTATTAGAAGACTGTTTATTGGGCTGGTTCTGTATGCTCCCGTTATAATACGCAGTGCCCTGATTTGTATTATGTTCAAGGTGTTTAAGTATGATTTTTTGGCTTGTGAGTATATAACGCTGCCGTAGTCTAGTTTAGACCTGATTAGTGCTTTATATGTATTCATTAGAATATCTCTCTCTGCTCCCCAATCATGATGAGAAAGAATTTTTAATATATTCAATCTTTGGTATGTTTCTTTCTTCAGGAAGTTTAGATGTTCTTTCCAGTTTAGTTTATTATCAAGTCTCATTCCTAGGAATTTTATTGAGGTATTATATTTGATTTCTTGTCCGTTAATATATAGCTCAGGTGGCAGTGTTGTTCTACGGGATTTAGAGAGGAGGATAGCTTGGGTTTTTCTTATTGAAAATTTAAATCCCGTTTCTTTTCCCCATGTTTCTAGGTTGATTATTGTTAGCTGGATATGACTTTTGATAGATTCTTTGTTTTTACCTTTGTAATATATAGCTAAGTCATCAGCAAATAGTGATGTTTGGACAGGCTGTGTTATATGTTTTGTTATTTTGTTTATAGCGATAAGGAATAGGGTTACGCTTATTATGGAGCCTTGGGGGATACCATTATCTAATATTTTTTTCCAGTATGTTTCATTTACATTTCTGCGTAGTTTATTTTTGCCGTCTATTTTACGGGAAAACGCGTTTTTAATTTATTATTGCTTGATGTTGATACGTATTGAATAGCCAGGGATGTTACACTTCTATATTTAATAAATCTCTTACTGCAGACGTACTGTTGTATCAACTACGATCTTATCTGATGTAGAATTTAATTTTGAACAACGTCTTGTGTTTTATGTGCCGCGATTCGTTGCGCGCACTGTATATTGAATAACAAAGGACTTATTGTGCAATATTCGTAATAACCAAATAAGAATGATAACCCATATTTTGATATTAAAAATATTGAGAATATTTTATCTTAGTACAATTAAATTGTAGTACGGTTGATTGCTCAGGGATGTTGAATATGTCTAGGATTGGTTGTTTACGAGTGGTTGCATTTCATCTCATTCGTACAGGATATATAAGGGGTATTTTATGTGGACGTAATCATTCGCTCTCCATTTGTTGTCTTGTGCACATTGGAGCTAGAATACGACTATCATGATAAACGCTTGGCTTAAATTGTTATTCACCTTTAGTCATGTCCAGTCCAGAGACATCGTCGGGGAACTACCAACAGAGATCGTCGCCAACATCATCAGGTAAGTCTTTTTATATTCCATGTTCGTGGTATATTGTATGTTGACATGTATGTCGCGTGTTGCAGGCACCTGGACGGAGACTCGGTGGTGTCGGCGAGCCGCGTGAACCGGCGCTGGATGAGGGTGTGTCGGGGAGACCCCGAGCTGCAAAGCAGGATCCGCAGGCAGTTGCAGCAGGAGCGGCAGGAGTGTGCGCACCCCGCGGCCGGAGTGCAGGTGATGCGCAGCCGGCCTGCGCGGCCTTTGGGCCCCAGGAACGGGACAGTCCGCGTGGAGAGTCGCCCGGTCAAATACCACCCGCCAACTGCAACCCGTCCTGCCATAATGAAGAAGTTCAACAACAAGGTGCATCCCATCGAGAAGGATTTCGGCAAAAAGAAGGCATGTTATGTAAACCAGAATAATGTAAACACAGTTACGAAAATGAGGCTACGAATATAGTATTACAAGATTTAAAAAATATACTTTTAAACAATGTTAATTTGTACAAATAAAAATATTACAATTTGTATATTTTTAGTATTTTTCTTAACTATCTAATATTGCATTAAATGTGATTTTTTTTATATGATAACGAAAAAAGAGGGTTATATTTATAATTAATTTTATATTGTCAGAATGATAAATTACCAATAATGTACCTAATTTAACATTATCAGGTCTAAATTTTTTTTAATGTCTTGTGGAGCGTTTTCGCTATGATATAGTCGCCGCCAACCCATATAGGAGTGACGTCACTCAATCGTCATTTGAATGTTCGATGGAGATATATGAAGATTTTGTTTAAGTTAATATTTAACTTCAGAGATGGCACTACGAATTTTATATAGGGTGTGCAACTAAATGCGAAAGATAATACTTTAACATGAGATTTCAAAAAATTGCGGATACTCTCCTGATAAATTTGGAACAAAATTACAAGAGTATAAAGTTGTTCGAAATTAAATTCTACGTCAGATAAGATCATAATTGTTGCAACATCACGTATCCAGTACGAGATATATGAAATATAATATATAACATTTTTGTTCAAAATCAGTAGAATTTAATTTTGAACAACTTAGTACTCTTGCAGTTTTGCTCTAAATCTATCAGGAGATATAGTATCCGCATTTTTTTGAAATCCTATGTTAAAGTCCTATGTTCCGCATTTCGTTGCACACACTGTATATAATTGTGATTGAAAAACTCAGAAATATTTAAAATTTAATAAAAGTTCTCGATATATTTTGTAAAATAAATTACAATTTGTATACTTTAGGTACAAACAATGTCATTAATAATTACACATAACCATAAATGTTTATATAACTTGTGTCTGTCGTAAAGGAGTACATAGGAGATTATTGTATTGTATTGTATTGTATGTATATGAGGGTTTAAGCGTTTTGTCGCTTTTTGTCAACGCGACCTAGAAGATCTATTGTGACACAGCCCTTACTTAGTTTTCCGGAAGTAGATCCAGATTTTTGATGAAGCCGATTATGACTCCAGGAGTCAAGATCTTGATCTCATCTGCCGTAAGATACCTCTTACCTAGTTGATTGAGTCTCTGCACAGTTACGGCTGGGCATTCACACAGTATGTGTTCCGACGATTCTTCGTCCTTTTCACAGAGTCCACAGGTTTCATTTTCAGCTATACCAATTTTGTGCAAATGGTACTTTAAAGGACAGTGGCCAGTGAGAATTCCTGTTATTATATTAAGATCCTTTTTGCTGAGAGCTAGTAACACTTTGGCGTTTTTCGAAGCTGGGGAAATGAATTTCCGAGCTTGATTGAGGCCTGGAATATTTTTCCAATATGAGGATATGGCAGATTCCTCCCAGTTTTTGACCACCTTCTTATAGTGGCTTTGTGTAAGACCACATGAAGGTTCCGGCCCATGGTATGAAAGTTTAGCCCCTTTTTTTGTCAGTTCATCAGCTTTCTCGTTTTCTAGGATTCCCTCGTGCCCTGGTACCCACCGTAGGGTGACTTGGTTTGCTTCGGATAGCAATTAAAGGGTCTCCCTGCAGTTCCAGACTAGCTTTGATGTACATGTGAAGGCATTCAATGCCTTTAAAGCTGCCTGGCTGTCTGACATTATATTTATTAATGCTCCTTTTAGACCTTTATCTAGGTTTATGTGAGCACAGAGATTTATTGCATAAATCTCAGCCTGAAAAATTGTAGAGCAGGTACCTATGGATTCCTTAATTCGGCAATCTGGGTCAGGCACACCTACTCCAGTTCCTCCTGTGTCCAATTTTGAACCATCAGTGAACCAGGACAAAGAATCCCTTTCAACAGGTCTTTCCATTGCCCATTCAAGGCGATTACCAATAACAACCTTATACTTCTGGTCAAAATTGTATTTTGTTGTCATCTTATCACAGACAGACAAGGCCAGTTTATCTGGTTGTACTTCCCATAGAATTTCAAAGTGGCCTACGAAATCTCCGGGCATAAAGTGTTTCGTTCTGCAGAGAGTCAGTGCCTGTTGCATCGCCTCTTTTTTCACCTGAATGTGTAGAGGTGTTAGCCCCAGAATCACTTCCATTGCTGCAGTCGGACAGGTACTTGTAGTTTCCGCCGTGATGCCTGTGCTGTGATTTGTTTCACTTTTGGCCACCATAGAAGTGACGCGTAGGTGAACATGGGTCTTACAACACTAGTATATACCCAATGGGTCATTTTTGGCTGTAGTCCCCAGTTTTTACCCAGAAGCCGACGGCATGTGTTTAACGCCACTGCTGATTTCTTTGTAATCTTGTTGATATGTGAGTTCCACGTGAGTTTTTGGTCTAGAATGATTCCTAGATACTTAACCTCTGTAGAAAACTCAATTCTAGTACCCTTCAAGTAGGGAGCTTGAAGATTTAGCTTCCTTCTCTTTGTGAAGGGGACGATTGTAGTTTTGGTAGGGTTTACACTAAGTTCATGTTCCAGGCACTATATTTAGAGTTTTTTTTATAAGGTACGAGATAGTGGTGTCACTACGGCCTCTGACCATAATTGCAACGTCATCTGCATATCCGTTTGCAAAATAGCCAGCTTTATTGAGCCTATTCAGGAGGTCACCAATGACAATACACCAGAGTAGAGGTGATAAAACCCCACTTTGTGGGCATCCTCTGTTGGTTTTTATCATTACTTATTCTCCTCCTATCGATGCTGCAATCGTTCGACTTCGACAGCATGGCTTTTATCCATTCCACTACAGCTGGGTCGAAACCTTTTGACCTAGCAGCTCTTTCAATGGACTTATAGGTGGTGTTATCAAGGGCACCCTCAATATCTATAAATATTCCCAGAGCTATTTCTTTTGCCATGAATGTTTTCTCTGTTTTATTGACAAGGCTGTGGAGAGCCGTAGTTGTCGATTTTGCTTCCTGGAAAGCAAATTGATTTACGTTTAGTGGTAAAGCAGTTATCACTTCATTCCTAAGGTATTGATCTAAGACCTTTTCCATACCTTTCAGTATAAATGATGATAAACTAATGGGTCTGTATGACTTAGACTGGACGCTTGGACGCCCTCCGCCTTTAGGTATAAGACTACATTAGTTTTCCTCCACAATGTAGGAATATATCCTAACTTTAGGCTTCCCTTGTATATTTCGCAGAGTATTGGCAGTATATCCTTTATGCATTTCTGCAAAAGTGCCGGAAAAATGCCATCTCCACCAGGTGTCTTGTAGGGTTTGAAAGTATTTATCGCCCATTCAACTCTGTTTTCTGTAAAAATATTATTAGCAGTATTAAGACTGTTAATTAAGCTTAGCTTAGTTGTAGCTCCGGAGGAATTGTCCTCCTCCTCAACTGGCCACGACGATCCTGGGAAGTGTGTGCTTAAAAGAAGCTCCAATGTTTCCCTTGAATCTGTCGTAAAGTCCCCGTCTGGTTTCTTCAGTAGGCCTATTTCATTCGTATGATCTTTTGATAGGACTTTCTGAAGGCGAGCTACCGTGGGCGTTTCTGATAAGCCCTCACAAAAACTACGCCATGCACTCCTTTTAGATCTGCGAATTTCTTTATTATATGAGGTTAGGGTACTTCTATATTGCTTCCAGCTCTCATCGCTGCCACTGGTTTTGTTTTTATTGTATAACCTTCTAACAGTGACTCTTTGTTTACTTAGCTCCTCGGTCCACCAAAGTACTTTCCTAGTACTTTGTCGAAGCTTTACTGTACAGCTGTTTTCATATGCTGTGGGTAGCGCATTATGAAAGTCAATAGAGGCTGTTTCCAGTTCCTCAATTGCGTTTATATTAATTTTCGTAAGTTCTTCCACTTCACACTTTAAGTGGCCTTCGTACAAGACCCAGTCTGTTAGATTCGGAATACGAATTTGAGTTTTAGGTTCTTTATTAGCCTTTATCTCGAACCTTAAATATCTATGATCCGATATTGAGGCTTCATTTGAGACATGCCAATTATATATTTCAGAGCTAATTTGAGGAGTGGCTAACGTAATGTCCAATACCTCTCGCCTGTTTTTAGTTATAAAAGTGGGTTCTTTACCCCTATTTATTATATCTATGTTAGTACTAGAAAAAAATTCGAAAAAGGTACTCACCCCTTGTATTTATGTCCGTACTTCCCCAAACTGTATGGTGTGCGTTTGCATCCCATCCTAGGATGAGGTTTCTGTTTCTATGTTTGCAGTAGGAGATCAGGTACCTTACCAGCGGAGGTGGGGCTTCCATGGTGTCTCCCGGGAAATACGCCGATGCAATGATTACCTCTTGCGTACCTCCTGATATAGGCAGTGTAGCTTCTACAGCTACCAAATCCCTAGATATAAATTTATTTAATGTTACGAATGTAATCGATGTGTTAATGAGCAATGCTGCTATTGGAATGACATCTGGTTCGTTACAGTAGGTTAACTTACCTACTGGTGTAGTAAGTTTCCTTACTACGCCTCCATACACATATGGCTCTTGAACTAGCACTATATCGGTGTTAGTGGTGGAGAATGTTTTGTTCAACACATCAGAGGCAGTTTTGCAGTGTTGAATATTCACTTGCAGCATCTTTATATTACTGCTGGACATCACGTTTTGTTCAGAGCCACGTCGCAGCTAGGAACTTGTTTCCCTTTGTGCGTGATTACGACGCCCCGTGGTGTCTTGGAGTGTATAGGTGTGGGATTGGGTAGAGGCTTTAAAACAGCCTCTCTGTTAGACAGTGACATTGACACTTGACAGTGACATGACACATAAACTTTGACACTCAAGACACCCTTGAATATATGTACAAGTCAAGATACCCCTGAAGAAAATATATATAAAAAAATAAAATATATGTATGTCAACAAAATAATTATAATCAAGTTAAAAATATAAAATATAATACAAACTGCGTACGACTTTCATTACTCTTTACCTTTACCTACTTTTAATCTGGTATTTCCAGTGTTAATATTGGTGGCATTATTCCCTACCTCCTTTTTATGTTAAGCTTACCTGTAGCAGTGCTGGTAGTGGCTTTTTTGGCAGTGACGTCGGTAGGCTTTTTGTTGGGTTTTTTACCCTTTAGCCTAATCGTAGTCTGGCCAAATTTGTAGCTGATTTTGAAATTAGCTTTTTTAAGGGTGCTTAAGGACGTCGAGTCAATGGACAGTGTAAGAAGCACTGCCGAGCCCTCATCTGTTCTCTTTAAAACCCTCCACTGCTGCGTATCCAGGCCCTCGTTTTGGCCCTCTATCAGATTCAATATCTGATCTGTTGGATTGTTTTTGCTGTTAGGGAAATATGCATTTACAATGCAGGACTTCGGCAAATCTTTTTACTCTACAGCTTTTAGATGGACTCCTCCCCAAGGCTTTAAGCTGTCGACTTTGCCTATTAGCCACTCGGCGGTGGTTTTGTCGGCGCAGTTGACGCTCAGCCATCCGGACTTAAAGGTTGTCCCAAGAAACTTAGGCTTTACAGAGCCTTTAGCCTCTTTAATAATTAAATCCAGGATTGCATTCTGAATTTTCGTCAGCTGTCCTGTTTCTAAAATATTGTCCGGATAATTATAGTGCAGGTTGCCGACGCGTGTGCCCAGGATTGCCTGTTTAAAGCTCACAGACGGCGTAGCCTTATCAGGTGGTGGCAGAGCACCACTGCTGGGTTGGCCTTTAGCATCTGTTTTTTGCCTTTTAACAGACATTTCGGGCGTTGATTCCTCGGACCGGGTCCATTTTGGACCCTTATCCTTCATGGATTGAAGGGCTTTGACACGTGCTTCGTCAGCACTAAGCCCACTTTTAATGAGCCACTTAAAGCGTTTTCTGGCGGCACCGCTCAGTTTGCTTCTCTGCTCACTTAGTTGGAGATTTCCGATAGTCTCCTCAAGTTTGGAAGTGGATGGAGTCGAGCTACGTAGGAGCTCCTCTTCCATAGTCAGATCGTCCTTGGGACTGGAATCCCTTACGACCTCTGAAGAAACATCTCTCTGACTTCCACTCATCCTAAAAACAACAAGAATTAACTAAAAGTTATGTCATATTGACACAGCAACATGTGCTTTCTTAAAGTGAGGTTATGTGTGTAGTGCACGTGTAGTGAAATTTTTAAAATTTTTAGAATATTGATGAATGAATGAATTTAAATTAAAGTATTGGATATTAATTATAAATACCTGAATAATAATTGTAATAAATTTACTGAAAAAATTTAAAAAGAAAAGAAGTAAATATCAGCTGCGAAAAACCAGTGATATACACTACTACCAACCTCCATCATCCCATAGGAGATTAACATGGGAAATTAATTTTTGCGATTCCCTGCTCGCCTAATTATTTTAAGTTGTGTGTGCAAATATTTGACATTTATAGACAACTACATTGTCCAATAAAATGGCAGATCCGAAGAAGATTCGTTCAGTTACAAGAACAGTGTTTACTAGAACAGCTAACGAGCTGGAAAAATTGTTAGCTGCTGATCAGTAGATTTGGAGGAAGCGCATGTAAATTGGAAGATCTTGACGGAAAAATTTGGTGCTCTGAAGGTTGCGGACAGAGAAGTCTTAGACAGCATGATAGAGAAAGAAGACAACGAAGAAGTTATGGTCACAGAAATAAGTAAAGCAGATCAGTATTCTTCTCTTTATTTAAGACTAGAACAACGATATAATAAATTTGTCCAGGTTGAAGACTGCAAAAACTCTGTAACACTCACTGAACTGAGCTTAAAATTGAGTGCACAAGAGGCTTCTAGAAAATTCGAGCTGCCCGTTATCGAATTTAAAAAGTTTGAGAGCGACATTCGATATTGGTTACCTTTTTGGGGCCAGTTTCAGAAGATTGATAACGATCCTGATATTCCTTTGGAGGACAAGTTCCAATATTTGCTACAAACAACTACAACTGGTTCACGAGCTAGAGCAGTAGTGAAAAGTTTTCCTCCGAAAAGAGAGAACTATAAAAAAACTTTGGAAAGTCTTTAAGCTAGATTTGGCAGAGATGATCTCTTAGTAGAGGTATATGTCAGAGAATTATTGAAACTGATCCTACAAAACATTTTATCCTCTGACAAAAGTGAACTCTCAACCCTCTATGATAAGATTGAGACACAGTTGAGGGCGCTCAAATCGTTAGGTATCATATCAGATAAATGTGCGGCAATGTTGTATCCTCTTGTGGAATCCTGCCTTCCTAAAGCGTTACTAAGAGTGTGGCAACGTTCTTCACCTACTAGAGAGAGTAAAGATAAAAGTACTGACAGGCTCGAGGGAATCATGAATTTTCTAAAAAGAGAAGTGGAAAATGAAGAAAGGATTACGTTAGCGATTAAAGGTTTTGGAATCTTGTCTGGGGACAAAAAACAAAAAAAAATCCAAAACGAAACCAAAAGAATTGTATGTTCCTACTGCTACGAGTCTGTTAAATAACAGTGAAAGAAGTTGTTTGTTTTGTGGAAAATCCAATCACTCTAGTATGGATTGCTTTAAAGCTCAGAAAATTTATTTCAGAAGAAAAGCATAAATCACTGACGAAACAAAAGGCTTGCTATTCTTGTTTGAAAATAGGGCATTTGAATGAACGAGTAAGATGTATTGCATGTGCTAAACGGCATGTAAGCATGATGTGCCTTGACATGCCCTCAAACAAAGAACACAATTCCAACAAGCAAGAACCAAGTTTAGAACGACATAAACCTGGAACACCTGAAATAGAAAAGAACTTAGCGAATTACACCAACACACCAGTGTTTTTACAGACTTTGAGAGTGGTACTTAAAAGTGAGACAGCTCAAAGGGAAGTACGAGCTGTAATTGACACAGGGTCACAGCGAACCTATGTTCTGAAGACTACCGCAGAAGCGTTGAATTACCCGGTGAAACGAAAGGAAACTCTGATTCACGCACTTTTTGGTGGGAGATGGACACTCATGGGAAAAATTAATGAAGAATGCATTTCCAACGGTATAACAAGAGTACACTTGTCGTTACTTTGTAAAGATAAAATTGTACCGGAAATATGTAAATTAGAAACTATTGGCACATCCGATCCCGTGGAACAGAAACGCAAACAGGAAGCTGAAGAGGCAGTTCGAAATTATTTTCAGCAAACAATAGAAGTACAACTTCCATGGAAGGAAGGTCACCCACCAATTCCCAGAAACGAATAGATAGCAGAATCTAGACTGCAAAGTTCTATTGCAAGACTTAAAGAGAGAATTATTACGCAGAATATAATGAAATTTTCGACGAATGGCTCGAGGAGGAGATAATAAAAGAAGTGCCGAAAGAAGAAATCTCTAATGTAGCACATTATCTACCTCATCCAACGGTTATAAAAACCAGTAGTCTCACGACTAAAGAAAGACCAGTTTTCGATGCCTCGGCACATGAATAAGGCACTCCTGCACTAAATGACTTTCTAGAAACCGGAGAGAATTTAATTCAATTAATTCCCAAATTTTTTTATAAAATTTCGTTTGTTTAGATGCGGAGTAGTGGCAGACATTCGTAGGGCATTCTTGCAAATTGGAATTACTAAAAGAGATAGAGATTACCTGCGATTTTTATGGAGATCAAAAGATGGTTCAGTTAGACATTTACGACATAGACGAGTGTTATTTGGATTATGTTGTAGTCCTTTCTTACTTGCAGGTACCATTCAGTACCACTTGAAGAAAATGTTAGCAGAGTGTAGTTTAGATGATTTACTCACAAGGAATACAATACAAAGACTACTGGAATGTTTCTATGTAGATAATTGTTTGGTAAGTGTATCCGATGAACAAGATGCACAGAATTTCCAACAGAAGGCCAGTGAAATTATGTTGGCTGGTTGTTTTGAATAACGGTGAAGAAGGCGAAACGATAACTCTGTTACTCGGTATGAAATGGGACAAATCTGCCGATACACTATCTCACAATTATGATAACGTGAATGATCACAAAATCTTGAAAGTAACTAAACGAGAGATACTCTCGATAGCTCAAAAAAATTTTGACCCCGTCGGATATTTAAGTCCAACTCTACTGTATCCCAAATTGTTATTGCAGAAAACGTGGGCTCTTAAAATAAACTGGTCGAAGAAGTTCCTGATGACATCGAGAAAGAATTCGGGAAATAGTACTCTGAATTGTGAACATTGAAAAAGATAAAAATTCCTAAGTGGGTTCATGGACATTGAACTTTACTGAAAACAGTGGCAGTTGTGTTAGGATTATCAATGATAATTAATAAAATTAAAAATGAACTACGTTTTCATTCAAACACACCATTTGCCAAATATGTTGTGAAATTAAATATAAATTAAATTGAATAGATTGGCAGTAATATTAAGATTGTTGATAATAATTTTTAAATTTCAAAATCAACTACATCATTCCAATTGCCAAAAGAGTATGTAAAATTATTTTTATATACCGGGAGTTTATTTTACCAGTAAACATAGGGTAGTTTTATTACCATAGCTACAAAATGACAGCATTGAAGCGTTTATTTTATGAGTAAACATAAACATTTATCATTCTGAGAATATAAAGTTAATTATAAATATAACCTTCTTTGTTCGTTATCATATAAAATATAAATTTACATTTAATGCAATATGATGCTTTAGATAGGTAAGAAAAATACTAAAAATATACAAATTGTAATAATTTTATTTGTACAAATGAACTTTGTTTTAAAAACATATATTTTTGAAATGTTGTAATACTATATTTGCAGCCTCATTTTTGTAACTGTGTTTACATTATTCTGGTTTACATAACATGCCTTCTTTTTGCCGAAATCCTTCTCGATGGGATGTACCTTGTTGTTGAACTTCTTCATTATGGCAGGACGGGTTGCAGTTGGCGGGTGGTACTTGAGCGGGCGACTCTCCACGCGGACTGTCCCGTTCCTAGGGCCCAAAGGCCGCGCAGGCCGGCTGCGCAGCACCTGCACTCCGGCCGCGGGGTGCGCACACTCCTGCCGCTCCTGCTGCAACTGCCTGCGGATCCTGCCTCGCAGCTCGGGGTCTCCCCGACACACCCTCATTTAGCGCCGGTTCACGCGGCTCGCCGACATCACCGAGTCTCCGTCCAGGTGCCTGCAACACGCGACATACATGTCAACATACAATATACCACGAATATGGAATATAAAAAGACTTACCTGATGATGTTGGCGACGATCTCTGTTGGTAGTTCCCCGACGATGTCTCTGGACTGGACATGACTAAAGGTGAATAACAATTTAAGCCAAGCGTTTATCATGATAGTCGTATTCTAGCTCCAATGTGCACAAGACAACAAATGGAAAGCGAATGATTAGGTCCACATAAAATACCCCTTATATATCCTGAACTAATGAGATGAAATGCAACCACTCGTAAACAACCAATCCTAGACATATTCAACATCCCTGAGCAATCAACCGTACTACAATTTAATTGTACTTAGATATAATATTCTCAATATTTTTAATATCAAAATATGGATTGTCAGTCTTATTTTGTTATTACGAATATTGCACAATAAGTCCTTTGTTATTCAATATACAGTGCGCGCAACGAATCGCGGCACATAAAACACAAGACGTTGTTCAAAATTAAATTCTACATCAGATAAGATCATAGTTGATACAATAGTATGTTTGCAGTAATAGATTTATGAAATATAAAAGTATAACATCCCTGGCTATTCAATACATATCAACATCAAGCAATAAAAAATTAAAAACGCGTTTTCCCGTAAAATAAACTACGCAGAAATGGAAATGAAACATACTGGAATAAATTTAACATAAAGCTATTAACTACAATATTCAAAAGAGTCAGTTAAAATGGTTTGGGCATATGCAATGAAAGCACAAAGAAAAAGCAGCAAGAAACACGTACGAAGCAAAACCGATAGAAAGAGTTAGGAATAACAATAAAACAATGGACAAATGAAGTCAAAATTTATTGCTGGATAAAAAACGAGTGCAGGAGAACGGAATAAAACGACGAAAAGAATATCGAAAAAATAAAGAAAATCTAAATTTAATTTGATTCAAATTATTTCGTTATAAAATATATACAATATTAATACTAGTAATTTAGTAAATTGTAGTCGTCTACAATCTTATAACGTTGCAACATTGACGCATTTTAAGGAGACACACAAATATCTGTACTACTGACCGGAATTCAAATCTGTTTTCTGATTCAGTGCTTTCCATACTGGAATTTACAAATAAATTATTTCATTTAAACTTCAAACTTTTTAAATATTTTAGGATTAAAAACCAATGTCAGTGTTTTCACTTCCCAGTCTTTTATTTGGCATATTGTCTATATTATGTAGGTATTAATAGTTATGGCCTCAATTACTAATTTTGTAACGTCCATTCTTAAGCGCGTTTCAACTTAAAGAGCTCTTTTAAACGGGCTTTTAGCTGTCAAAAAATTCGTTAAAATAATACGGATCCGAATATGTGCCCGATTGTATCTTGTTTACTTTCGCGACTAAGAATTTAATTAGGGAGTTATAGTGCCATATTCTAAGGTTACCTACCTGCTAGACCCTAATCTTAGATAAGGGATTATACCTAAGGGTAGAAATATAGAATCGTGTTTAAAATATTTGTATTTTGTTATTTACTTACAAATAGTACCTAGTAGAGTACATGTATACGAGAGAGTATTGACATGAGCGACTCCTACTGTATTGTGCTATACGGTCGAAAATCGTTTATCACTTAAGAAATCGACTGTTAGTCTACCTATTGTCAGATGTGCTTAATAAATTTATATTTCAGTGCATGTTGAGAGTTATTAAGTGTTTTCCTTCTTTTAGTACAATTTTAATTAGCGTTAAACTATATTTTATGTATGTATCCAGAACTCATTTGATGCTAAGGTTCCTAGTTTTTGAGTAAATTCTCGGAAATACTCAATTAATGTGCTAATGTGTACTTCATAAATTTATTTTTTTTTGTTGTTTTGATTTTAGAAAATAATTTTTTCCTACAACTGTGAAAAAAACTTGACATTTCTTTATTGTTTTCGATGTGCAAAACATGTCATTTCTAAACTACATTAATATTTCCATGGCATCCACGTGCGGTAATGTAGTTTCCCTAGCAACCACGTGCGGTAAAGTAGTTTCCCTAGCAACCACGTGCGGTAATGTATTTAGCAATCTAGGATGGCAACTGGCAAACACTTTAGATTGCTTAAAAGTGGTATTTTGTAAATATAACACACAACTGCAACTGATGTACTTTTGACAATCGCCATTAACTTTATATAGAAATACATACATTAGAATGATTACAATATTACACTTATGTTATTAATTATTTTTTTAAGTTTTAAAACAGCTGTAGGAAAAATAATGTGTGTACTATGAGTGCAAAATAGCATTGCCGCTCTAGCATATTTGAAGCTCTCAGTTGCGCTTCGAGCTTCAAACTTCATGCACGTGCGGCAATGTAGTATTTGGCACACTAGTTACACAACTAACTATTAGAGAGTTCGTTGTTTCGTGGCTGACTGCGTTGTTCGACTATAGAGGAACAAGGTTTTTATTAAAATATTTTCGGAAAATTCCTGAACGAAAGAAGGACTCACTTATAAAAATTCACGACATACTTCTGTCAACTTTTTGCAAAAAACAAAAGCCGAGTGCATTAGAAAATTGACATTACTGCAATGCAGCACTTGATACCAAATGCTATATATATTTCTGACAACTTTAGCAAAAAACAAAAGACTATGCCATGGCTAATTTTTATCATATCTTCAATTCAGCAAGTCAACCCTTGCCGAGTACTTTCATTTGTTATTAAACACAGTATATTTTCGACAACATTCAGCAAAAAACAATAGCCAATCGGCATGGACAAATTGTGAACAATTATGTACGCCTTTATCAAACCTTTTTATTTGATACCAAACGCGACTACTTTTAATAAATTTTTGGAACGAACAAAAGCTGATCGATTTGTACTTAATTAATTTTGGAATTTTTTTGGCAATAGTGATTGGAACGTTTGAAATTTATAAATTATAATTGACAATCCAAATATTTCTGTCTCTATATTCAATTTATTTTACTTACGAATATTTGATTATTGTTTAGTTACGTCATAACAAATTTGACAACACTATTTTGAAGAAAAGCATAGTTAATTTGTTAATTTATAAATAATTATTGGCAATCTTAGTATAACTGTCAGTGTCTTCAGTCTTCAGTGAAGTTCGTTTAGGAATATTCTGTTTTTATTTAGTTATTTTATGACACATTTGGCAACATTGACTAATGTAATTTGATACATCAAAATTTGTTATAATTAAATATTTTGTATTATAAACCTATAATATTCGTAAAACCTTGGCTCAAAACTATTATTCATGACATGGTTTTCTAATCTTTGATTTCTACATTCTACAAAAAGATACACTCGTTTGAATTTTATAAACTGAATGTCGAGTGTAACAGATGACAGCTTACTGCTTCTTAAATTTAGATATAGCCACTAGGATCCACTATTTCAATGTACCAATTAAACACAGTTTTAATTTTTTAACATAAAAACCAGATATGATAAAAGTACTAAACCACTGTAGGAAATTAATTTGAATCAACCCCTACAATATGGTGCAAAAATCATTAAAATCAGATAATGCTTTTGAGTATATGTGCTTTCTGTAAATTTTGGCAACTGACATCTTTCTGCGAAAAACGAAAGCTGACTGGAATGCCAAATTTTTGATATTTCTGCACGCTAACCCTTTTCGCATGTTTGCACTTGATACCAAATATATCAAACTTCTGACAAATATTTGCGAAAAATAAAAGCCAATCTACAGACATATTTCTGTCATTTCTAAAAACTGCCATTATTGCGTGTTTTAATAGATACCAGGATGCCTATTCTCAGGGCCGGCCTAAGCTACAGGCGAACCAGGCGACTTGATTTTTTTAATTCTGAAAATTAAGCAAAAGGAACAATATTTCAATATTCATATTGTATTATAAACACATATTATGTTCTGTAATAATCACATGGCGATGATTCGTGTGTTGTAATAACGTAAGTTTCGGTATGAGACTATTTTAAATGTACGAGTATGTCCTTCAATATCTACGGCAGTTTCCATTGATTGTGCAATACATTTTTACTTAATTTTTGACATAATGAAAACAATGAAATGTTCTTGCAGTTGTCTCAAATTGTTTAAAACGGGTACATTTTACCTCAGTTTTCAAAATAAAATGAGTGAGTCTGAGGTAGATATTGTTCTATAGTACGAGTACATTGAAAATACAAATGACACTCAGGGCTGGTTGCACCAATTTTAAGTTTTTCTTAAATGGACAATATCACATCGGAATTAAATTCCAAATAAACTATTGAACTTTGCTGTGAAAATTTCGATAAGTATTTTTTTTTTGCTTAGGTATTCCTTAATATTCAAATCTTATTGTGCAAAAGGGCATAAATGCCATTATGAATCTCTTAATGACATTCAAAATAATGTGATAATTACAAATTAGAACACTGTCATAGATGAATAATTGGGACGTTGACTTTTATATTAGAAATAACTAGAACTGTTACGGAAATAGTGTGCGGAATATTTAACAGTGTTTCACAAGACTAGATTTCTTGTCTTGTTTTGTTATTTCTCGTCTTTTCTGGAAAAACAAAACAAGAAGTTTAAGTATACCTTGTCTTTCATAACTCTTGTATATAAAAATCTTGTTTTGATCGTCATGAGAATTTCGGAGGAAGGGGTTATTCTAGGAATAAAATTTAATTGATGCGTTGACATATTAAAGTAAATAATAAATTTTACATTTTTATAGTTATTATCGTTTCAATATATGAATAGATATAGATATACATTATTAATTTATACCAATCTAGTTAATAATAAACTATTTTAGTTTTGTAATATTAAGGTACAGACAGGTAACAGATATATTGCATTGTTAATAACATAGCAACAGTAACAATACTAGATAAAAATGGTTTTTACAATAACAATAGAAATGTTATTTTTGTGAAGTTTCCTTGGAAATACTGAAATATATTTATTTCATTTGCTGCTATTGCTTTGATACGTAAGGTTCTGTGCATTGGCAGTGCGTTCGTAGGGGCGTTGGCAGTCCACGCTCATATTCAAGCCCTCGAGGCCAAGAGAGAGCGGTCAGAAGAAAAGCAAGCAAGGGTGGTAAAGAGACGGATTGTGCGAGAATTACTACTCCGCAACTGTGAAATTCGTTCGCCTCCGCTTACGTTGTATATTGTAAGCTACTTGGGCTGGATTCCAGAATACCTACCACACTTGAAATAGCAATTTTCTTGTTGCAATGTTTTCTTTTAGCTAAAATATGATGAAGAATTATAAAATTCGGGCGCGGAAGCAAATATTTATATGATATTTAGCAAGCATAAAGTCAGATTTTACCTATTCTTGAAATGGATATTTTTGTTAAAACATTCATATTTATGCTTTAGGATCTATATTATGGATAATTTTAGTATTGGACATGCAAAAGTGATCAAAACGTGGTACCAATCAGATAATAAACATTCAATTTTCGAGTGTCATTTTAATGAATACGTTGTATATTGTAAGCTACATGGGCTGGATTCTAGAATACTTATTACACTTGCAATAGCAATTGTCTTGTTGCAATGTTTTCTTTTAGCTAAAATATGATAAAGAATTATAAAATTCGGGCGCGGAAGTAAATATTTATATGATTTTTTACAAAAATAAAGTCAAATTTTACCTATTCTTGATGAATACGTTGTATATTGTAAGCTACATGGGCTGGATACTAGAATACCTACCACTCTTAAAATAGCAATTTTCTTGAAGCAATTATTTATTTTAGTTAAAATATGATGAAGAATTAAAAAATTCGGGTGCGGAAGCAAATATTTATTTAATTTTTTACAAAAAAATTCAGATTTTACTTAATCTTGAAATGGGTATTTTTGTTAAAATATTCATATTTATGCTTTAGGATCTATACTATGGATGGTTTTAAGCATTGGACAGGCAAAAGTAATCAAAACGTGGTACCATTCAGATAATAAACATTTAATTTTCGGGTGTCATTTTAATGAATACGTTTTATATTGTAAGCTACATGGGCTGGATTCTGGAATATCTACCACACTTGAAATAGCAATTTTCTTGTTGCAATGTTTTCTTTTAGCTAAAATATGATGAATAATTATAAAATTCGAGCGCGAAAGCAAATATTTATATGATTTTTTTCAAAAATAAAGTCAGATTTTACCTATTCTTCATTAATACGTTGTATATTGTAAGCTACATGGGCTGGATTCTAAAATACCTACCACACTTGAAATAGCAATTTTCTTGTTGCAATGTTTTGTATTAGCTAAAATATGATAAAGAATTATAAAATTCGGGCGCGAAAGCAAATATTTATATGATTTTTCGCAAAAATAGAGTCAGATTTTACCTATTCTTGAAATAGATATTTTTGTTAAAACATTCATATTCATGCTTTAGGATCTATACTACGAATGGTTTCAAGCAAAGGACATGCAAAAGGGATCAAAACGTGGTACCAATCAGATAATAAACATTAAATTTTCGGGTGTCATTTTAATAAATACATTGTATATTTTAAGCTACATGGGCTAGATTCTAGAATACCTACCACACTTGAAATAGCAATTTTCTTGTTGCAATGTTTTCTTTTAGCTAAAATATGATGAATAATTATAAAATTCGAGCGCGGAAGCAAATATTTATATGATTTTTTTCAAAAATAAAGTCAGAGTTTACCTATTCTTGATGAATATGTTGTATATTGTAACCTACACGGATGGATTCTAGAATACCTACCACACTTGAAATAAAAATTTTCTTGTTGCAATGTTCACTTTTAGCTAAAATATGATAAAGAATTATAAATTTCGGGCGCTTAAGCAATTATTTATATGATTTTAATAAAGTCAGATTTTACCTATTCTTGAAATGGATATTTTTGTTAAAACATTCATATTCATGCTTTAGGAGCTATACCATAGATGGTTTTAAGCATTGGACATGCAAAAGTGACCAAAACGTGGTACCAATCAGATAATAAACATTTAATTTTCGGGTGTCACTTTAATGAATACGTTGTATATTGTAAGCTACGTGGGCTGTATTCTGGAATACCTACCACACTTGAAATAGTAATTTTCTTGTTGCAATGTTTCCTTTTAGCTAAAATATGATAAGGAATTATAAAATTCGGGCGCGGAAGAAAATATTTATATGATTTCTTACAAAATTAAAGTCAGATTTTACCTATTCTTGAAATGGATATTTTTGTTAAAACATTCATATTCATGCTTTAGGAGCTATACTATAGATGGTTTTAAGCATTGGACATGCAAAAGTGACCAAAACGTGGTACCAATCAGATAATAAACATTTAATTTTCGGGTGTCATTTTAATGAATACGTTGTATATTGTAAGCTACGTGGGCTGTATTCTGGAATACCTACCACACTTGAAATAGTAATTTTTTTGTTGCTATGTTTCCTTTTAGCTAAAATATGATAAGGAATTATAAAATTCGGGCGCGGAAGAAAATATTTATATGATTTCTTACAAAATTAAAGTCAGATTTTACCTATTCTTGAAATGGATATTTTTGTTAAAACATTCATATTTATGCTTTAGGAACTATACTATGGATAATTTTAGCATTGGACATGCAAAAGTGACCAAAACGTGGTACCATTTAGATAATAAACATTTAATTTTCCTGCGTCATTTTAATGAATACGTTGTATATTGTAAGCTACATGGGCTGGATTCTAAAATACCGACCAAACTTGAAATAGCAAATTTCTTGTTGCAATGTTTTCTATTAGCTAAAATATGATGAAGAATTATAAAATTCGGGCGCGAAAGCAAATATTTATATGATTTTTCGCAAAAATAGAGTCAGATTTTACCTATTCTTGAAATAGATATTTTTGTTAAAACATCCATATTCATGCTTTAGGATCTATACTACGAATGGTGTGAAGCATTGGGCATGCAAATGTGACAAAAACGTGGTACTAATCAGATAATAAAAATTTAATTTTCGGGTGTCATTTTAATGAATACGTTGTATATTGTAAGCTACATGGGCTGGATTCTGGAATACCTACCACACTTGAAATAGCAATTTTCTTGTTGCAATGTTTTCTTCTAGCTAAAATATGATGAAGAATTATAAAATTCGGGCGCGGAAGCAAATATTATATAATTTTTTACAAAAATAAAGTCAGATTTTACCTATTCTTCATTAATACGTTGTATATTGTAAGCTACATGGGCTGGATTCTAAAATACCTACCACACTTGAAAGAGCAATTTTCTTGTTGCAATGTTTTCTATTAGCTAAAATATGATAAAGAATTATAAAATTCGGGCGCGAAAGCAAATATTTATATGATTTTTCGCAAAAATAGAGTCAGATTTTACCTATTCTTGAAATAGATATTTTTGTTAAAACATTCATATTCATGCTTTAGGATCTATACTACGAATGGTTTCAAGCATTGGACATGCAAAAGGGATCAAAACTTGGTACCTACCACATTAGAAATAGCAATTTTCTTGTTGCAATGTTTCCTTTTAGCTAAAATATGATAAAGAATTATAAAATTCAGGCGCGGAAACAAATATTTATATGTTTTTTTACAAAAATAATGTCAGATTTTACCTATTCTTGACATGGATATTCTTGTTAAAACATTCATATTTATGCTTTAGGATCTATAGTATGGATGGTTTTAAGCATTGGACATGCAAAAGTGACCAAAACGTGGTACCATTCAGATAATAAACATTCAATTTTTGGGTGTCATTTTAATGAATATGTGGTGGCCATGGAAAAGGATTTTGAGTGGTGGCCATGAAAAGATAAAGAAATAAAGTATCTATGTACAAAAACGTTATTTATTGTTATTCCATTCAATTTTGTATAAAGTCATTTTGTTTAGTGTTCCCTTAATTTCTTGATTTATTATACTGTGTTGTTTTATTTATTTATCTATTTACATTTATTGTGGTATACCACCTGTTCAAATACTTGTGATACCCACAAATTGGTGGCCCCGACATGGACAATATTCAGGAGCAATTAGTTCAACTGCGACAACAAAATGAAGCGTTACAGCAAATGCTTCAAGCCCAAATAGAAAGGACTGCACAACCACCGGCACCGACACCACCAGAAGCGTTTGTCTACAGGATTTCTGTCAAACTACCGCCATTTTGGAAGGACAGACCTAATCTTTGGTTTGCGCAGGTAGAGGCACAATTCACTTTAGCTGGCATTACACAAGAGTCAACTAAATACTCATATGTCATCTCCAACCTCGATGAACGGTATGCACATGAAGTTGAAGATATTATCAGCGCACCATCTGCTGATAACCCGTACAGTGCGTTAAAGGCAGAACTAATTCGCCGACTGTCTGTGTCCGAAGAAAAACGAGTGCGGCAGTTACTAATGGAGGAAGAACTTGGTGATCGCAGACCGTCACAGTTTTTACGCCATATGCGATCGTTGGCTGGATCAACAACAGTTCAAGATAATTTGTGAAGAACTCTGTGGCTCCAACGGCTTCCATCGCACATTCAGGCAATCCTGCAGACACAAGGTGATTTGACACTTGACAGGTTGTCAATCATTGCTGATAAAATAATGGACGTTTAGCCCACTGTGACCCCCACAATACTCCATACATCGCCCACAGTCAATGCTACAGCAGCACCAAATCATTTAGACCCCATCAACCAACGTTTGGACGAAATTTATAAGCAGATTACTGCCGTGCAAATTCAAATTAAGTATTTACAAAGGCAGAAATTTAGATCCCGAAGTCGTGAAAATTCCTTTAATTCATCTGGAAATTCTTCAAATGACCTTTGCTTTTATCATAATAAGTTTGGAGATAAAGCAAAGCAATGTAAACAACCTTGTACATACAAGACAACAAACTTGTCCGGGAGCCAGTAGTGGCGGCATCTGGTTCCCCGCAATTGAAGAACCGTCTATTTATTACTGACCGTGCCTCAAACAACAAATTTTTAGTAGATACTGGTTCAGACCTGTGCTGCTTTCCTCGACATCTTATAAAAGAAAAAAGAAACCGAGTAAATTATGAATTAAAAGCTGCGAACAATTCTACAGTCCACACTTATGGCCCTTTACACCTACGCCTAAACCTTGGACTACGCTGCGAGTTTATTTGGACATTTGTGGTTGCTGACGTCACAGTACCCATCATTGGTACTGATTTCTTAGCGTACTTCAATCTTCTGCCTGACTACCGCAACCAGCGCATCATAGATGGAACGACTGGACTTACTGTGTCTTACCCTTGACCAAGATTCAGCGTTTCATGCCATCCTAGCCGAATTTCCAGAACTCGTTCGACCAGCCGGAACAGCTCGTGAGGTACGTCACTCAACCCTTCACTATATTAAAACAACTCCAGGACCTCCTGTCTCCTGTCGCCCCCGACGTCTTGCGCCAGACCGTCTGAAAATCGCCAAGGCTGAGTTTAAATCCATGCTACGAGAAGGTATAACTCGCCGTTCTGAAGGACCTTGGTCTTCCCCTCTCCATATGGTCCCGAAGAAAACTGGTGATTGGCGACCCTGCGGTGACTATCGGGCACTGAATGCACGAACCATTCCTGACAGGTACCCTGTACGTCACATACACGACTTTACACACAGACTTCGAGGATGCACAATATTTTCCGTCATCGATTTGGTAAAGGCTTTCACTCAAATACCAGTAAACCCAAAAGACATACCGAAGACTGCTATAACAACTCCTTTTGGCCTTTTCGAATTTCCTTTTATGTCCTTCGGTCTCAGGAATGCTGGTCAAACCTTTCAACGTTTTATTGACAATGTAGTTTCTGGTCTTGACTTCTGCTTTCCCTACATAGATGACATTTTAATATTTTCTAATGATATTGACGAACACATGACTCATCTACGCACTCTATTTAAACGATTGAACGATTATGGTACCCTAGTAAACGTGAACAAGAGCGTACTTGGATATTCCAAGGTGCAATTTTTGGGCTACGAAGTCTCTGCAGATGGTATACAACCGATACCTGAAAGAGTCACTGCTCTTCAGAACTTCCCTCTTCCATCATCTGCAAAAGGACTTCGACGATTTCTGGGAATGATAAATTTTTAACGACGCTTCATTCCTTCTGCAGCTCAAAACCAAGCACCTCTCCACGCCGCCCTTGCCGGCCTCCGCGGGAATCAACAAATTTCTTGGACTCCAACATTGGAACAAGCCTTCATCGCCTGCAAAGGAAACTTGTCTAAAGTTACCCTACTGGCACATCCTGAACCAAATGCCCAGCTGAGTCTCTTCACGAACGCCTCAAGCGTCGCTAGTGGACAATTCTTGGCAGCCACTAGCATTCTTCTCCATGAAACTGACTCCACGCCAAATGGAGTGGCCAGCCTACTACCGAGAACTCTATGCTGTATACGCCGCAGTGCAACATTTTCGTCACATTTTAGAGGCACAACATTGCACTATTTACACAGACCACAAACCACTGACTTATGCTTTCCTTCAACGTCGTGAAAAACTTCCTCCAGTACAAATTAATCAACTTTCTTTCATTGCACAGTTTACGACAGACATACAACATATCAGTGGATCAGCCAACATAGTGGCAGATGCCTTCTCCAGAATCGACGCACTTTCCTATACCCCACAAATTGACCTTGAAACTCTTGTACGTGCCCAAGAAGATGACGCTGAACTTCGCGACCTACTAGACAGCGACTCAGCTCTAAAACTCAAATGTGTCAATATACCGGGTTCCACCTCCCAACTTTACTGTGACATGACATCAACATCGCCCCGACCGTACGTCCCTGCACCCATGCGACGGCAAGTGTTTAATGCGCTTCACAGCCTCAGTCACCCAGGAATCAAGGCTACAGCACGCCTCATCGCAGAACGCTTCGTGTGGCCACGGGTTCAAAAAGACTGCCGGACGTGGGCCCGATCCTGTAAACTTTGCCAACGGGCAAAAGTCACGCGACATGTTCATGCCCCATTAGGAACCTTCACACCTCCCTCAGCTCGCTTCCAACATGTCCACATAGACATTATCGGTCCTCTACCTCCTTCTGGTGCCTACCGCTACTGCCTCACTGCAATAGATATGTTTACCAGATGGCCGGAAGTTTGGCCACTACGGTCAATCGACGCCGAAGAAGTAGCTGAAGCCTTCATCAACTGCTGGATCTCTCGCTTCGGTTCTCCAGTCCAGATAACAACTGACCAAGGTCGTCAGTTCGAGTCTGCACTATTCCGCGCCCTCGGAACGACCCTTGGAACCACCCGCTCACGCACCTGCAGCTGGCATCCTAGTTCCAACGGAATTGTGGAACGTTTCCACAGACAACTAAAGGCAGCTATCATGTGCCACCCTGGTATGTCCTGGCTACAAGCTCTGCCTCTAGTACTGCTAGGAATCCGAAGTGCCATCAAACCAGACCTGAAAGCGTCTTCAGCTGAACTTGTCTACGGCGAACCCATTCGCCTACCGGGCGAACTATTGCATCGTAATACATGTCCTGAAAGACACGAAGACACCACGAATTTTGTAGTGCAACTACGACAACAAATGTCACAACTGCGACCCGTTCCTGCATCTCACCACTGCAAACAAAAACACTTCGTTTTCCAGGATTTGGCATTCTGCACACACGTCTTCCTACGAGACGACACAGTGCGAGGCGCACTAAAGCCTCCATACAGCGGTCCTCATCAAGTAATCCGACGCGATGACAATAAGACCATCACAATTCAAATAAACGGACGCAACGCAAGAGGCAGCATTGACCGGGTAAAGCCAGCATACATTCAAGCTGATTACTTCGACTCTACGTCCTCACCCAAGCAGCCCTACACAACTCGTTCAGACCGTCGAGTACACTTAAATTTACCCTAACCTCCGGTCTTCGTGGGGAGGCTTATGTGGTGGCCATGGAAAAGGATTTTGAGTGGTGGCCATGAAAAGATAAAGAAATAAAGTATCTATGTACAAAAACATTAATTATTGTTATTCCATTCAATTTTAAATAAAGTCATTTTGTTTAGTGTTTCCTTAATTTCTTGATTTATTATACTGTGTTGTTTTATTTATTTATTTATTTACATTTATTGTGGTATACCACCTGTTCAAATACTTGTGATAGGTACCCACAAATACGTTGTATATTGTAAGCTACATAGGCTGGATTCTAGACTACCTACCACACTTGAAATAGCAATTTCCTTGTTGCAATGTTTTCTTTTAGCTAAAATATGATAAAAAAATACAAAATTCGGGCGCGAAAGCAAATATTTATATGATTTTTTACAAAAATAATGTCAGATTTTACGTATTCTTGAAATGGATATTTTTGTTAAAACATTCCTAGTCATGCTTTAGGATCTACACTATGGACTATTTTAGCATTGGACATGCAAATATGACCAAAACGTGGTACCAATCAGATAATAAACATTCAATTTTCGGGTGTCATTTTAATGAATACGTTGTATATTGTAAGCTACATGGGCTGGATTCTAGAATACCTACCACATTTGAAATAGAAATTTTCTTGTTGCAATATTTGTATTGTATTGTATGTAGACGAGGATTTAAGCGTTTTGTCGCTTTTTGTCAACGCGACCTAGAAGATCTATTGTGACACAGCCCTTACTTAGTTTTCCGGAAGTAGATCCAGATTTTTGATGAAGCCGATTATGGCCTCAGGAGTCAAGTTCTTGATCTCATCTGCCGTAATATACCTCTTACCTAGTTGATTGAGTCTCTGCACAGTTACGGCTGGGCATTCACACAGTATGTGTTCCGACGATTCTTCGTCCTTTTCACAGAGTCGACAGGTTTCATTTTCAGCTATACCAATTTTGTGCAAATGGTACTTTAAAGGACAGTGGCCAGTGAGAATTCCTGTCATTATATTAAGATCCTTTTTGCTGAGAGCTAGTAGCTCTTCGGCGTTTGTCGAAGCTGGGGAAATGAATTTCCGAGCTTGATTGAGGCCTGGAATATTTTTCCAATATGAGGATATGGCAGATTTCTCCCAGTTTTTGACCACCTTCTTATAGTGGCTTTGTGGAAGACCACATGAAGGTTCCGGCCCGTGGTATGAAAGTTTAGCCCCTTTTTTTGCAATTTCATCAGCTTTCTCGTTTTCTAGGATTCCCTCGTGCCCTGGTACCCAGCGTAGGGTGATTTGGTGTAGAGGGTCTCCCTGCAGTTCCAGACTAGTTTTGATTTACATGTGAAGCCATTCAATGCCTTTAAAGCTGCCTGGCTGTCTGACATTATATTTATTAATGCTCCTTTTAGACCTTTATCTAGGTTTATGTGAGCACAGAGATTTATTGCATAAATCTCAGCCTGAAAATTTTTAGCGCAGGTGCCTATGGATTCCTTAATTCGGCAATCTGGGCCAAGCACACCTACTCCAGTTCCTCCTGTATCCAATTTTGAACCTTTAGTGAACCAGGACAAAGAATCCCTTTCAACAGGTCTTTCCGTTGCCCATTTAAGGCGATTACCAATAACAACCTTATACTTCTGGTCAAAATTGTATTTTGTTGTCATCTTATCACAGACAGACAAGGCCAGTTTATCTGGTTGTACTTCCCTTAGAATTTCCAAGTGGCCTACGAAATCTCCGGGCATAAAGTGTTTCGTTCTGCAGAGAGTCAGTGCCTGTTGCATCGCCTTTTTTTCACCTGAATGTGTAGAAGTGTTAGCCCCAGAATCACTTCCATTGCTGCAGTCGGACAGGTACTCATAGCACCTGTAATACTGAAGCAGGCCATGCGTTGTAGTTTCCGCAGTGATGCCTGTACTGTGATTTGTTTCTCTTTTGGCCACCATACAAGTGACGCGTAGGTGATCATGGGTCTTACAACACTAGTATATGCCCAGTGGGTCATTTTTTGCTGTAGGCCCCAGTTTTTACCCAGAATCCGACGGCATGTATCTAAAGCCACTGCTGATTTCTTTGTAATCTTGTTGATATGTAAGTTCCACGTGAGTTTTTGGTCTAGAATGATTCCTAGATACTTAACCTGTGTAGAAAATTCAATTCTAGTACCCTTCAAGTAGGGAGCTTGAAGATTTAGCTTCCTTCTCTTTGTGATGGGGACGATTGTAGTTTTGGTAGGATTTACACTAAGTTCATGTTCCATGCACCACTCATGCACTAGATTTAGAGCTTTTTATGTAAGGTACGAGATAGTGGTGTCACTACGCCCTCTGACCATAATTGCAACGTCGTCTGCATATCCGTTTGCAAAATAGCCAGCTTTATTGAGCCTATTTAGGAGGTCATCAATGACAATATACCAGAGTAGAGGTGATAGAACCCCACCTTGTGGGCATCCTCTGTTAGTTTTTATCATTACTGATTCTCCTCCTATCGAGGCTGTAATCGTTCGACTTTGCAGCATGGCTTTTATCCACTCCACTACAGCTGGGTCGAAACCTTTTGACCTAGCAGCTCTTTCAATGGACTTATAGGAGGTGTTATCAAAGGCACCCTCAATATCTATAAATATTCCCAGAGCTATTTCTTTTGCCATAAAGGTTTTTTCTATTTTATTGACAAGGCTATGGAGAGCCGTAGTTGTCGATTTTGCTTCCTGGTAAGCAAATTGATTTACGTTTAGTGGTGAAGCAGTTATCGCTTCATTCCTAAGACATTGATCTAAGACCTTTTCCATACCGTCCAGTATAAATGATGATAAACTAATGGGTCTGTATGACTTAGACTGGACGATTGGACGCCCTCCACCTTTAGGTATAAAGACCACATTAGTTTTCCTCCACAATGTGGGAATGTATCCTAACTTTAGTTTCCCCTTGTATAGTTTGCAGAGTATTGGCAGTATATCCTTTATGCATTTCTGCAAAAGTGCCGGAAAAATGCCATCTCCACCAGGTGTCTTGTAGGGTTTGAAAGTATTTATCGCCCATTCAACTCTCTTTTCTATAAAAATATTATTAGCAGTATTAAGACTGTTAATTAAGCTTAGCTTAGTTGTAGTTGCGGAAGAGTTGTCCTCCTCCTCAACTGGCCACGACGATCCTGGGAAGTGTGTGCTTAACAGAAGCTCCAATGTTTCCTTTCAATCTGTCGTAAAGTCCCCGTCTGGTTTCTTTATTAGGCCCATTTCATTCGTATGTTCTTTTGATAGGACTTTTTGAAGGCGAGCTACCATGGGCGTCTCTGATAAGCCCTCACAAAAACTACGCCATGCAATCCTTTTAGATCTGCGAATTTCTTTATTATATGAGGTTAGAGCACTTCTATATTGCTCCCAGCTCTCATAGCTGCCACTGGTTTTGGTTGTATAACCTTCTAACAGTGACCCTTTGTTTACTTAGCTCCTCGGTCCACCAAAGTACTTTCCTAGTACTTTGTCGAAGCTTTACTGTACAGCTGTTTTCATATGCTGTGTGTAGCGCATTATGAAAGTCAATAGAGGCTGTTTCCAGTTTCTCAGTTGTGTTTATATTAATTTTCGTAAGTTCTTCCACTTCACACTTTAAGTGGCCTTCGTACAGTCTGTTAGTTTCGGAATACGAATTTGAGTTTTAAGTTCTTTATTAGCCTTTATCTCGAACCTTTAATATCTATGATCCGATATTGAGGCTTCATTTAAAACATGCCAATTATATATTTCCGAGCTAATTTGAGGAGTAGCTAACGTAATGTCCAATACCTCTCGCCTGTTTTTAGTTATAAGAGTGGGTTTTTCACCCCTATTTATTATATCTATGTTAGTACTAGAAATAAATTCGAAAAGGTACTCACCCCTTGTATTTATGTCCGTACTACCCCAAACTGTATGGTGTGCGTTTGCATCACATCCTAGAATGAGGTTTCTGTTTCTATGTTTGCAGGAGGAGATCAGGTCCCTTACCAGCGGAGGTGGTGCTTCCATCGTGTCTCCCGGGAAACATGCCGATTACCTCTTGTGTACCTCCTGATATAGGCAGTGTAGCTTCCACAGCTACCAAATCCCTAGATATAAATTTATTTAATGTTACGAATTTAATCGATGTCTTAATGAGCAATGCTGTTCTTGGAATGACATCTGGTTCGTTACAGTAGGTTAACTTACCTACTGGTGTAGTAAGTTTCCTTACTACGTCTCCATACACATAAGGCTCTTGAACTAGCACTATATCGGTGTTAGTGGTGGTGAATGTTTTGTTCAACACATCAGAGGCAGTTTTGCAGTGTTGATGATTCACTTGCAGCATCTTTATATTATTGCTGGACATCACGTTTTGTTCAGAGCTACGTCGCAGCTAGGAACTTGTTTCCCTTTGAGCGTGATTCCGACTGCCGGTGGTGTCTTGGAGTGTGTAGGTGTGGGATTGGCTAGAGGCTTTGAGGCAGCCTCTTTACCTTTACCTACTTTTAATCTGGAATTTCCAGTGTTAATATTGGTGGCATTACTCCCTGCCTCCTTTTTTATGTTAAGCTTACCTGTAGCAGTGCTGGTAGTGGCTTTTTTGGCAGTGATGTCGGTAGGCTTTTTGTTGGGTTTTTTACCGTTTAGCCTAATCGTTGTCTGGCCAAATGTGTAGCTGATTTTCAAATCAACTTTTTTAAGGGTGTTTAAGGAGATCGAGTCTATGAACAATGTAAGAAGCACTGCCGAGCCCTCATCTGTCCTCTTTAAAATCCTCCACTGGGTATCCAGGCCCTCGTTTTGACCCTCTATCAGATTCAATATCTGATCTGTTGGATTGTTTTTGCAGTTAGGGAAATATGCATTTACAATGCTGGACTTCGGCAAATCCTTTTCCTCCACAGCTTTTAGATGGGCTCCTTCCCAAGGCTTTAAGCTGTCGACTTTGCCTATTAGCCACTCGGCGGTGGCTTTGTCGGCGCAGTTGACGTTCAGCCATCCGGACTTAAAGGTTGTCCCAAGAAACTTAGGCTTCACAGAGCCTTTAGTCTCTTTAATAATTAAATCCAGGATTGCATCCTGAATTTTCGTCAGCTGTCCTATTTCTAAAATATCCTCCGGATAATTATAGTGAAGGATGCCGACGCGTGTGCGCAGGATTGCCTGTTTAAAGCTCACAGACGGCGTAGCCTGATCAGGTGGTGGCGGAGCACCACTGCTGTTTTTTCCTTTTAACAGACATTTCGGGCGTTGATTCCTCGGACCGGGTCCGTTTTGGACCCTTATCCTTCATGGGTTGAAGGGCTGTGACACGTGCTTCCTCAGCACTAAGCCCACTTTTTATGAGCCACTTAAAGCGTTTTCTGGCGGCACCGCTCAGTTTACTTTTCTGCTCATTCAATCGGAGTTTTTCTATAGACTCCTCGAGTTTAAAAGTGGATGGAGTTGGGCTACGTAGGAGCTCCTCTTCCATAGTCACGACGTCCTTGGGACTTGAATCCCTTAGGACATCTAGAGAAACTTCTCTTTGACATCCACTCATCCTAAAAACCACAATTAACAAAAAGTTGTGTCATATTGACACAGCAACATTGCTTTTTATAAGTGATGTTATATGCAGTGCACGTGTGTGAAAAATTTGTACATTTTGAATATATTTTTTGAAATTAAAAGAAATTAATAATACTTAATTAAAAATACTTAAAAAAATGTTGAAATAAATTTACTGAAAAAAGATTAACCATATAAATATGTATATTATCTCAGCTGAGAAAAATAGTGACAAACACTGCTGCCAATCTCTTTACCACTGTTGCAATGTTTTCTTTTAGCCAAAATATGATCAAGAATTATAAAATTCGGGCGCGGAAGCAAATATTTATATGATTTTTTACAAAAATAAAGTCAGATTTTAACTATTCTTCTAATGGATATTTTTGTTAAAACATTCTTATTCATGCTTTAGGATCTATACTATGAATCGTTTTAAGCATTTGACTTGCAAAAGTGACCAAAACGTGGTACCATTCAGATAATAAACATTCAAGTTTCAGGTGACATTTTAATAAATACGTTGTATATTGTAAGCTACATGGGCTGAAATCTAGAATACCTTCCACACTTGAAATAGCAATTTTCTTGTTGCAATGTTTTCTTTTAACAAAAATATGATAAAGAATTATAAAATTCGGGCGCGGAAGCAAATATTTATATGATTTTTTACAAAAATAAAGTCAGATTTTACCTATTTTTGATGAATACGTTGTATAATGTAAGCTACATGGGTAGGATTCTATAACACCTACCACACTTGAAATAGCAGTTTTTTTGTTGCAATGTTTTCTTTTAGCTAAAATATGATGAAGAATTATAAATATTCGGGCGCCGAAACAAAAAATTATATGATTTTTTACAAAAATGAAGTAAGATTTTACCTATTCATGAAATAGATATATTTGTTAAAACATTCATATTCATGCTTTAAGATCTATACTATGGATGGTTTTAAGCATTGGACATGCAAAAGTGACCAAAACGTGGTACCAATCAGATAATAAACATTCAATTTACAGGTGTCATTTTAATGAATGCGTTGTATATTGTAAGCTACATAGGCTGGATTCTAGAATACCTACAATACTTGAAATAGCAATTTTCTTGTTGCAATGTTTTCTTTTAGCTAAAATATGATGAAAAATTATAAAATACGGGCAAGGAAGCAAATATTTATATAATTTTTTACAAAAATAAAGTCATATTTTACCTTTTCCTGATGAATACGTTGTATATTGTAAGCTACATGTTATGGATTCTAAAATACCTACCAAACTTGAAATAGCAAATATCTTGTTGAAATGTTTTCTTTTAGCTAAAATATAATGAAGAATTATAAAATTCGGGCGCGGAAGCAAATATTTATATGACTTTTTACAAAAATAAAGTCAGATTTTACCTATTCTTGAAATGGATATTTTTGTTACAATATTCATATTCATGCTTTAGGATCTATACTGTAGATGGCTTTAAGCATTATACATGCAAAAGTGACCAAAACGTAGTACCAATCACATAATAAACATTTAATTTTCGGGTGTCATTTTAATGAATACGTTGTATATTCTAAGCTACATGGGCTAAATTCTAGAATACCTACCACACTTGAAATAGCAATTTTCTTGTTGCAATGCTTTCTTTTAGCTAAAATATGATGAAAAATTATAAAATTCGGACGCGGAAGCAAATATTTATATAATTTTTTACAAAAATAAAGTCAGATTTTACCTATTCTTGAAATAGATATTTTTGTTAAAACATTCATATTCATGCTTTAGGATCTATACTATGGACAATTTTAGCATTTGACTTGCAAAAGTGACCAAAACGTGGTACCATTCAGATAATAAACATTCAAGTTTCAGGTGACATTTTAATAAATACGTTGTATATTGTAAGCTACATGGGCTGAAATCTAGAATACATACCACATTTGAAATAGCAATTTTCTTGTTGCAATGTTTTCTTTTAGCTAAAATTTGATGAAAAATTATAAAATTCAGGCGCGGAAGCAAATATTTGTATGAATTTTTACAAAAATAAACTTAGATTTATCTATTCTTGAAATGGATATTTTTGTTAAAACATTCATATTCATACTTTAGGATCTATACTATGGATAATTTTAGCATTAGACATGCAAAAGTGACCAAAACATACTACCAATCAGGTTATAAACATTCAATTTTCGGGGGTCATTTTAATGAATACGTTGTATATTGTAAGCTACATGGGCTGGAGTCTAGAATACCTACCAAACTTGAAATAGCAATTTTTTTGTTGCAATGTTTTCTTTTAGCTAAATTATGATGAAGAATTATAAAATTCGGGCGCGAAAGTAAATATTTATATGATTTTTTATAAAAATAAAGTCAGATTTTACCTATTCTTGAAATGGATATTTTTGTTAATACATTCATATTCATGCTTTAGGATCTATATTGTGGATGGTGTTACGCATTGGCAATGCAAAAGTGACCAAAACGTAGTACCAATCAGATAATAATAAGTCAATTTTCAAGTGTCATTTTAATGAATACGTTGTTTATTGTAAGCTACACGGGCTGGATTCTATAATACCTACCACACTTGAAATAGCAATTTTCTTGTTCCAATGTTTTCTTTTAACTAAAATATGATGAAGAATTATAAAATTCGTCGCGGAAGCAAATATTTATAAGATTTTTTACAAAAATAAAGTCAGATTTTACCTTTTCTTGATGATTACGTTGTAAGCTACATGGGTAGGATTCTGTAACACCTACCACACTTGACATAGCAATTTTCTTGTTGCAATGTTTTCTTTTAGCTAAAATATGATGAAGAATTATAATATTCGGGCGCGAGAGCAAATATTTATATGATTTTTTACAAAAATCAAGTCAGATTTTACCTATTCTGGATGAATAAGTTGTATATTGTAAGCAACATGAGCTGGATTCTAGAATACATACCATACTTGAAATAGCAATTTTCTTGTTGCAAGGTTTTCATTTAGCTAAAATATGATAAAGAATTATAAAATTCGGGCGCGGAAGCAAATATTTATATGATTTTTTACAAAAATTAAGTCAGATTTTACCTATTCTTGAAATGATATTTTTATTAAAACATTCATATTCATGCTTTAGGATCTATACTATGGATGGTTTTAAGCATTGGACTTACAAAAGTGACCAAAACGTGGTACCAATCAGATAATAAACATTCAATTTTCGTGTGACATTTTAATGAATACGTTATATATTGTAAGCTACATGGACTAAAATCTAGAATAACTACCACACTTAAAATAGCAATTTTCTAATTGCAATGTTTTCTTTTGGCTAAAATATGATAAAAATTATAAAATTCGGGCGCGGAAGCAAATATTTATATGATTTTTACAAAAATTAAGTCAGATTTTACCTTTTCTTGATGAATACGTTGTATATTGTAAGCTACATGGGCTGGATTCTAGAATACTTACCACACTTGAAATAGCAATTTTCTCTTTGCAATGTTTTCTTTTAACTAAAATATGATGAAGAATTATAAAATTCGTCGCGGACATACAAAAGTGACCAAAACGTGGTACCAATCAGATAATAAACATTCAATTTTCGTGTGACATTCTAATGAATACGTTATATATTGTAAGCTACACGGGCTGGATTCTAGAATACCTACCACACTTGAAATAGTAATTTTCTTGTTGCAATGTTTTCTTTTAACTAATATATGATGAAGAATTATAAAATTCGTCGCGGAAGCGTATATTTATATGATTTTTTACAAAAAAAAAGTCAGATTTTACCTATTCTTGAAATGGATATTTTTGTTAATACATTCATAATCATGCTTTAGGATCTATACTATGGATGGTTTTAAGCATTGACAATGCAAAAGTGACCAAAACGTAATACCAATCAGACAATAAAAAGACAATTTTCGGGTGTCATTTTAATGAATACGTTGTATATTGTAAGCTACACGGGCTGGATTCTAGAATATCTACCACACTTTAAATAGCAATTGTCTTGTTCCAATGTTTTCTTTTAACTAAAATATGATGAAGAATTACAAAATTCGTCGCGGAAGCAAATATTTATATGATTTTTTACAAAAATAATAGCAGATTTCACCATTTCTTGATGAATACGTTGTATATTGTAAACTACATGGGCTGGATTCCAGAAAACCTACCACACTTGAAATAGCAATTTTCTTGATGCAATTTTTTCTTTTAGCTAAAATATGATAAATAATTATAAAATTCGGGCGCGGAAGCTAATTTTTATATGATTTTTTACAAAAATAATGTCAGATTTTACATTTTCTTGATGAATACGTTGTATATTGTAAGTTACATGGGCTGGATTCTAGAGGACCTACGACACTTGAAATAGCAATTTTCTTGTTGCAATGTTTTCTTTTAGCTAAAACATGATGCAGAATTATAAAATTCGGGCGCGGACGCAAATGTTTATATGATTTTTTATAAAAATAACGTCAGATTTTACCTATTCTTGAAATAGATATTTTTGTTAAAACATTCATATTCATGCTTTAGGATCTATATGTGGATGGTTTTAACCATTGGACATGCAAAAGTGACTTAAACGTGGTACCAATCAGATATTAAACATTCAATTTTCGAGTGTCATTTTAATGAATACGTTGTATATTGTAAGCTACATGAGCTGGATTCGAGAATACCTACCACACTTGAAATAGCAATTTTCTTGTTGCAATGTTTTCTTTTAGCTAAAATATGATGAAGAATTATAATATTCGGGCGCGGAAGCAAATATTTATATGATTTTTTTACAAAAAAAAAGTCAGATTTTACCTATTCTTTATGAATACGTTGTATATTGTAAGCAATATGGGCTGGATTCTAGAAAACCTACCACACTTAAAATAGCAATTTTCTTGTTGCATAATTTTCATTTAGCTAAAATATGATAAAGAATTATAAAATTCGGGCTCGGAAGCAAATATTTATTTGATTTTTTACAAAAATTATTTCAGATTTTACCTATTCTTGAAATGGATATTTTTGTTAAAACATTCATATTCATGGTTTAGGATCACTACTATGGATGGTTTTAAGCATTGGACATGCAAAAGTGACTATAACGTGGTACCAATCAGATATGAAACATTCAATTTTCGCGTGTCATTTTAATGAATACGTTGTATATTGTAAGCTACATGGGCTAGATTCTAAAATACCTACCACACTTGAAATAGCAATTTTCTTGTTGCAATGTTTTCTTTTAACTAAAGTATGATGAAGAATAAAAAAATTCGGGCTCGGAAGCAAATATTTATATGATTTTTTACAAAAATTATTTCAGATTTTACCTATTCTTGAAATGGATATTTTTGTTAAAACATTCATATTCATGGTTTAGGATCAATACTATGGGTGGTTTTAAGCATTGGACATGCAAAAGTGACTAATACGTGGTACCAATCAGATATTAAACATTAATTTTTCGGGTGTCATTTTATTGAATACGTTGTATATTGTATGCTACATGGGCTGGATTCTAAAATACCTACCACACATAAAATAGCAATTTTCTTGTTGCAATGTTTTCTTTTAGCTAAAATATGATAAAGAATTATAAAATTCTGGCGCGAAGGCAAATATTTATATGATTTTTTACAAAAATAAAGTCAGATTTTACCTATTCTTCATGAATACGTTGTATATTGAAGCTACATTGGCTGGATTCTAGAATACCTACCACACTTGAAATAGCAATTTTCGTGTTGCAATGTTTTCTATTTGCTAAAATATGATAAAGAATTATAAAATTCGGGCGCGGAAGCAAATATTTATATGATTCTTTACAAAAAATAAGTCAGATTCTACCTATTCTTGACGAATACGTTGTATATTGTAAGCTATATGGGCTGGATTCTAGAGTACCTACGACACTTGAAATAGCAATTTTCTTGTTGCAATGTTTTCTTTTAGCTAAAACATGATGCAGAATTATAAAATTCGGGAGCGGACGCAAATGTTTATATGATTTTTTATAAAAATAACGTCAGATTTTACCTATTCTTGAAATGGATATTTTTGTTAAAACATTCATATTCATGCTTTAGGATCTATATGTGGATGGTTTTAACCATTGGACATGCAAAACTCTGAGATAGCGCGTTACCAATCAGATATTAAACATTCAATTTTCGAGTGTCATTTTAATGAATACGTTGTATATTGTAAGCTACATGAGCTGGATTCTAGAATACCTACCACACTTGAAATAGCTATTTTCTTGTTGCAATGTTTCCTTTTAGCTAAAATATGATGAAGAATTATAATATTCGGGCGCGGAAGCAAATATTTACATGATTTTTTTACAAAAAAAAAGTCAGATTTTACCTATTCTTTATGAATACGTTGTATATTGTAAGCAATATGGGCTGGATTCTAGAAAACCTACTACACTTAAAATAGCAATTTTCTTGTTGCATAATTTTCATTTAGCTAAAATATGATAAAGAATTATAAAATTCGGGCTCGGAAGCAAATATTTATATGATTTTTTACAAAAATTATTTCAGATTTTACCTATTCTTGAAATGGATATTTTTGTTAAAACATTCATATTCATGGTTTAGGATCAATACTATGGATGGTTTTAAGCATTGGACATGCAAAAGTGACTAAAACGTGGTACCAATCAGATATTAAACATTTAATTTTCGGGTGTCATTTTAATGAATACGTTGTATATTGTAAGCTACATGGGCTGGATTCTAAAATACCTACCACACTTGAAATAGCAATTTTCTTGTTGCCATGTATTTTTTTAGCTAAAATATGATGCAGAATTATAAAATTCGGGCGCGGAAGCAAATATTTATATGATTTTTTACAAAAATTAAGTCAGATTTTACCTTTTCTTGAAATGGATATTGTTGTTAAAACATTCATATTCATGCTTTAGGCTCTATACTATGGATGGTTTTAAGCATTGGACATGCGAATGTGACCAAAACGTGGTACCAATCAGATAATAAACATGCAATTTTCGGGCGTCATTTTAATGAATACGTTGTATATTGTAAGCTACATAGGCTGGATTTTAGAATACCTACCACACTTGAAATAGCAATTTTCTTGTTGCAATGTTTTCTATTTGCTAAAATATGATAAAGAATTATAAAATTCGGGCGCGGAAGCCAATATTTATATGATTCTTTACAAAAAATAAGTCAGATTCTACCTATTCTTGACGAATACGTTGTATATTGTAAGCTACATGGGCTGGATTCTAGAGTACCTACGACACTTGAAATAGCAATTTTCTTGTTGCAATGTTTTCTTTTAGCTAAAACATGATGCAGAATTATAAAATTCGGGCGCAGACGCAAATGTTTATATGATTTTTTATAAAAATAACGTCAGATTTTACCTATTCTTGAAATGGATATTTTTGTTAAAACATTCATATTCATGCTTTAGGATCTATATGTGGATGGTTTTAACCATTGGACATGCAAAAGTGACTAAAACGTTGGTACCAATCAGATATTAAACATTCAATTTTCGAGTGTCATTTTAATGAATACGTTGTATATTGTAAGCTACATGAGCTGGATTCTAGAATACCTACCACACTTGAAATAGCAATTTTCTTGTTGCAATGTTTTCTTTTAGCTAAAATATGATGAAGAATTATAATATTCGGGCGCGGAAGCAAATATTTACATGATTTTTTTACAAAAAAAAAGTCAGATTTTACCTATTCTTTATGAATACGTTGTATATTGTAAGCAATATGGGCTGGATTCTAGAAAACCTACCACACTTAAAATAGCAATTTTCTTGTTGCATAATTTTCATTTAGCTAAAATATGATAAAGAATTATAAAATTCGGGCTCGGAAGCAAATATTTATATGATATTTTACAAAAATTATTTCAGATTTTACCTATTCTTGAAATGGATATTTTTGTTAAAACATTCATATTTATGGTTTAGGATCAATACTATGGATGGTTTTAAGCATTGGACATGCAAAAGTGACTAAAACGTGGTACCAATCAGATAGTAAACATTCAATTTTCGGGTGTCATTTTAATGAATACGTTGTATATTGTAAGCTACATGGGCTGGATTCTAAAATACCTACCACACTTGAAATAGCAATTTTCTTGTTGCCATGTATTTTTTTAGCTAAAATATGATGAAGAAGTATAAAATTCGGGCGCGGAAGCAAATATTTATATGATTTTTTGAAAAATAAAGTCAGGTTTTACCTATTCTTCATGTATACGTTGTATATTGTAAGCTACATGAGCTGTATTCTTGAATACCTACCACACTTGATATAGCAATTTTCTTGTTGCAATGTTTTCTTTTAGCTAAAATATGATAAAGAATTATAAAATTCGGGCGCGGAAGCAAACATTTATATGATTTTTTACAAAAACAAAGTCAGATTTTACCTATTTATGAAATAGATATTTTTGTTAAAATATTTATATTCATGCTTAAGGATCTATACTATAGATAATTTTAGCATTGGACATGCAAGAGTGACCAAAACGTAGTCCTAATCAGATAATAAACATTCAATTTACGGGTGTCATTTTAATAAATACGTTTTATATTGTAAGCTACATGAGCTGGATTCTAGAATACCTACCACACTTGAGATAGCAATTTTCTTGTTGCAATGGTTTCTTTCAGCTAAAATATAATGAAGAATTATAATATTCGGGCGCGGAAGCAAATATTTATATGATTTTTTACAAAAATAAATTCAGATTTTACCTATACTTGATGAACACGTTGTATATTGTAAGCTACATGGGCTGGATTCTAGAATACCTACCACACTTAAAATAGAAATTTTCTTGTTGCAATGTTTTCTTTTAGCTAAAATATTATGAAAAATTTAAAAATTCGGGCGCGAAAGTAAATATTTATATGATTTTTTACAAAAATAAGGTCAAATTTTACCTATTCTTGAATTTGATATTTTTGTTAAAACATTCATATTTATGCTTTAGGTTCTATGCTATGGATGGTTTTAAGCATTGGACATGCAATAGTGACCAAAACGTGATATAAATCAGATAATAACCATTCAATCTTCGGTTGTCATTTTAATGAATACGTTGTATATTAGAAGCTACATAGGCTGGATTCTAGAATACCTACCACACTTGAAATAGCAATTTTCTTGTTGCAATGTTTTCTTATAGCTAAAATATGCTGACGAATTATAAAATTCGGGCGAGGAAGCAAATATTTGTATGACATTTTACAAAAATAAAGTCAGATTTTACCTATTCTTGAAATAGATATTTTTGTTAAAACATTCATATTCATGTTTTAGAATCTATACTATGGATGGTTTTAAGCATAGGACATGCAAAAGTGACCAAAACGTGGTACCAATCAGATAATAAACATGCAATTTTCGGGTGTCATTTTAATAAATACGTTGTATATTTTAAGCTACATGGGCTGGATTCTAGAATACCTACCACACTTGAAATAGCAATTTTCTTGTTGCAATGTTTTCTTTTAGCTAAAATATGATGAAGAATTTTAAAATTCGGGCGCGGAAGCAAATATTTATATGATTTTTTTACAAAAATAAAGTCAGATTTTACCTATTAATGATGAATACGTTGTATATTGTAAGCTACATGGGCTTGATTCTAGAATACCTACCACACTTGAAATAACAATTTTCTTGTTGCAATATTTTCTTTTAGCGTAAATATGATGAAGAATTATAAAATTCGGGCGTGAAAGCAAATATTTATATGATTTTTTACAAAAATAAAGTCAGATTTTACCTATTCTTGAAATTTATATTTTTGTTAAAACATTTATATTCATGCTTTAGAGTCTATACTATGAATGGTTTTAAACATTGGACATGCAAAAGTGACCAAAACATGGTACCAAACAGATAATAAACATTTCGGGTGTCATTTTAATGAATACGTTGTATATTGTAAGCTACATGGGCTGGATTCTAGAATACCTACCACACTTGAAATAGTAATTTTCTTGTTGCAATGTTCTCTTTTAGCTAAAATTTGATGAAGAATTATAATATTCAGGCGCGGAAGCCAATATTTATATGATGTTTTACAAAAATAAAGTCAGATTATACCTATTCATGATGAATACGTTGTATATTGTAAGCTACATGGGCTGGATTCTATAATACCTACCACACTTGAAATAGCAATTTTCGTGTTGCAACGTTTTCTTTTAGCTAAAATATGATGAAGAATTATAAAATTCCGGCGCGGAAGAAAATATTTATATGATTTTTTACAAAAATAAAGTTAGATTTTACCTAATATTGAAATGGATACTTTTGTTAAAACATTCATATTCATGCTTTAGACTCTATACCATGGATAATTTTAGTATTGGACATGCAAAAGTGACCAAGACGTGGTACCATCAGATAATGAACATTCAATTTTCGGGTGTCATTTTAATAAATACGTTGTATATTTTAAGCTACATGGGCTGGATTCTAGAATACCTACCACACTTGAAATAGCAATTTTCTTGTTGCAATGTTTTCTTTTAGCTAAAATATGATGAAGAATTTTAAAATTCGGGCGCGGAAGCAAATATTTATATGATTTTTTTACAAAAATAAAGTCAGATTTTACCTATTAATTATGAATACGTTGTATATTGTAAGCTACATGGGCTTGATTCTAGAATACCTACCACACTTGAAATAACAATTTTCTTGTTGCAATATTTTCTTTTAGCGTAAATATGATGAAGAATTATAAAATTCGGGCGTGAAAGCAAATATTTATATGATTTTTTACAAAAATAAAGTCAGATTTTACCTATTCTTGAAATTTATATTTTTGTTAAAACATTCATATTCATGCTTTAGAGTCTATACTATGAATGGTTTTAAACATTGGACATGCAAAAGTGACCAAAACATGGTACCAAACAGATAATAAACATTTCGGGTGTCATTTTAATGAATACGTTGTATATTGTAAGCTACATGGGCTGGATTCTAGAATACCTACCACACTTGAAATAGTAATTTTCTTGTTGCAATGTTCTCTTTTAGCTAAAATTTGATGAAGAATTATAATATTCAGGCGCGGAAGCCAATATTTATATGATGTTTTACAAAAATAAAGTCAGATTATACCTATTCATGATGAATACGTTGTATATTGTAAGCTACATGGGCTGGATTCTATAATACCTACCACACTTGAAATAGCAATTTTCGTGTTGCAACGTTTTCTTTTAGCTAAAATATGATGAAGAATTATAAAATTCCGGCGCGGAAGAAAATATTTATATGATTTTTTACAAAAATAAAGTTAGATTTTACCTAATATTGAAATGGATACTTTTGTTAAAACATTCATATTCATGCTTTAGACTCTATACCATGGATAATTTTAGTATTGGACATGCAAAAGTGACCAAGACGTGGTACCAATCAGATAATGAACATTCAATTTTTGGGTGTCATTTTAATGAATACGTTGTATATTGTAAGCTACATGGGCTGGTTTCTAGAATACCTATCACACTGGAAATAGCAATTTTCTTGTTGCATTGTTTTCTTTTAGCTAAAATATGATGAAAAATTATAAAATTCGGGCCCTGAAGCAACTATCTATATGATTTTTTACAAAAATAAAGTCAGATTTTACCTATTCATGATGAATACGTTGTATATTTTAATCTACATAGGCTGGATTCTAGAATAGCTACCACACATGAAATAGCAATTTTCTTGTTTCAATGTTTTCATTTAGCTATAATATGGTGAAGAATTATAAAATTCCGGCGTGGAAGCAAATATTTATATGATTTTTTACAAAAATAAAGTCAGATTTTACCTATCCTTGAAATGGATATTTTTGTTAAAACATTCATTTTCATGCTTTAGGGTCTATACTATGGATGGTTTTAAGCATTGGACATGCAAAAGTGACCAAAACATGGTACCAATCAGATAAAAAACATTCAATTTTCGGGTGTCATTTTTATGAAAACGTTGTATATTGTAAGCTACATGGGCTGGATTCTAGGATACCTACCACACTTGAAATAGCTAATTTCTTGTTGCAATGTTTTCTTTTAGCTAAAATATGACGAGAAATTATAAAATTCGGGCGCGGAAGCAAATATTTATATGATTTTTTACAAAAATAAAGTCAGAATTTACCTATTCCTGGAATGGATATTTTTGTTTAAACATTCATATTCATGCTTTAGGATTTATACTATGGATAATTTTAGCACTGGACATGCAAAAGCGACCAAAACGTGGTACCAATCAGATAATAAACTTTTAATTTTCGGGTGTCATTTTAATGAATACGTTGTATATTGTAAGCTACATGGGCTGGATTCTAGAATACTTACCACACTTGAAATAGCAATTTAGTAGTTAAGTCATGAGAGTTTTGGCTCATTAGTGCGGGGGTGAGGTGGTGCTGAGGGTGTCGGGGGCGATGGTATGCCGGATGCTGTGACGTCATAGCGGTGGGATGCGGGTGCGGTGACGTCATAGCGGTGGCTTGTCGAGTTGTCAAGACGTTGGCGGGTCCTTAAGACGTTGGCGGGGGTCCTGTAGGCGAGTCCTTAAGACGTTAGCAGGGTCCTCAAGACTTTGACGGGGTCCTCAATACATTGGCGGGGGCCGCGCTTAAGGCCCGCATTTGACCATATGGTGGGTGACTCATTCATTCACAAGACCAGCATCTCAAAACCGCATTTATTATGCACCCTTGATTTGCAATCTGATTTACCAGCATCTACACATATGTTGTGTGTTGTGACGTGAGTTTCGGACACCTGGATCTGATCGCAAATATTTCGCAACCAGTATCTCAACGCCGCATTTTTTAATTTATGCACTCTGGAAATCGGCAATCTGACTTACCAGCACCTACACATATGTCATTATCGTGCACATTGTTTAATTTATTCACCCCGTGACGATGAGTGTTATTTTCATTTTTTACTTAAAAGAAATTATTAATTTTATTTTTATTTATTTACAAAAACTGTATTACAAACATGTTAAATAAAATATTTATGAAATAAACTAACGTACTACAATAATCATAGGCATTACTACTGGGTGACATAAACCTTATTCGTTTATTATCATATGAACTTAAAGCTATCTTATTCTGTCTAGTCACATATTTTGACTTAAATACTATTATCATAAATTATTTTTTAGTTTTTTTAGTAGAATATACAACACTTACAACAGTAGATATCTGTATACAAAACTAATTTACAATTATTTGTATATTTTTTCACTTTATTTATCCTATTTTTAAAAATAGCGTATGCTTTATCAAAATAAAATCTCTTGAGAGACATGCTCATGTACTTTGATGTAGCACACGTACTCTGGTTAATACTTGCCATAGCAATGCGTTTATCTGAATGTTTAGAAATCGTCATAGCATTCATTATAAGAAATAATTTTAAAAATTGTTTAAATATGATATCGGAGAGAAAATGTATATTAGCAAACTACCTGCATTTTTCGCAGACAAATATAATTTATGCACCCTATAAATCGGGTGATTAAAATTGGCTATCTCTTTATGGAGGATGCAATATGGGTTGGAGTGGGGGTGTACATATTATGGTATACTCGTAAAAGCTGCAATATTACACATTTTTAAATTAGTTTACATCGAAACATTTAACAAATAATAACTAAGCACATTAAAGCAACATGTCTGTTTTTGAAATATTCAACAAAGTTGCTCAGGTTAAAGAGCCTATATTCCTGAATGATCTAAAGAAAGGGAAAAAATATAAAGTATTGAATATAAGACGTGTGAGTACAAAGTATGGAGAGAAAGTTGTTCTAGAATTAGAGAGCAACATTTTATTTCTCGGTTCACGGTTTAACCAGTTAACCGACGAAAATATAGAAGAGGGTATCCAACAAGCCCATGCTGGGAAATTGTATGTGGTTTCCAATGGCAAAATCGGAAAAATAGTGGAATTGGCGTTCTGTTCGCTATAAACAGAAGCAGCTGGTACGCAGCAGTGAAGTGTGAATAATAATAAGAAGATAGTTTATCGAAAAATGAATCATAGAAACAATTTAATTAGTGATATAAATAAACATTTATTAAAACTGAAACGTTTGAAACAAGATGTTCATAAATACTATGTTTTAAAAAATATTCTTAAAAATATTAAACAGTTAAACATAAACCATAAAAGTGCAGTTTAATGAAACAGTCAAAGTTCATTACATGTTTGTATGGACATTCGCTTACAAAACAGCGAGACAGAGCCCGTGGATACAAATAGCTATTGATAGAGCACATTTTAGATATAAGATTAATAATATTTATGAACCACTTTTAAAACCTATATTAGAAAATAGAAATATGAAAAATTTTTATGTATAAGTATTATGTAATAATTTTTAATTATTATTCTCAATAATATAATAATAAAACTGTATTGTTTGATTTTTATATGTGCTTACCTTCATAAATTCAATCCTATGGAAGATAGGATACAGATGTTGGGAGATGGTAAGTAAAATAAATAAAACATAAAATATTTAAAATTAGAATTTATTTTTAAACTTCTTACATTACAATTAATATTACATAAAATTATTTATTACATTGAATACAATACTTTTTAATTGGGTACACATTCCCGATTTGATCCGTGTTGACGTCAGTAATTAGCGGGTGGTCAGTGTAGCGCTTATAGTTCTGGAACTCCTTATCATCTTGCCAGTTCCTGGGAAATTTGTCCCATTCCCCATCTATTTGACGTGGGATGCAGGCCATAATAAACTCTTTAGGCATACATGATATATCCTCTTCATACATAAAATGTAAAAATCCCGTATCATTAAACTTTTTAAATGAAGCCAGTGAATTAAAACGTTGCTTGTACCAGTCTTTTCATAAGTATACATTTTGTATAGCACAGTTTTGCAGATGTGATATACATATATTTAATTGAAAAGATTCACGTAATTCTTTTAATGAAGGACAACCAAAACATTCCATATTAACAATTTTTAATTTATGTAGACCTAAGATATTATTTAACCATTTAATTTTATCAGATCCCTTAACATAAATTTTTCAAGCACCACTAAACATGCCTCGCACAATATTGTTTAAAAGACTGTAATTTATATTGCCTGAAATAGCCAAAGCACATTTTTCTGACTTTTAGTATTTAAACTAGAGAAATGGTACGGAGGTAAAAATATTTTAAAATTAAGTGAATTCGTATTAATATTTAATTATATTTTACATATAAATGTCTTGGTGTCATCAGTCTTAAATATTTGAAACCCTTGTAGATCTACTATGTAAACAGTCATGTTTATACAGTTAGAAGTTCAGAAGTCAAATTACACAGTAGAATACTTTACAAGAGTTATATTATTAGTATTATATTCACCCTTGATTAGGACGATAAAATCACTCCCCCCCTTCCCCGCATCTCTCACATTTTTTTTTTTTTTTTAATTCTCATTCAACATTTGTTTTACTTATCCAGCTATTATGTTTATTATCGAATCCAAGCCATTTAACAAATACCATATCACCCTTCTTTTTTAGAATTTTTTCAACAAGGTATGTATCAGGATACTTTACTTTCTGTAATTCCTATTCATAAAATCCTCCTTTTATAATTTGGCCGGACTGATCTTGAAGAATATAAGTAACAAGATTTGTTAATTGAATTGAGTGTATAGTAAAAATTTCATTAGACCAATTAGGAGTATAACCTTTCGCAAAAACCATTCTATATTTGTTTATAAGCACAAAATCATTCTCTTTAAATTTTGTTTTCCCAATTATTTCAATATTACTGTAAACATTGTCAAAAAGTAATTGTTCATGTTTTCTACTAACTTCACTAGGTTTCATATTAATGATTCTGTGTTCTGTATTATTATACTTTTCTGTAAGTTTAGGTAATAAACTCAACCACTTATATGTACCTTGTAAGATAAACTCTTTCCACATCATTGATTTTAAAGTGCGATTAACTCGCTCTACAATAGATGCCTTTTTAGTACTATAGGTTGAATAATGATTAATATTATATTTATTCATTAAATTTTGAAAATTTTTATTATAAAATTCTTTGCTGAGATCAGTTTGTAAATTTTGAGGAATTCGATTACTACTAAGCAAAATACTTTTCATAGCTTTCGAAATTTCAGAACCTGCTTTGTTTTTATGGGTTTAGTCCACAAAAATTTAGAAAATACATCAATAACAACTAAAATGTAGCGATATCCTTTATTTATTCTAGCATAAGGAATCATTTCATCCAAATCAGCCTGGAATAAGTCATTTATTCCCTTTGTAATTACACGCCTCCTGGGAAAGTGTACTCGTGCTGATTTATGTAATTCTTCCACAATTTCACGTTTAATTTTCGACATGGTTAACAGATGTTTCTAGTACGATTTCCACATATAAATCACTCGTATTTAAACTTGTATGACTGGGATATATTATCAATTTATCATCCTTTACAACATGTTTATTAACTATTATTGGGATACGGGGTTCTTTATTAATTCGATAGTTTAGTAGCTCTTTTGGATTACTTAAATTAATTTGAATTATTTTACCAGTACAAGGAAAATTCTAAAAAGATAAATTAGAGCTGTTTATTATATTATAAATGACACCATCTAGTTTTAATTTTAAATTAATAACAATGGTAGATTTTAAATTATTTTTTACTTTAGACAATTCTATTCGGAATTTATTTTCAAGTATATTTATTTTCTTTATACAATCTAATTCTAATTCCTTAATTTGTTTCGAAACAAAAAGTAATTCTTTATTAGTATATTTTTTAGTATTATGATGGTCAATATGACGTCCGAACTTATCAAGAGTCATTATTAAACTGTCGCTATTCTATAACTCTTGCTTCTTTTAACTCTTCAATTATAGATATAACTTCATTATCGTGACCTGTATGACCGGCATCACGTGACGAAATTAAAAGACGTAGTCTATTAACCAATTCATTAATATTGTCCCAGTATACGTACTCCACTTGTTTTTTAGTAAACGTTTTCAAATAACTACCACCTGACGTTGAACCTGTTCTTTTAGAAACCGAACTTAATTATCTAGATTGTAAAACTCTCTTTCGAGGATCTAACATTGGAGCTATTACGGTAGTATACTTATGTGACCTTGATCCTGCTAATTGTTCATTTTCACTATAATTTCGATTGGCGGCATTTGTTCTTTTTAAAATATCAATATAATTTTTTTGATCAGCCTGGGTATATCCCAATGGCTGCTTTTTAAATAAGAGCTCATATAAACCTGGTGTGCCTAAATATTTCAAATTTTGTAAAACTAAATCTTTACCCTGAATTTTTAACTCAGAATTACCGATATAAAATTTATCAGTTTCAGCATCATGTCGCACGCCACCCTTGATATCAAATAAATCCTTATCATCTTTTAACATATCTTCAATGTATTGACGTGGTAGTGGATCATACTGCTCCAAATACTCCCTGAATGAAGGTTCCTGGGTTAAATTCAAAATATCATCTCTAGTTATTGATGGTTGGTCTTCTATCACGGTTGATTGAAATACATCATCATCCCCACTCTCACCCCCTGATTCTGCTATAACACTTGTTTCCAAAAATTTAGGGCCTACTAAAGTTTTATTTTTCTCTGGTATTTCCTCTTCCTCCTCCTCTTGTGGTTTTCTTTTAATTTCATCCTTTATATTGGCCATTGGTAGATTGTCTGCAATATCTTGTAAAGATTTGATTATTGGCTTATATTGAAATTCTAATTCAGCTTTTCTCTGTAATGCACCACGCTAAGAAGTTTTTGTTTTACAATATTTCTTGTTTTGATTCAATCTATTTTTAAGCTCGTATCCATTGTAAGTGGTTTTATGAAAAAAGATAGCTATAATTATAAAAAACAACCCTGTTCTGGAAAACAGGTACCAGATTAACAATTTAGAACAGCTAAAAACAGCCCTGTTTTGGAAAACAGGTACCCGTTCATCCGTTTAAAACAGCTAAAACAGCCCTGTTCTGAAAAACAGCTATCGGTTTAAACCTAACCTAAATCTGTTCTGGAAAACAGATACCGGTTGAACAATTTAAAACAGATGGCAAACAGGTTCAAGATCATATATTAACTCATAAACAGGTGATTATTAGAGCTGTTATTTGTAGAAACAGGTACAAAACTGATCCAACAATTGATAACCAGATCATAACCAGATAATAATATAATAAACTGTAAAATCAAATCAAAAGCAAATATAATTTAAATTCATCCGTTACTGTTCTATTTAACCTATTTGAGATGTTTACCTTACGACAACTAACTACCAACTAATAACTCTTCGCTCACATCACTGTTATTTATTATAATATACTGATCAAAGCCTTTACGATAACGCCCTCTATTTAATTCACTCTCTTTGTCAATAACCACGAATCCATACTTATCACACCAACAAAATGAGCAGAGATTCTTAAATTTTTCATATGACATATCTGTATTCACGTGATCAGAATATACATGTTTTAAATTCATATCATCTTGTTTAAATAATACTAATAAGTTCGCATTATCTCGTATAAGATGTTTAGGGATTCTGGTATAAGTTTGACATAAATAAAAACAATCTATAGCCTTATGGCGACCCATAGAAAAGTATTCTCTAATTACATCTTGTTTATCACACGCTACATCATCAAATATAAATACTGAATTGTATTGCGCATTGCACGGCTTTTCAATATCTACGTTTTCATTATACGCAAAGTAACCTACTCCGTCTATAGGTTTTAGTAACATTTTTAAATACTCATATTTAGGCTGGAATAATGATTTTGAGTATATGTAGATATTAGAAAAACATAAGCCATTTTCATGTTCTAATAGTGCAATCATAACATTTGTCTTACCGCATCCGGATGGACCGGCTAAAATACATTTTACAATATCTGGTAATAATATACTATGGCGCGGCTCACTACTGACATTATTCAAATCATAATTGTTTACGTCCAAGCTATGACTTTGTTTTACAATATGCATTTTGATATAAATAAGGAGATGAACAATACATCAGCACAGTTCGTTACTGACTGCGGAAGAGGTAAGACGTGCGCTCCTTTAATAGTCATGATGCGGGTGCAGAACAGGAAGAAAACTGGCAGAAGTTTGTCGTTTCGCAACGTGGTCAACCACGCACGGAAAGCCATAAAGAGAAATAGCAGTGGTTCTGATTTGAATAAATCTGCAAGAATAGCTTTACGAACGGTTAAGAGAATAAAGCGAAAGATTAAAAATCCAAGAGTTATATCAGTTCCAAAAACCGGAGGGTTCCTTCCCCTAATTCCAATTTTCGCCGGCTTGAGCGCTCTCGGCGCACTCGGGGGTGGTGCAGCAGGTATCGCCAAGGCTGTTCACGGCGCTAAAGCTGCTACCGAGCAATTAAAAGAAGCTCAGCGCCATAATAAAATGATGGAATCTATAGCTATGGGGAAAGGTCTATACTTGAAGCCGTACCGTAAGGGACTTGGACTATATTTAAAAAACTCCCAATAGATTTACCATCGCGGGCATTAACTAATATTGATCTTGAAAAATATGCTAAACTATTAAAAATCCCTTTCTTTAGAGGAGTTTTCATGAGAAATAATTTACCTAAAAAAGTAAATCATAACGAGTATGCAATAGTAATTTGGATAACAGTAACGGGCCAGGATCTCATTGGGTTGCATACAAAAAACATAATTATTTAGTTACATACTTTGACAGTTATGGAAACCTCGCGCCGCCAAAAGAACTAGTTAATTATTTCGGAAACAGGTGCTCAATGCACTACAATTATGATAGATACCAACTTAATAACAGTGTAAGGTGTGATCATTTATGTATAGCATTTCTTTATGAACAAATCTGATAACTCCTCAGTATTGGTTGAAGCGTCATGTCATACACGTTTACGCTCTTCGGTACTAATTCAATTATAACTCAGACCTTTTATCCACCAATTACACGCAATAAAGATTCGGAGTATGTTCTCAGTTTAATAAATTTTGAAGTTTATAATGCGATACCGAACATTGATAATCAAAATAATAAATTTTATATTGGTAGTCGTGTAATAACTATTCCGGAAGGTTCTTATGAAATTGATGATATAAATAAATTCTAAACCAGTAAGTTAGATGCTGGCACTGAATTAAACATAGTAGCAAATAATAATACTCTTAAGTGTGAAGTTAGAAGCAATAAGGAAATAAATTTTATACGAGACAATTCAATTGGTAATATTTTAGGGTTTAAACCTCGTCGATTAGCAGCTAATATAACACATGAATTTGACAATCCAGTTTCTATAATTAAAGTAAATGCAGTGTGTATTGAGTGTAGCATAACTACAAATTCTTATTCAAATAATAAAAATGTGCACATAATTCATGAATTTTTTCCGCGCGTCCCGCCAGGATTAAAAAATATAGAGGGGATCAAATTAAATAATCTATCTACTAATCAGCACACGAGTAATAAATTCTTTAACCCTTAATATAGTAGACCAAGACGGAAAGTTAATTAATTTCAGAGAAGAAGTTATTACGGTAAGACTGCATCTTAAAAAACAAAATGGGGATAAACTTTAATCATACTACTTGCAAACATATAAATACTGCTCGAAAGTGTAGTTACATCATTCGTAAGAAGACTGTTGAAGAGTTAACACCCGTCAATTATCAATTTCTAAAATCTCTTGGGTTTAAAGTACAATCTGGATAATAATAGACCGAGAAAGCGGATAAAAGCATTAATTATTTGGATTGTAGTTAAATATAAAAAGTCTAAAAATTTTATTTTCTGCATTCATCCAAATGAATGCTAATATTTTGAGCGTGTCCGAGAAGGCTTTATTTGATGATTCAATCCGTCATGCGGAAAAACACACACATCAACCGTATGCATCTACAACTTTAAACAATAATGATGAAATTCGCATACCCATACAGCAACAAGATTTGACAACAAACCGTCAACTACAGCTAAATTGGTTAACAACGCATTGGCATTCTTGTTCAGTGAAATTCGATATGAAATTGGTGGAATAGTTATAGATAGAGTCCGTAATCCTGGCATAACTTCTTGTATGAAAGGTTATGTCTCTTATAACACGAATGAAAGCAAACGATTACAAATTGCTGGTTGGTCACTTTTAACTGATAATACAAAACATATAATTGATGATAACGGCAATTTTAACATATGTATTCCATTAAACATGCTATTCGGGTTCTGTAAAGATTTCAAAAAAAATATTTTAAATTTACAACAAGAATTAGTCCTTATTCGAAGCAGCACAGACATGAATGCGATTGAGAATAGCGCAGCAAACGAAAATATGAAGATTGAGTTAAGTAAAGTTCATTGGAAGATTCCACATATATCTGTAGCTGATGCCGAGCGATTAATGCTTATGAAGTATATGGAGAAAAGTGTTAATTTGGAGATAGCATTCCGCAGCTGGGAGCTTCATGAATATCCACTACTAGAAAAAACGCAGCGACATACCTGGCCGATTAAAACGACAGCTCAATTAGAAACACCGCGTTATGTCATCGTGGGATTTCAAACTGATTGCAAAAATAAACTAAGTAAAAATATGAGTAAATATGATCATTGTAACTTAACTAATATTAAGTTGTATTTAAATTCGGATGTGTATCCTTATGATAATTTAAATTTAAACTTTAAGAATAATCATTGGGCAATGCTGTACGACATGTACACTCAGTTTCAATTGTCTTACTATGAGCGGTCATGTGAACCTATTTTCGCGCTAGATGAGTTTTTAAATACAGCACCTCTAGCAGTTATAGATTGTTCCCATCAAAGTGAGACATTGCAGTTGGATAATGTTGACATAAGATTAGAATTTGAAACTACTGAAAATATGCCCGAGAACACAGCTGCATATTGTTTAATAATCCATGATAAAATAATTAACTATAATCCGTTAACAAATATTGTTAGTAATATATAAATGTATTTTGTATTATTTTTTGGATGTAAAATAAATGTTTTACAATAATTAGATGACTTTTATTTAAAAACTGTAATAACACCTGGTAATTGCACAGGAGGCGTGTGTTACTGATGATATCTAAACGAATGATTACCAAGCGTCACCTCTCTGACGACCAATGCTACATATGAAGTATCATCTGCTGTAATGCACTTTGGAATGCACACAGTATAAATAGGGTTAAAAATTAATTTTTAAATAGTACAAAACAATTAGCCATCATTATAAAATGGCACGAGTATTTTCTGCGAGAGTTGTTTTTCCCGAAGAACTTATCGGGTACTGTGACTGCTGTTCCAATAACTGGCTACAGCTTCAAGAATATAAACAATTTTGTGAATACCTCAAAAAGTGCATCACGGATCAGCAGGAATATATACAAGCTGCTAATTTGTCACTTAAGGTGCTACAAAATTTTGTGCAAAATCAGGCGATGGAAGAGACGATGGGTCAAGAACAACATGCTGAGCACAGACCAGATGTAGAGGAAGAAATTGAAGAAGAAGAAGATGCCGAAGAAGACATGGTGTGGATTGTTCACCGCACACCAAACATTGATTTTTTTAAAAACTGTGTTTTATGTAAATGTAATATGTGTACAGAAGTAAATAAGTATTTTTAATGTAAGTAAGCATTTAATTTTAGAATATATATAATATTTTAACGAATCAGAAATGAATAGCTCGTTTAAATAAATTATTATAATAGCTATGATTTCTAATGTTCTTCATTCCTTCCCTACTCCCAGCGTAATTTGCAAAGTTGTAGCTTGCATGTTCAGACATGTATTTTTGAATGATGCATAAATTAAAATAATTAGTGGGTAATGAATTATTTATAAATTGGAATGCACTGTTTTGATTGGTTACTGTGTCTGATGTTGCACACTCAGCCCTTCGGAAGCGCGATGTCATTGCAAATCAGTCATTTGAGCTCGGTTACGCGCACAGAACAGATCGCGATGTCAAGCGTTGCTAAAGTAAGTAGCAAAGCATTAAAGACACTTGTCGACGGAATTAAAATTTTGAAAACTCAAGACGAATGTATACGATGGTTAAAGATTATTAATAAGTTTATTTTATTAATTAACCGGGCTTTAAAACAAAATGGTAAAATTAATGGTAATTTATTACAGTTGGAATCTAATTTAGCTTTATTCAAATTTTACCGCGAAAAGTTAAAACAAATAAAACGAGGTATTTATGGCGGTGGGTTAAAGTCAAAATAATTAGTTTTGAATCTCGAATATGTACGGGAATTATCGCAAATTTAAATTACAAAGATTTCTTCATTATTGTTAAGTGTTTTAGAATTTTTTCTAATAAAATTAAAGAACTTCTAAAATCTTCAAATTTGAAAGTAAATTTAACCTTTAGTGCAAATTTTATATTACCTAAAACAGGTGTGATCGAAAGAAAATTTTTCAATACAGCCAATAGTATTATAACCAAAACGGCAAGTGTCAGAGAGTGGTTTCGTGAAAACATGAGTAAAATACGAACAAAATTATCAGAGTTTCAGGAACGCGATTCGGGGTGGGCTTTGTTTGAAATATTACATTTAAAAATTAATATTAATAAATATACACCTATTTTTGGTAGGGAATATATTGATTTACCGCTTGACATTAAAAATAAACATGCAATAATCAATTTAAAAAATGCAGATGAATACTGCTTTTTATGGGCTATAGTTTCCGCTCTATATCCTGCAAATAAAAATTCAGATAGAGTGTCATCTTACCCACATTTCAGTAGAGTGTTGAAATAGGACGGCATAAGATTTCCGATGCATTTAAACGACATTCCCAAATTTGAAAAAATGAATAATTTATCCATAAATGTTTATACATTGGAAAAATTCGGTAAAGATAAAAATGAAGTTGTGCCATTGTATTTGACTAAATTCGAAGGTAGTAAATTTATTCATTTATTAATGTTATCCAATAATGATAGTAGTGACAAAAATATAGAAGTGGATGATGACACTGTTAAAAATGTAAGAAATAATACTAATTATCACTTTATGTGGATTAAAAATTTATCTAGACTACTAACTAAACAAATATCAACACATAACGGAAAAATGTACTTTTGTGATAGATGTTTAAATCATTTTATTTCAGAGACGGCTTTTAATCAGCATTTAATTGACTGTAAATTAATTAATAAATGTCGCGTTCAATTACCTACTGAAGAAAACAAATATTTAAAATTCAAAAATTTTCATTATCAGGATACTGTACCGTTTGTAATATATGCCGAAATAGTATCTATTTTACAAAAAACTGAAGATAAAGATAATAAAAATTCAATCAAAATTCAAAAGCATGTTCCAAGTAGCATTGCATATTATTTAAAATGTTCACATGATAACAATCTTTCAGATTTTGAATTAAACCGAAGTGAGCACTGCATTGATTGGTTTTCAAATGAACTTTACAAAATTTCACAGTTTATTAGCGATAAATTTGATAACCGAGTACCCCTAAAAATGACAAGAGAACAAGAAATAGAGTTCTTAAAAACAAAAATTTGTTACATATGTCAAAAGGAATTCTTTGTGACTGATATAAAAGTTCACGATCACAATCATAAGACGGATTTTTTCGTGGCGCGGCGCATCAATCATGTAATCTAAATTTAAAAAAAAAACACATACTATCCTAGTTGTATTTCATAACCTCAGTAATTATGATGGACATTTCATTATTAAAAACATAGCTAAAAAGATACCAGGAGTAGTGTCATTACTTCCAGTAAATAAAGAACGCTACATTTCATTTACAAAATATATTCAGGGCTCAAAAATAAATTTCAGGTTTATAGATTCTTTCCGATTTATACCTAGTAGTATTGAAAAATTATCATCCTATTTGAAAAACGATGAGAAGCCGATAACACAAAATTTCTGTAAAGAGATAAACCAGTTTAAGTTACTGACAAGAAAAGGGGTATTTCCTAATGAATATTGTAACAGTGGGGGTTGACGACGATCAAGGCGATGAATGTTGTCATTTTTACTTGGAGGAGGACATGATGATGCTAGATGATACTAACTGATGATGACGGTTGAACCAGGATAACGACAACATGGCACACACATATTTGCTTTAACTAACTTTAAATTTATTTACATTATTTACAATAAGAACACTAAAATAAAACCAAAACAAATACTACAGAGCTAGTCACTCTGGACTAAAGTCAGTCCGAACCATGTCAGATTACTGCTACTGAGTCGCTGACTACATTGCGACATCAACGTACCACTTAAGACTATACTTTGCTTAACCGACTCTACTGACTCTGACTCTGCTTAACTCTACTAAATTAAATCCTATTTATATCCTAAAAAGTGCTAGGGTTGGCAATGTAACTATTACGCACATTGCACGTGGATAAGTTACAAAACGTTAATAGGTTATTATACTTTACGAAATATTACTTGTCCACGGTGCATTTTTGTTAACGCGCAATTTATCTTATGAAATCTATCAAACAATAATAATTTGGAATAATTAGTCAATTACTGTTACATTACCACCCCTTGAAGATTTAATTATACCTTCCCAGAAGCAAGCAAGCAAGCAAGTACCAATTAACTTGCTATATTCGTGGCCATGGTTTGTGGGGCTTCATAGATGGCAAGACCAAGAAACCCACAAATGGAAACGATGAAGATTGGAATGAGAAAAATTGGAAACTAATTTCAATAATTGTCCAGTCTCTCGACGAGAAGCCGTTTACGCTTGTCCAGGGGCTTGAAGACGCGAAGTTGGTTTGGGAAATGCTATGCGGAGTCTACGAAATGTCATCAGTAGATCGAAAAATGGCATTATTAATAGAATTTTACGGGGCAAATTGGGATAATGCAGACGACATTATCACTCATATTACGAAAATTCAAAATCTTCGTAAACAAATCAAAGATCTGGGTGAACCTACTTACGAAGAAACAATAATCGTGAAAATTCTATCAAATTTGCCTTCGTCATATGATAGTTTTGTAGAAGCGTGGTGTGCTACTCCAAAAATAGCACAAACTTTTTCTTTATTAACTGAAAGATTAGTAGCAACAGAGCGTCGACTGAAAATGCGAGAGGATGAAACGACCTTGGCATTTGCAGCAAGACAAATGTCAAAAACAAGAAAGAAATTTGAAGCTGTTAATATGACCAGGCAGAGTCAACCAAAACAAAAACAGACTGAGAGTGAAGATTCGAGGAAGAAAAAATGCTACTATTGCGGCAAAGTCGGTCATCTCGCAGTAAATTGTTGGAAGAAAGCTAGAGAAGAAATAAAATTGCACTTCAAAGGACCAAATGGCACAAGTGCAGGCAAGATGTTCAGCGCTTGTAGGCAGTCATTATTTAGTGGGAGTAATGATACTTGGTATGCTGATTCAGGTGCATCAGATCACATGACTAGCAGGTTAGACTGGTTTGCTGATTACCAAAAATTCAGATATCCGAAGAAAATTAGATACGGAAACGGAACATTCATGGACGCTGTTGGTCTCGGAAGAATCAATATTGAAGTAAACATAAATGGACGCAGTACAAAACGCTACTTTGACAAAGTACTGTATGTTCCAGAATGCTGTCAAAGTCTTATATCTGTCGGAAGAGCACTAGATGCTGAATATAAGCAAACAGCAGTTGACCGAAGATAGTGGTTGACAGATAGTTATGGGACCACTGTTCTCGAAGGCAGTCGTCACGGTCAGATGACACAAATTCACCTGCAAGTACTCAAGCCAAAGTACTGTGTTGCAGCCCTCGCAGAGAGTAGAAATGATCTGCAGTATTGGAATGAACGCTTAGCTCATCAACACAAACGTCATGTTGCTAAATTTCTACAAGATAATAAAATTAAATTCAATGGCAGTATTGAAGAAAAATGTGAAGCTTGTGTCATTAATACATTGCATCAGATATCTTACCATAAGAGATATCAAAAGGCAATTGAACCAGGTAAACTTATTCACGCTGATTTGTGTGGACCGATGCAGACGGCATCAATAAATGGAGCCAAATATATGTTTCTGCTGAAAGACGACTATTCACACTTCCGTATAGTCTACTTCTTGAAACATAAATTTGAAGTAAAAGAAGTTTTGCCCAAATTCTTCAACAAAATTCGAAATGAAACTGATTTTCGGTTGAAAGTTATTCGTACAGACAGGGGTACAGAATTTTCAGAAAAAGAAACTATAAAAATTATTGAGAACTACGGAGCAACGCACGTTATGGTTTCAAGAGCAACGCCGCAGCAAAACGGTACAGTTGAGCGCGAAAACAGAAACATTATAGAATCTGCTCGTACAATGCTGTAAAAAAAAGGACTTAGTAAGAAGTTCTGGGCAGAAGCGTGCAATACAGCTGTCACTACATTAAATTTGACAGGTACGTCAACTGTCAAAAAATAAATCACCGTTTGAATTATGGTATAAAAGAAGCCCACGAATCGAAAATTTAAGAATATTTGGATCAAGAGTATTCAGTCTAGTTCCAGAAGGAAAACGTCACAAATTTGATCCAAAAGCTAGAGAAGGAATATTTATTGGGTATGACGATTGTGGATACAAAATTTTGTACGAAAATTCGCAAAAGGTCGACATATCAATGAATGTTGAATTTGATGAACAGCATGGACCACTATGTAATTGTCAAAACCAGATAGAAGTTCGTGTCAAAGACAATGATGCAACTAAGAAAAATGAAGATGTATTCAGCTGCAGTGGGAGAGAAGAGCAGAAGATTCAAGAAAAAGAAGAACAGAAGACTCAAGTAAAAGAAGATCAGAAGAAAGAAAAAGACGAGCAGAAGATTCAAAAGATTCAAGAAAAACAAGAGAAGAAGGCTCAAGAAAAACAAGATAAGAAGATTCAAGAAAATCAAGAGAAGAAGATTCAAGAAAATCAAGAGAAGAAGACTCAAGAAAAACAAGACAAGAAGACTCAAGTAAAGGAAGATCAAAAGATAGAAAAATGATATCCAAGTAGAAGTCGAAAACCACCAGAAATAATCTATGAACCTACATCCTTCTTCACACAAGTAACGGATGAACCAACTTATGAAGAAGCAGTCAAGTCGTCAGATTTTAAACAATGGAATGAAGCCATGAAGAACGAAATACAGTCGTTAATGAAGAATAAAACTTGGTCATTAGTAAATCCTCCATCAATGCACGTATTCTCGCAAATCGATGGGTTTTACGTATTAAAAGACACGCAGATGGAACGATTGATAGATACAAGGCAAGATTGGTTGCTCGAGGATTTGCACAACGCGCAGGAATAGATTACATGGATACGTTTAGTCCAGTAGCCAGATTTGAATCAATAAGAATGTTACTGGCTACAGCTGCAAGTAAAAAATTCCACTTAAAACAATTTGACATAAAAACAGCATTTCTTCATGGAGATCTTGACGAAGATATGTACATGTATCAACCTCATGGTTTTTCTGATAATTCAGGAAGTGTATGTAAATTAGAAAAATCACTTTACGGTCTTAAACAGGCACCAAAATGTTGGAGCAAGAAATTTACAGACTTTCTGAGAAATCAGAATCTAACTCAAAGGGATGAAGATCCATGCATATTTACACAAGATGTGAAAAATAAAATGTTAATTAAAGCAATATATGTTGACGATGGAATAATTGCTAGTACTGATAAAAGTGACGGTGAAAATTTATTAATCAAGTTGAACGAACAATTTGAAATAAAATCAGGTAATTTAAAAGAGTATTTGGGTCTACAAATAGAACAATTTGAAGATGGTTCTATATTTCTTCATCAAAATGGATATATTCAACGAATATTAGAAAATTTTAATATGATGGATGCAAAACCCGTTTCGACACCTATTACAACAGAACATGAAAATATATCCAGTGAATATGAAAAGCCGAATGTTCCATATCGTCAAGCAGTAGGCAGTTTGATGTATTTAATGGTTGGCAGTAGACCAGATATCGCATTTGCAGTTAGTAAAGTTAGTCAGAATTTGGATTCCTATACTACATTTCATTGGCAACAAGTGAAGAGAATCTTAAGATATTTAAAGAATACATCAAATTTTGGATAATTATTTAAAAGCGAACACAAAGAAGATCAGAATCGCATCATTACATTTACGGATGCAGATTTTGGAGGTGATCAGCAAACAAGACGTACTACCAGTGGATGGACAATGATGTTCAAAGGAACAGCAATTCAGTAAGGCAGTAAACGACAGCAAAGAGTAACATTGTCAACAATGGAGGCAGAATATGTAGCTGCCAGTGATGCTGCACGCGAGTTGTTATGGTTACACAGATTGGCTATAACAATAGCTAAAATTATTAAAAACCATTGATGCTAGTACATAATCAAAGCACAATAAAATTTTCAAAACTGCAAGAAATTCGAGCAAGATCGAAACATATTGATATAAGAAGACATTTCCTGAGAGAATTGGTTACTGACAATAATGTTGAAGTATTATACGTCTCTACAATGGAGCAAACAGCAGATATACTGACAAAAGCATTGTCATTGCCAAAGTTTGAATATCACAGGAATAACCTGGGCCTGATTGATAGAAGAAAACTTACGCTGAAGCCGAAGTGGGAGTGTTGAGAATATTCGTTTCAGCGTCAGCGTACACTAGATAAAGATAAAAACTACTGGTTGTTATGTTAATGTTTTAGTAGTTTTAAATAAGTTGTTGTATGTTTTATGACTTTTGTATTCAAGTGTCATATGTTATAATATAAAATAGTTTTTCTCTCGTTTGCAATTTATTTTACCCTGCGACGAAGTCATTTTACAATAACAACTTACCTTATGAATTAAGATCTAAATAATTTGTACGGGGCGGCGATGAGTCACTATTTACCGTATGGAGAATTCAGCTGGGTTAATATTACTGAATTTTATCACATAGACCTTATAAATCTTCCAGAGAATTCTGAAATCTGCTACATTTTTGAAGTTGATTTGGAGTACCCCAAATCTTTACATGAATTACATAAAGATTTGCCATAATGTCCGGAAAATTTTATACCTCCAAATTCAAAGCAGTCTAAATTAGTAGCAAACTTATATAATAAAAAAAAACTATGTTATACATTATCAAAATTTGAAGCAGTGTTTGAAATTAGGATTGCAACTAAAGAAAATTCACAGAATTCTTAAATTCAAAAAAGACACAATATAAGATTTGCAGATGATACTGCTAATTTAAATAAATATACAATATGGCAAAGAATATTATGTTTCGTTAGATATTTTGAAATGTACAAGATTTCTCAAAAGATCTTCCGCACGTCCATGGACTCCACGTCCTGGCGCTAAAGCCAGATGGCCAAACCACTTGAAAGGGATAGACTGCAAGATGCTGAGCTGTACCTGCAGGGTTGATATGTAGATTCTAGAAGATTCCACGATCACGCGTCTGGATCGTGGTGGAGAGGGAAGACGCTACCCCCGAAACGCCCTCATTCTGAAGGAGAAAAGAGGGTTATTTTTGTATATAACCCGAGTCCAAAGCTGAACTCGTGGAGTCGGATCCAGGACTCCACTTGTGCTTGGCTTGTCCGAGGTAAGTCCTCCTGGTCTCTCCGGTTCCGCTTCCCAACCCTATCATCATTCCAACACTCTGCGCTATGGCTATGCCAGGAGCGAGTGTATCATCACTATATCATCCCAACACTCTGCGCTATGGCTATGCCAGGAGCGAGTGTATCATCACTATATCATCATTCCAACACTCTGCGCTATGGCTATGCCAGGAGCGAGTGTATCATCACTATATCATCGTCCCAACACTCTGCGCTATGGCTATGCCAGGAGCGAGTGTATCATCACTATATCGTCCTCCTAACACTCTGCGCTATGGCCATGCCAGGAGCGAGTGTATCATCACTATATCATCATTCCAACACTCTGCGCTATGGCTATGCCTGGAGTGAGTGTATCATCACTATATCATCATCCCAACACTCTGCGCTATGGCTATGCCAGGAGCGAGTGTATCATCACTATATCGTCCTCCTAACACTCTGCGCTATGGCCATGCCTGGAGCTAGTGTATCATTACTATATATCATCCTACATCATTACTACAGACTCAACTCGGACAAGCTAGGTATGTGTTTGCTATATTTTTATATAAATGGTTTATAGTTGTCACAATGATATCATATTTTTATTAGATATAACCGATCTAGTATTGGTTGTCTAACAATTGTTATTTGCGAGACTTTGTGCTTTGCACAAACTCACAGACTCAAGAATGTGCCGTATCAGCACGAACGAACGTTCACTTGGGTATAAATAAACAATACACAACCGTAGTGCGGCACCGGCACTACGAGGAGCGTGCGACCACTCAGTGGTAATCGCTTTAGATTCGCCAGCTCAGCTGGGTATCTACCCCAAAAACACTGGCCCTCAGGCAATGCCGAGCGCCCCCAGAAACAAAAGATATCAGAGCAACGGCATGCCGACTCTGAAATAATTAATAAAAACCCACGCAAACCAATACGCACACACTTACTATTGTCAATGACTTCCAATATCAGTTTGGTCGCAATAACTTAATTTTACCATAAATGATTGTAATAAATTATTGGGACAACTCTTTATGAATTCAATGTGATTTTTTTTATATAATTGTTGTATTATCAAAATTGTCTCTCTCTCTACCTGAGGTTTTGGCTGTGGTTTCCCTCAGGTTACTAAGGTGAAAACCGGGGAGCGTATAATATTCCACAGCACTTTCCGATTTTATTTAATTATAATAAATGCACAAGTCAGATATTTTGTCTGTCTTTTGGAGTGAATATCATTCTTTTATTTTATCAAATACCTGTCCAAAATCCTCCACTTTTAACAGCTACCCTGTATTACGACGATGAAGGGTTACTTATTTAAATAAACACAACGTAGGGTAAGTTAAATCTTCCACTAGATGATCTTTGGCTAAAATATAATTGTATGTACGGAGGAGGTGGGTACGTACTGTTACAAAATGGTGCCGTAGTAACCCAGGATACAGAGTCTTAAAAGCTGTTAATTGGGGGAGAGGACAGAATATTTGATAGAAGAGTGATATTTATCAATTAATAAATTCAGCGCGTTATGTGAAATCTTAAATTTCGGAATCGGGTCGGCGCGCCAGATGGTGTGTTTCGTGCTATAAGGGATTAACAAAGATATCTCTAGTTGCAATGTAATAACCAGATACTTAGAAATATATTGCAAATAACGGAATGTTAGAATAATAATAAAAGAAAAAAAAATAAGGTTAAATTGGTTAATAATTATTTTTTTATGCTGACTATAAATTTTTACAATTTGTTGCAAGTTGCAAAACTGTAATTGAATTAGATTATTCAAATTGAAAAGAATGTGAGATCTGTGGTTCAAACCCCATCATCGGCAATCTTTAGACAAATAAAAATATATTGCGGTATCAAACTGGTTCGAAACACTCTGAGCAGCAATAAATTGTTTGAAACTGTGGGCTCACGACCCATGCCATTAAAAGACAACTAAAAACGTGTTACGAAAGAGTGAGACTTTCGACGGAGAAAAAAAATGTGTCCGAAAATATACATATATTAAAAAAAATGGAGATTCAAACATAAACTTTCGTATAGATTAGAAAGAAGTAAAAATAACGATAACAAAAATAATGACAATGGTTATTTTTGTTAAACTCAAAATATAGCTGATTAGAATCGTATGTTTGTTTATAAAAAAATATACCAAAATTTTGTTTCATTGTTCAAAAAGAAAAAAACGTTATACATAAATTAAAATTATGCTTACAATCAACAAAATGAAATTAACATTTGTAACGCAGATGCATTCCCTTATGTCGTGAAACAACCCATAACACTTGAAAAGGTCTTTTGACCTGAGTGCAGAAATGAGTTTAAAAATATTCCAAGTTTTGTGAAACATCTGGAATAGTTTACGACGGGTTGAAGTGTTTGAAATGATACGGTGATTAAAGTGTAAGTTAAACAATAACAACCAATAATGAAGAACTATAGTGTCCAGTGTTCAGCTAGAAACAAAATATTAAAGAAAAACAAGACGTGTGCCGGTGTACCGAACAAGGAGATCGGATTACAGACAGCAACTAGGAAATTATCACCCCGAAGAAGGACATCGACCCCAAACACTTGTACAGGTAGTTCGTAGGAAAACCATTACAGTCGAAGGAAGAATGAGAAAAAATAGGTCATGACCTAATAAACAAATACTAGGAAAACCCAGGGAAAGGATCAGTAAGATCTTAACAATTCATTACTTGAATATGAATTAAATGAGATAGAAGAAATTAGAGATTCAAGGAGTAGCACAAAGTATGGTAATAAACAAATAGTATAGTACAGGTGTACTAGAGTGTTAAATTCGAAAATGTCATAAAAATACAAAGGATTTACATTGCAATCAACGGATATGGGAAATTATTCCAAAATATAACAGGACGTGCTATCACAAAAATCCAAGAATATAATTCAGCTTTAGATGAAGAATAGGATTACACCGGATTTTGAGTAAAGGATTTGTATCATCAATTTATTCTACTCAACTGTTATACGGTAAGTCAGTATTATATATTCGTAGTGTAGTTTAGTGTAATGAAATATATATTAGTGAAATTTAGTTCAGTGTAGTGTGAAGTGTAATGAAATATAAAAATTATTCTATTGTTATTGAAGCGATTAAAGCTACATAAATAGTTTGTAACACGTGGGGGATAGCGGAGATGTGATGATGATTTACCTTGTTGATGACGACTGATCACACGATAAGCAGGAACATAATTCGTTGGATGGGGGCACGGGAGCACATGATCACTTTAATTTTACTTAACTAATTTTAATATTATATTTACATTTTTACATTTAAGAAAACAAAACTTACTACACTAATTTAAAATTAAACAATTAAACTTAACAGACTACATTTTGTATGCGTCCGATCTACAACTAACTCTATCTAAGACTGACTAACAAAATTATGTTGAGAGGCAAATCTACCCTCTCAACTTCTTATCTATACACAAAATTGTGTCTGTGAAACATGATCTTTTCGGCATATGGCCCCATAATTTCTAATTTTTATTACCAAAAATGTCAACATCTATATGCCGATAAAAGAATCACAGTTCACAGAAGAAATGCAGTCTACAAAACAAGATGGAAACAGGGCCGTATTTTCCATCTTGTTACATTATCCTCCCCTTAAGACATAAATATATCGTCGATATATTTATTCCCAAGAGGAGACTGCATTTCCTAAACATACCTGAATTGGCACCTAAAGTAAACCTAAGACCTAAAACAAAGATAAAACATAGAACATAAAAAACATAAAACAATCACAAGTACATAGCTAATTAAACATAATACAAAACGTAAAATATTTCACATATTAAACATAATACCAAATACAAAGTAAAATTCAAATAATACAAACACAATAATGTACATAAACAATATAAATAAATGATTAAAATAGACAAACATGTATACAGATATTCGACGTACTTATATAAAATATTATTATAGCAATTGGCTTTATAAAGGAAAAGGGTAACTTTTTATTTTTCTATGACCATACAACAAATCTCAAAACATATAACAAATCTAAACCTCTAGAACACATCACTAATGCATATCATATACCATAAAATATAGAACATAAATTGTTATCTAAACAATTCCACTTAAGACAATATATAAACCATAAATCATAACTCAATACAAAAATATTCTTCAATTTTCAACATTTGTTACCAAACAAATTACAACGAGCTCATATTTTATTTCATCTTAATTCCAAAATATACGAATAAACAATAAAAAATTAAATTCTTAATTAACATGCATTATCTTATCTAATTTCTTATCCTAAACACTAACAAATTATCGGGGCATATCAATGTCAACAAGAAGCACTGGGGTAGGTCATTAAACACAGGGGCGGGGGTTCTTCGTTCCACAGCGGTCTCTGTCCGGGTACAAAAAATTGTTTGGGTGTGGAATATTGTTTTTTCACTTCACTAAACACAGGGTCGGATTCACTTAAATCTGAATGCGGCACTAATCTGGCTTCTTCATTCTCCATGAAGATGCTGCCCTGGTCTTCGTGAAAATCGTAGGAGTTTTCCTGGCTCGTATCCGTGTCATTTGCCTTGTCGTTTCCTTGATCCATGTGCTCCTCGTGTTTATGGACATCCTGGTGATCTTCTGTCGTCATCCTTTCTCTGCTGATCGGAACTTCTACTATCAGCTCCACCACCTGGTTTTCTTCTACTACCGGCATCTGTATGCCTCCATCTGTACACTTTGTGGCTACTGTTGCCACATCTTCCTTTGGACATGGTATACCAACCACCTCCGGACGCACCTCTGCTGCCAGCAGCGCCTCAAATTCAGCCGCGCTGATCTTTGCCACTGGCAACGCCTGGGTTTCGTACTCACGTGCCTGGACGGGGCCGTGACCGTAGGAAACCCGTTGCCCTCCATTCCCACTAAGTGTCATTTGGCAATGACTATATGGAGGCAACACTAACTGCGTCCGTGGTTGATAAACCACCTGATGTCCGTAACTAAACTGATAATTTTGAGGCATACAGACCGGATACAACCATGGTGGATACTGATGCGTCGCCATCATCGCCGGCGTCGTGGACTGGAACGGAAACATCCTCCCTCGATGTCACAAATTCACTAAACTGATTGACTAATTTTGAACGTATGTTCTTTTCGGATCGTCATTGGGTGTATAATTAATTTTTTAAATTAATTTACCCTCAGATCCTACCGACTGCGCCAATGTAACACGGGGGGGGGA